>CM035420.1:19684903-19709903 GCA_020310875.1 Ceratopteris richardii
ATGAAGACTATGTTAGTCACAAATCTCCTTATTTGTCTTTTCGATAATATACTTCATAGATAGATTGACTTCATTAATAGGCAGTTTGGGTCCTTATGTGGCAGGGCTTAGTGATCATAATAACCCTTTAAATTCTCCGTCAAAAGTAAAAAAAATAAGTTCCCTCTATGTCTTGGAATCACCTTCGCTTACCATGAACTTGGCCACATACAATATTGTTATCATTTTGGCGAATACAAACTTAATTCTTCACTTTAGAACACAAATGATATCTATAAATTACATCAATCTTATCCCTCTCGTTCTAGTCTCTAAAGATCCTCAAATCATCAAGATTTTGATTCTTTCCCAATTTATGTGTAGCATATGCACCGTTAATAAGACTCCATAAGGAATCTAGACATTCTAAACTTCCATGGCTCATAATTGGTTTTATCTAATTTGTTGAACTAAGTGCTATATTATGACATGGTGTGCTGTAATGTACTCTTCTAGAAATCTTCAATGCAAGAAGAGATGCGTCTCAATATTTCCACCTTTGTACTTCAAAAGCACCAAAATAGATGGGCTAAATGCCTTTCGTCTTCTACTATAGATTGGGTTAATTATGTAACCTTGAAATCAAATCAGCAGCTCTCCTTCCTCTAATTCGTTTAGTAACTCCTTTTGGTACTCTATGCGTGTGCTTATGTGTAAAAGTTATTCGACACCACTGATAGGAGAATGTACACTTTCGCTATAGATCTTGAAACATAGAATACTGATAACCTTTCTTCACTCAAATATGTGCTTCTTTGAAGCTATATGAGAATGAACCCAAGCATTTCTTCAGATTCAACTTATTCTTTGTGATCTTTATAATGCAAGTTATGTGTCACTCAAAATTCCTTCTTCTACCCCAAGAACCAATCCCTTCAAGACAAAGTAATTATCACCTTCAATAGGCATGGACAAAAAATCCATTATTTACTCCAGAAATGATTTCTCGCAGAATGTGAGGAGTTTATACAAGCTTGGAGACAATTTTATATGAGAAAATTAGATTTTCAACTAGCCAAATATTGAAAGGATTTAAGAAATAATGACTATTAAACTCTAGTCATAGCTCAGTGCTAGGTAGCTCCTACACATAGAGATCTAAGAGAGAGATATTTCTAGGACACAAGACATGTGGAATCTTCCAAATTAAACTACCAAGTTTGTTTGTATGACTTTGAAACGATTCCCTAAATGATAGGAAGCTCTTTTCCTATACTGTAGGTTTCATCAAGCCTAAGTGTGATAGGTGTTTAATTGAGTTTTATGAATGGGATTGAAATTAAAATTTGATTATGCATACTTGTACTTTGATTATTTCTTCACATTGCTCTCAGTCTCATCCATTCAAACAACTCATAAGCTCATAATGTTAGAGCTTGGCTTTCAATGCTTTTCATGAGGGGTCGTGGGTCTTGGCATTGACCCATTCCATGCCTACGACATTGCCATTTTTAGTTGATTTGATGCCTAAGAAGACCCTACAGAGTTGATTGTGGTGGCCAACAATGCAAGATGACCTGCATGCTTATGTTCGACAGTGGGATCCCTGCCAACACACCCGCCAACCGTTTCCATAGCTATGCTTTCCATTTGCAACCTGTTCTCCCTTTGGAACCTTTGTAGAGGTGGGGATTGGATCTCATCGGTTCCATTACTTTGTCTGCTATACTTACTACCCATCGACACATCGTAACTTGCATTGATTATTCCCTTGCTTGGGTGGAGGCCTGCGTGATCTACTCAACCATTGCTATTGTAGTTGCCAAGTGTTTAACCCATGATTTCTTTTGGTGATTTGGTCTCTCTTTGGAAATTGTGTCTCATAGACCCACCCACTTTGTCAATGAGTTAATTTAGGCTCTATCCCACTCCTTGAGCATTATTCATAATTTTAGTACTCTATATTATGCATGAGCCAAGAGTCTTGTGGAAAGTACAAAAGTACAAACAAAAGGTCTCTCACACTGCTCAAGACGTTAATTGTTGATTGTCGTGATCAATGGGACCAGCTTCTCCATACAATACCTTGGACATACAGAACTACTTATAAAGTTTCTATGGATTATAATCCATTTGAATTAGCATATGGTATTGAAGAACTTACTCTAATGGAGGTTGTTGTCCCATGTAGCCATTGAACACAAACTGGTACCTGGTGATTCATTGTATGCTCAAATTAATGACTTACGCACTCTTGATGAACAATGTCTTGAAAGCTTTCTACTAATGCAAGTAGTGGAGCTATGACAAGTGCAAACTCATGATCGCTTTTTAAGGATTTTGGTCTTTGAAGTAGTTCAACTGGTGCTCTTTCACAACTCAAAGTCAGATTGTGTCATAGGAAATCTGAAAGTTTGGTTCTTCAATCCTCACTAGATTTTAGGACGGTTGGATCCCACAACTTTTTGTTTGTAGAGAATTTCTAGAGTAGCAGTCAAAAATCCGATCAACGGATCAAAGCTTCTCGCTTTTCTATCACCCTTCATGTGTACAATCACTTGTTTGGTGCCCATGTTTGTATGATTTTTCAAGATAGTTATGGTGTATTCACCCTCCACTTGCATTCATCATTTCATCCGACCCTTTCCTCAATCATGTTGATGTGCTTCTTTCTTGTTTAAAAATCTCTCTACCTCATGGTCCATGGTTACTACATTCTATGTGTCATGGAGCTTACTTTGTATTTGTTGCTTGTGCTTGCTATTTGTGTTGTCCTTAGCTATGGACATTTTAGCACCATTTAAGACCCTATTACTAGTCTTTTGGGATGAGAGGAATGCTTTCCATAATGCCCATCACCTTGGCCATTTTTGCCTCCTATAATGGGATGTTGTTGCAGCACACCCCATTCATGAGCGCATAATATGTGTGATCACGGTAGAGCCCACCTCTGCTCCCTCGTAGACGATCTTTCTCAACACAAAGGAGCTCCCCATGACCCCTACAGAGGTGGGCCAGTGATTTTTCCTACCTAGTCATGGTTTGGTGTGAGTGTTCCCCATCTCTTGTGCTGGAATGGAACAATTGTTTCCTCGACATAGTTGAAATGAATATGCCATTAGCTGCCACCTGCAAGTGGAGTCGTCCATTCACCATTTCCTAATTATTGCCCTAAACCTCTACCTTCTCCCTTATGGCATCTCATGCAAATTTTATCTTATAGCTGCTCATGCTGCCCAAGGTCTAATCAATTGGTCGGTCATCGCTTTCAATCAAATTCATATGGAATACCGAAATATAGTTAAGCACTTAGACCCTGACCACCACCCAAAACCAAACCTAGCCTACTTGTTATCCATCCTCTACCCTTGTCAACTCCCTATCTCCATGTGTGTACCATTAATTTTGTGAAGGTTTGATTGAATCGTCTCACCTACAGAAGAAGAGGAAGAGAGCGTCAATGTCATCATCTACTACTCTTGCCAACCCCAAGTGGTGGTTAGCTCGTTGTCCTCGAGCATAGATAATTTTGAACCCACCAGGATTGTAGAGCTTTCATCCACTCTTCCTTATTCTCTCATGAAATAGACTTATTATTCATCCACTCATGTTCCACCCTCCTCACCACGTTCCAGTCCCCTAGTCAATGAAAACATGCACGATGGTTCTCCATCTTCACCCCCACTCCCTTCTCGAGTTGTCGCAGTAGTTGCCTTGCTTGCTGCCCCTTCTCCTCCCATTCTCCAAACCTTGCGAATGTTGCAATGTGTCCCTCTCTTGATCATGTTGTGCCACTCGCTACCCCTCCTTCTTCACCATCATATTCTCCACCAGGCACTCCTCTGAGCACAAGATGGTCCACCCCTTCCTCCCTATTATCTCCATGGGATTCTGCAAAATTCTCCATGGAAGATGAAGTTGATCTCCTTGAATGGCCACCCTGTCCGGACCCTTATGAAGAGTTCTAGCAGTTTGGTCTTAATCAATAATGCAGTCTCCATGAGTTTCATTGCCTCGGCCCTTACCTCATGCATATGCAATCCCTTATTGCTTATGATATGGACCATTACTAACAAACCTGCAATGACCTCTAAGAGCATAATTGTTGGAACATCAAGCTTACACTCTGCTTGAGGTGGATTTCATCTACATCAAAAGCTATTGCTTGGATTACATCAAAAGAATATCCATTGAAGTGTTGTTTTACTTATCCTCATTTATTGTATTTTTTAAAAAGATTTTTTTATGGATCGTTTACCATTGTAAAGCCCTAGAGCTTTACACATGTGAAAGTAGAAAAAGAAAGCTAATCTTCCACGAATTTAAGCTGGTTGAGTTGCAATCCATGAATTAATCAGTCACCTAAAAGTAGATCAAACTAGATCTTCACTTTTCCTAGATTGTAGAAAAGTGAATTGATTCCCTCCAGCAATGAATCCTACCTCCATTTAAATTGAAAATCCACTTGTGGAATTTGTGGAGCACTTCAAGAGTATATATAAAGATTTCAAATCACTTGTACATTACATGGAAGGAAAATACATACATTTGTGGCCATCATTGTCTTGCTCCTTCAGTTTTTTTGCATCATCGTCTTCAACAATAGTAAGCTTGCAAAAGCTGCTACTCTCTCTAAAAAGCTCCAAATTGGATGAGTGAGAACTAGTTGGAAATTTATTAGGTCTAGTTTAAGTTTATAAATTTTCAAAGAATTGAATTCAAAAGATGGGAGAAATCTTAGTGTTTCTGTCTTGGGGTCTATCTCTACACATTCCTGAAACATAGGAGGTACCATTACTCAGTGTCTGATTCATTCCAAAAACATATTTTGCTTATTCTTTGTAATCTTGTGGATCTATACACTCAGACCTATGTGTATCATGCATCCAAAATGCTATTGTCTAATTGTAATCAGGCAAGTTCCTATGAGCATTTGAAGTTGATTGTCTCATCAAGAGATATTAGATTTTTTGAGCTAGTCAAAAACCTATCTATTTTCTATTGACTCTTTCTCCTTGATGATAAAAAGTACATATTGCATTTTATTACACTTAGCGCATGCCTATAAGGTCTATTTGAGTCTCCATAAGTTCAAGGGTCTTATGGCGATTTGCTGGACTAAATCTCATCACTTCACAACTCACTTTTCTACCTACTACAAGTTTCTCCAAGTTCTTTCAGTGGTATAAGAGCTAGATCAAGATGGGCGATGGCTTTTCCTAAATGATTGAGAAGCTTGATTGACAAAACTATGCAGCTTGAAAAATCAAAATAGAATCCTATATGCAAGGTAGAATTCTTTATGGAATTGTAGCAAGTGATGAAGCTATGCATATTCCAAGATCCAAAGGAGGACCTACACAAGAGGAGACAGATCAACCCACACATTGGTGTGCAAGGGATGATCAAGCAAGCTCGTACATACTAAACTCTATCTCTGATTTTCTCTTACCACATATAAGAGGATGCAAGACATCTCAAGAGACTTGGGATGCCCTAGAGTCTCTCTTTTCTGCTAGTACCAAAGCAAGAAAAAATGGTTTTTGGAATGAGTTGAACCAAATGAAGAATACACCTAAACAAGCTATCACAGAGTTTGTTATCAAGATCAAGGAGGTTGCATATCAGTTAGCATCCATTGGAGAGCTTATCGAAGAAGAGGCTATCATGAGGAAAACTTATCATGTGAAACTCCAAACTTCAACATTTTTCTTGGAAAACTCTTCAATCAAGAGGCAAACAATAGCATAAAGGAAGGTAAATCCTATCATGGTAATTCAACTAGTGCTCTATATGCATATAAGAAGTGTAAGAAGGTGAAATGCAAGAAGAAGGAAGAAGATGAAGAGGAGACTTCTCAAGCCAACTTCGTAAGAACGAGCAAGTGGAAAGGGAAGAAAAAAGGAACAAAGCATGAAAAGCCAAATTTTTGAATGTTCAACCTTGTGCCATCTGTGATAGGACCAACCACACCACTCAAAATTGGTGGTTCAACGGGAAGACTCGGGAAGGAAGTGGAAGAGGTGGATATGGCAACAATAGAGGTAGAGGTGGACACAACTTTAGCAATAACAATGGAGGCCATATTAGAAGGGACTAAAACAACCATTGAGAAGATCAAGCACATGAATACTCATTGCTTCTTATGAATCTAATCCACAAAGAAGGTTAACAAGATGAGCACTTGTTCTACATAGATTTAGGATGTTTGAATCATATTGTAGGCAAGATTCCTCTTCTATTGGATTTGAAAAGTCCAAAGCATACACATGACCTACAAACACGGGATTATACAAAGCATAATTTGAGAGAAGATTGGTAATTTCAAAGCTTCCAATGGTAGAACAAACATTCTGAGAAAGGTTCTCTATGTACCCACTATCACTAAAATCCTTATAAGTGTAGGCCAAATGGTTGAAAATGGATTGCAAGTTAGTTTCACCAAACATGGAGCTTTTGTGCAAGATCCATGTCAAGGCTTGAAGAAGATAGCTAGAGGTGAGAAGACTCTTTACTTTTGAAGTAGGAGAAACTAGGAACATAGCTCTATTCACTTTTGGATCTCAAATCTTAAGTGATCTTGAAGTGTGGAATAAGAGACTTGCTCATTTAAATGAAAGAACCTTCAACGATATATGCAGGATCAAAGTGTTCTCGAACCGGCAAACATATCAATTCAACACATCATCAATAGGTGTGATGTATGTCAAATTTGAAAGGCATGGAGACAATCATTCAACCACAGAGGCTACATCCACAAAAACATATTAGACTTAGTACATAAAAATGTATGGAACCAAGTCAAGAACCTTGATTGGAATGATCAAGGTATGATGTGTCACTTATACTAGATGGACTAATCTACACTTTATCAAGAGTAAGAATGAAGTGTTTGATTGCTTCAAAAGGAGTCTAGCACATGTGGAGAATCATATAGGTAGATCACTCAAGAAGCTAAGATCTCATGGAGCGAGATAATACTTCTCCAAAATTTGTGATGAGTTATTGCAGGATAAAGTTATCAAAAGGGAAGTGACTACTAGGTACTCTCCTCAACTGAATCAATTTGTAGAGAGGAGAAACAATACATTGGATGCATCAGCCATAACAATGCTTGAAGAGAAGAGGTTGCCACATTATGTATGGACAGATGCTATTTTAACTCTTATGCACCTTGTCAATGAACTATAATCCAAGTCACTTCAAGGTATGAATGCTTATGAAGCATGGCATCAAAGAAAACCTAGTCTTGGACATTGCAAGGTGTTTGGTTGTTTAGGTTATCTTTATGTACCATCACAAATAAGAGGTAAGCTAGATGAAAAGGCAAAAAATTAGTGTCTACTAGGTAGTGCTCAACTCAGGTGGGTCACAAGTTCTATAATCCTTCAACCAAGAAATTTACTACAAGTAGAGATATTGTGTTTGAGTCTTCTTGGTATGATGAAGACAGACAAAAGGTAATTCTATGATATGATCTTGATTATGATTCTGATCAATTCGGAAGCAAGGATGATACACATATCCAAGATCCAAGAAGTGATACGTGTGATGACCAAAATGAAAGGGAAAGGGATTACAAACTATGGAATTCTAGAGGCAAAGTAAAGATGTGGGAGTGTGGAGAATGCTCTAAGAAAGCTCCTAGAAGATCAACAAGAGAGGAGAAGAAACAACTAGAAAGGTATGGCTATGATTCCTCATTCATTACAAAGCGATCAATCTACTTGGAAAAAGACTCAATTTTAGAGGAACCCTCAACCCATGAAGAGGAAAAGGGAAACCCTAATTGGGAAAATGCAATGAAAGAAGAAATAGATGCATTGAAGGAGATGGAAACTTGGGATTTGGTTCCAATGTCATCCAATCAAAAGATAACTGGTTGTAGATAGATGTATAATGTTGAATGAATCTTAGATGGATCAGTTTGTGGGTACAAGGCAAGATTAGTTGCAAAGGGTTCTCACAAACTCATGATATAGACTATGAGGAACCATTCTCGCCAATTGCAAAGATGAATACAATGAGGACATTGATAAGTGTACTTCTACAAGAAATCGGAGATTCTTCTAAGGTGATGCAAAAAAAGCATTTCTAAATGGTTTGATAAGTGAAGAGGTATACATGTCATACCCTCCAAGATTTGAAAACCCTAATGATGCATCTTATGTCTGTAGACTTAAGAAAGCATTGTATGGATTGAAACAACCTCCTAGAGCTTGGAATTACAGGTTGGTTACATACCTTCAAGATCAAGGGTTTAAACCTAGCAACTCAAATCCTTCTCTATTCATCGAAAGGGATCACAATGAGGTTATCTATCTATGGGTATATGTAGATGATATTATTGTGACATGTGATGATCTGAATGGGATTCCAAGGATCAAGAGACACATGCAATATGACTTCAAAATCAGTGACTTAGGTGAGCTCACATATTTCCTAGGTATGGAGGTAATATGCACAGATGAAGGAATGCATTTGACTGAAAGGAGATACATTTAGGATCTACTTCTTAAGTTCAAAGTGGAGAACACTAAAGCAGCAAGTACACCTTTGGAGATGATTCATAAACTTAGTGTTTAAGAAGGTGAGAAAATCAAAGATATTAAAGAATATCAAAGCTTGGTAGGTAGCTTAATATATGCTATTCATACAAGAGCAAACATCTCATATAGCATAAGAGTTCTAAGCTAGTTCGTGAGCTCTCCAAGAAGGCCACACATGGATGCTGCAAAGAGAGTACTCAAATACCTAAAAGGAACACTTAATGAAGGTATATTCTTTCCTTACTCTTTAGATTTAGATATCCAAATCTATTAACATGCAGATTGGATAGAAGATAAGGATGATAGAAGAAGTACCTCTGGTTACTTAGCATTTGTAGGTTCAAAGCTAGTGTCATGGAGTTCCAAGAAGCAACCAATCCTTGCTTTATCCTCAAATGAAGTAGAGTACAGAGGTTTGACCATAGCAGCTCAAGAGGCAATATGGTTAAAAGCATTATACACAGATTTGGGACTTGTGAGTTCCAAACTTCACAGATTTGGAGATAATGTAAGCTCCATGCATCTAGAAGAAAACCATATTTTCCATTTAAGAACCAAACACATAAAGTTTCATTGCCACTTTATCAGGGACAAGCTCGTGGCAAAGGAGATTGACATTTCTTTTGTTCCAATTGAAAAGCAAGTAGCAGATATGATTATTAAGGCACTTGATGGATTAAAGCTTTGCAAATTTAAATCAATGATAGGTACTCACCCTATTAGAGAATGAAGACTCAAGCGTACTTTAGCTTGAGGAGGAGCTGTTGGAACATCAAGCTTACACTATGCTTGAGGTGGATTTGATCGAGATTAAAAGCTATCACTTTGATTACATCCAAAGACTATCCATTGAAGCATTCTTTTACTTATGCTCATTTATTGTATTTTTTTTTATTCTTTATGGATCTTTTACCGTTGTAAAAGCCAGAGCTTTACACATGTAAAATTAGAAAAGGAGAGCTAATCTTCCAAAAATTTGAGGTGGTTGCCTCGCAAACAATAAATCAATGAATCACCTAAAAGTAGATCAAACTAGATCTTCATGTTTCCTAGATTGTAGGAAAGTGAACTGATTCCCCCCAACAACTAATCCCACCTTCATTTAATCCTACCTTCATTTTAATTCAAAATCCACTTGTAGAGGTCATGGAGCACTTCAATATTCTATATAAAGACTTCAAATCACTGTACATTACATGGACGCAATATACATACACTTGTGGCCATCATTGTCTTGCTCCTTCATTTTATCTACATCATCTTCTTCAAGAACAATAAGCTTGGAGATGCTTTTTCTCTCTCTACAAAGCTTCAAATGGGATCAATGAGAACTCATTGGAAAGATATTAGTGACAAGTTTATGTTTATACATTTTCAAAGTATTGAGTTTAGTAGATTTGGAAAAATCTTAGTTTGTCTATCTCGAGGTCTAGAAATTTTTGCAACATGTGTTGTTGGGCATGCCAGTAATGAAGGTGCTTCTGGTACTAATAAATCTTAGAAGAACAATAGATGTTCTTGCTTTCTCCTCATCATGCTTGCAAGGACCTATGCTACTCCCACTTTTACGAAAGGTGCAGAGATTGAAAAACATATGCAAAAGTATAGATGCATGTATAAAGTGATAGAATTTATCCTAGATGCCAAATATTGTGTTAAAAAGAGTAGAAATGCATGTATTCACAAGAGAGCTTATCTTTAGTATAAAGAAATCCGCTTGCAGGCATAGTGTAGGTGCAAGAAATGATGGCCAATTAGATCCCTTGAGTTTTCAAGTCAACATCCGTCATCCTTCGGTTGAAAAGGACCTCTCATAAAGCTCTTTGACTATGGATATACAATTTTGAAGCTCGATGTACGTGTTCTAATGTGTCCAAATGGTGTCTTCCAAGTATTCCTTGGGTAAGCATCTGCATCAAGATTTTGCAAACATTGGAGCCACTCCATTTGAATAAATATTGAAGACGTTATTGCTACTTGAGTGATGGTAGCTATTGTAAATATGCCATATTATAGGGGATGAAGATGTGAAAGTTGACTTCTTCTTCCTTCTTAGATACCTCCATGCCTACACAACTCTAGAGCGACGTGTCTCAAGCGGTAATCCCATATAGAGACGCAGGGGCACAAGAATTGGCTCCCATTCTACTTCACACCTTCTATTATCTCATTTAAATCTGATATCAAATCTAGATAGCAACTCTCTACATGGTTACTCCAAAGTGTGATGAAGATAGATCTCTATAGCCTACACACAAATAGATCTCTCCCACGTGCATTCTCCATCAGTTTCTTAAGTTCCATGACCTTCTCAATACTACTCCAGGATGCTCATTACTTTCATGTATAACACCAACATTCCCTTTTTTTATTGGAGAGAACAAGGAAAAATAGTAAAATAATGAAAGATGTTAGATATGGTGTATGGGGAAGGATCTCACCTTAGAAGCAGAAGAGGGAATTGAGTACAATGAGAAGAACATTAGGAATCTCTATTTTGAGTACATTTTGAGAAGAGAGACTCTCAATTTCTTATAGTAGGTAGCATACAGAGTGGTATGGATGGGTATCTTCCCACTTGGGGAAACTCTAATGGATTGAAGATAATGTAGTCCATATTTAAACAATGCATTTCTAAGAGAATAAAAAAGGTCCCTCTTGCTTGCGTTATAATACATCAAGTTTCTACTATTCCCAATGTCCCATAATATATGGCCTCTCCATTTGTGCCAAGAGCCACATGTTGATATTGTAAGATTTCAATTTTAGAAAGGAATCGTCGATTCTAGAGTATGTTTTATGCAATCAAAGGTATATTGAGGACATGCATTTCCGTATGCAAACTCTCGTAGCTCATCTTATTCAATTGCTTTCGTTATAGCTCTATCGTTCAAACAACTTCAAATATATAGGGATAATCGTTTATACGAGCTATAGAAACACTTCGATTGTACTTCATACCTCCTATTATCTCATTTAAATCTAGTATAAATCCATATAGCTGCTCTCTACTTGGTTACTACAAAGTTTGATGAAGACAGATCTCTACGGCCTAAACACAACTAGAGTATTTCCATTGTTTGTGTTCGTCGGAAAGTATATATTTGTTTGAGTGAACATTGGAAAGATGAATATGTTATAATGTATATATAAAATGTTAAATTAGTTTGACTGAATATTGTCAAATTTGAATTTATAAAGTATACAATATAATGTATATATTGATATTCTGTGAATATATATATATATATATATATATATATATATATGTGTGTGTGTGTGTCGTCAAAGTATATTGGTTTAAGTGAACATTGTCAAAGTTTGAAGTTCGAATATATAATGTGTATAGATGTATAATGTGAGTCCTGAAAGCCGACGCTCGATTCAAGCTTTTAGGTCCATCGTCAACCTAATCAGACCGAATTCATGCAACTCACAAAAACATAATAGGTACCTTCTCTATCGTTTCTTCTTCCTGTTCTCTATCTCTCTCTGTCTATCTATTGACATTCTGCACCTCGTATCTGCAACAATTTCTCTCTCTCTCTCTTCTTCTTTCTATCTCTCTCCTGTTTCTTCTTTCTCTTTTCTCTCTTTCTCATACTTTCTCTATCGCTTCTTTTTCCTCTTCTCTCTCTGTCTCTCTCTCTCGATCTACTGACATTCTGCACTTTGCATCTGCAACAACCTCTCTCTCTCTCTCAGATGGTGCATTTGTAATGCGTATGCAAAGTGAGAACACGAAAGTACTCTTCTGGCGTACTACCATTCGTCGCAGCACGTATGAACTCACAGAATATCTGCAGCATCGTCACAATCTTTTGCTTTTGTTTTTTTTTAATGGAAGTTTGACAAAGACTTACTCGGCGACCTTTAACTTTGAAAAAACAATTGTACAAATGAATGATCATAATATAATATGATAGATAGACAAGAATATCAAAATAAGATAGATAGACAAGAATATCAAAATCCCAAGGGTACAAAACTTTGTTTTTAACAACAACAGAATGATTAAATTGATGGTGGATCGTACATACAGTGCAGGGCCAAGAGCCCATCTCATCAGATGCAACTAAGGTACATCTTTCTCAAGAGGAATACATAAGAAAAAAGTAAAAGAGAGATGAGGTCATCTTCTTCAAGGTATCGCCGTCACGGTCAGGGTCATCAACTTATGATTAAGTTGATGGTGAATAGTATATACAGTGCAGAGAGCCCATGTCATCATCAGATGCAGATAGGGTACATCTCTCTCAAGAGGAATACATCAGAAAAAAGTATAAAAAGATGAGGTCATCTCCTTCACTGTATCGCCGTCACGGTCACGGTCGTCATTTTGATATGTCAAAAAATTCCAGATCCTACAATGGATCATGGGCGTTCTCCGTCAGATTCTTGATTCTTAAGGTCCATCAACTTCTCAATAGCGCTCCAACCTCCATGATGCTCGTTCGTTTCACGTATAACACCAACGTTGTTTTTTATTTTTTTTCTTTTTGAGACAGCTCGTTCGTTTCATGTATAGCACCAACATTGTTTTTCTTTCTTTTGAGACAACAAGAAAAGATAGTAAACTAAAGAAAATGTTACATATGATGGAGGGGCAAGATCCCACCTTACAAGCACAAGAGGGAGCTCACGTTACACTTATGTTGTTTAACATGAGCACACTATTATACGCTTGATTTACCTATGCATAACGCGGCATAATATTCAATTTATTGTTTTGAAGACGAGCAAGTTAATGCATTGTCAAGGCGTTAAAAACTCAGACATGGTTAAGTGCATCTTTTGCTACTTCGGTGGTATTTAGCTATTTGGATTGCTCTATCCCAAAGATGAATCATTATTACTAGATCTACATGTTTTTTTTTTAGTTAAACTAGGTTGCTTCTTATAGCACGCATGTTTCCACTAGTCATTTTGGCTTCATCCCTAGTAGCTCATGCATATTGTGGATGAGCAAGAAGCAACCTCTTATGTCCACTTCTAGTTGTGAGGCCAAGATTAAAATGCTTTCATAGCGATTGTTGAGTGTAATTGATGCAGCCAAAAGAGATTATCAATGGACTACCAAAATTCAAGCTTGTAGAGATGCAAAAGGTATGTGTAGCATGTCCATTTGGTAAACAATCAAGGGCATCAATTCTACATGAAAAGCATGTTAGTGAGAATGTACTAGAAATAGTACATACAAATGTTTTGGATCCTACAAAGATGGCATCTATGGGCGGTTATAAATTTTATGTTACATTCATTGATGAACATACACAGAATGTATGGGTATATTTCATGAAAGAGAAGAGTGAGGTGTTCAATCACTTCTAGAATTTTAAGGCTATGGTGGAAAAGTAGAAAACAAAGTATATTTCGATATTAAGGTGTGATGGAGGAGGTGAATACATGTGAAATGACTTCAACAACTTTCTTAAAAGTCACAGAATTCAATGTGAATTTTCATCTAGGTACACACCAAAACAGAATGGCGTTGCTGAACACAAAAATAGACATATTGTAGAAATAGCAAGAGCTTTGATGGATGAGAAGAATATGACTCAGATGCTTCATTTACATATGGGTAACTCAACTCAACTTGATATTCAGTTTTATGTCTCTTAGATGAGAAACTTTATGCATTGCCAAGGTGTCGAGCATTGGTAGGTGGATAAGTGCATCTTTTGCTACTTGAGTGGTACAAGGCTACTTGGATTGTTTTATCCCAAAGGGGATCATTACCACTTAATTTACAGCCTATTGTGCCCACTTCTAGTTGTGTGGCTCAATATAGGGCAGCTTTCATAGCAGCGGTTGTGTGTATGTGGCTCATGTGCCTTTTGTATCATTTGGGTGTTGGTGATTCTTCTACCACACCATCCTGACTGTCAGTTCAAGAGCATTGGAAATATTGAGGAACCTTGTGTTCCATGATCAAAGAAAGCACATTAAGATGCACAATCAGTATGTTGGGGAGAGGTTCTCTCCTATAGAGGATAGTTTGGCATATGTGCCCAAACATGATAATGTTGCAGACCTTTTCAGAAGGCTCTGTCTTGGGATAAGTTTTAAGCTTTCCAAAAATACTTGGGCTTACATCCTTTTGTGGATTGATCTCTTTCCACGTAGCTTGGAACTTCCTTTTAGATGAGTGATATCTCCTTGTTCATTGCATCACTCTGAGGGGGGGATTTGTTGATATATTTTGGTAACGATGTGTGTGAACACACTTGGGACCATAAGGGCACTTTTTCCCTCTTCAGAAGGTTTTCCCCCTATCTTCTGTATATGCATATAATCGTAACATTTTACTTATCGTTGCACATTTAGGTGGTATTTCATTGAATGTTGTGTTGTGATCCAATCTTCTTCTTCTTCCTTGTGTTGCTCATGTGTTTCTACAGACCCCAAAATCCAGCAAGCGTTACTTTTTGCTTGTTTTAGCCATTTTTGGAAGCATAAGAGTATGTTGAATCAATCCCTAAGTTCTTATAATGTCTTGAAAGAACAACAATGAGCACTATTGCTCCTTCCTTCGCATCAAGATTCAAGTCCCATTTTCATAGTGGTTAAACTTCTATTTTATCTATGTTACTTTTATATCTCACCTAATCCTTACTTGAAGTATTCTAGAGCTTTTTGAAAGTTCCCACATGAAATCCTAGATGTAAATAAGTTAAACCTTTTTAACTCATTTACTTTTATCTCTTTAACTTAGAAAATTCAACTCTACTCTAACTTTAGAGCTATTACTTTTATGCTTAGTTTCTTCTATGTCAATCAACTAGACACAAGCTTACTCTCTTATTCTTATACGCTAAAAAACTATTTGAACTATAGAATTTTAGAGTTAGTATCGTATTAACTTACATCATGGCTTCTTATGACATCTTTCAATAGTTAAATATAACTATTTCTTTGCCATCAACCAGATCTAAATGTTATAAACTTCTCCCTTTGTCCCTCTAAGACATAAATTCTACTATTTTCACTAAAATGTCTCTTGAAGGACGTTTTAATAGAATTTCTCTTGGAGGAAGCCTTGGTTGTTTTGAGGATTCTATCCTCGGACCATTGCCAAGCTAGATGCAAATGACAAAGACCATCATTCTTAGTCATTCATGTTTTAGAAACAAAATTATTCTACTCATGGTAATTTTACCAAATACTTTATGCTCACCCTAACTTATCTTGGTGATAAATAAAATTATCTTTTATAGATAGAAAATGCATCATGCACTTCATATTTCTAGAAATCATACCATCTATGCATGTATACACTTATGCATATTCTTCTATAGTCAAATTATTCTACAACATTTTTTTTATGTTGCCCACATGGGACCTTGTCATTCTTACAACACAAAATCTCTCTACTTCTCTCATGTCATGTAATGCCATGTGGCTACAAAAGCAACAGCATTGTTTCCCCAAGAAAAAGAAGCTGAAAAAAATAATAACCATGACACAATGAAAGACACAAGCCTAGTGGTGGGTAAACTATGCTGTTAGCTCAAGAAACATATAAACAAGAAACTTGTGTAGCATGCGTTGTTGGGAACTACATGCACTCATGCCAATTTTCAAGGTGCTTGTAGTATGAATAAATCTACGAAGAACACTAGATGTCCTTGCTTTCTCCTCATCATGCCTGCAAGAAACTATGCCACCATCCTACTTTTACTAAAGGTGTAGAAGTTCACAAGCATATGAGGAAGTATACATGCATTTGGAAAGTACCAATGTTTATCCTAGATTCCAACTGAGACATGAAAAAGAGTAGAAATGCATGTATTCACAGGAAAGCTTATCTTTAGAATAAAAAAACTCCACTTGTAAGTATAGTGTAGGTGGTGGAAATGGTGCCCAATTAGATAGCTCAATTTTCAAGTCAGCATCAACCATCCTCGCATGGAAAAGATCCTCTCATGAACCTGTTTGACTATGGATAGAAAATTTTGAACCTCCATCTAGGTGTTTGAATGTGTCCAAATGGTGTCTTCCAAGTATTCCTTAGGTAAGCAGAGCAGCGACACCTCGTCTGGAAGGCCGGTGATGAGGCATTGGGTAGCCATTGCAGCTGCTTCTACCATCGCGGAAATCTACGCCACGACCTTGAGACCTCAACTGCTGAATGCTGAAAAATCTGCGTGGGGCTGAGTTGGATGCTATATTCTCCGTTTACACATTTCCATTCAACAAATCGAAGAAGGCGTCGAACAGAGCGGGTGTGTCAATCGCGACGGAGTGGGTGTGTCAATCGCGACGGAGCTGTGAGTCAATCGCGACAGAGTGGGTGTGTCAATCGCGACGGAGACTCGCGTGTCAATCGCGACGGAGCTGTGAGTCGATCGCGACAGAGTGGGTGTGTCAATCGCGATGGAGACTCGCGTGTCAATCGCGACGGAGACTCGCGTGTCAATCGGCAGAGCGAATTCTTGTGATTTAAAATGATGAGCTCTTTGAATTCCATCCACTTCTAGTGAAGTTCCCAATACTGTAACTGCAATCTTTAATGCAATCAGGACATACGAGCTATGGAAATAAGACGAGTTTGCTTCAAAGTCTAGCAAGGACAATACAACGCAAAGGCAATCTACATTTTTCTCTCAGAACGTGTACTTGCGGGAGGTTCTGTCGATCGGGTCCTATTTCCACGACTGACTGAAGGGCCATCCATCGCGATGGATGGATGGCGTGCAAGCGTTAGACTGCTAAAGAGATAAAAAAAAATAAAAAAAAAAGAGGAAAAAAGAGAGAAAAGAAAAAGAGAAAAGAAAAAAAATGCAGTAGAAGAGAGAAAAGAAGCGAAGAAAAAGAAGAGAAAAAAGTAAAAAAGAAAAAAGAGCTTTGTAGTAATGTCGGTAGCTTTTTAGTGGGCTTCCAATAGGCTCTTCAAATGGAAAGGGGCCTTCGCTTTTTGTTTTAATTCCAAAGCAAGTAATTCGTGAGCCTTTTTTGCTTTGTCGGGCCTTTGTCATGGATTTGGCGATCCCCTCTTTAGTGAGAAGCAACCTGGCCCCTCCTCCGGGGGAGACCAGTAACCTGGCCTCTTTGCTGGAGGGGGGTTCTTGTGCCGCCCTAGGGGCCTTCGAGAGTGCTGAAACCCCCTTGGTCTCCCTCAATAGATCCGCAATTTTGTCAGCTCAGGAGGAGCTCAAGAAAGTTTGCCTCATCGGCCAAATGTTCGGCCCTAAGCCCCCACTCGAAACTGTGCGACAGTGGCTTCGCAACGAGTGGTTCCCCCGCAGACTACTTGTTTGTAAGTGTCAGTTCTTACCGGCAAGCCACTTGCTGCTAGTCTTTGAAAATGAAGATATGGCGTTTCGAGCCCTTAGTGTCGGAACTTGGCAACTCGGCCGGGCAACCCTGTGCCTTTTCAGATGGTCCCCTGATTTTACTCCCGACAAATCAAAATCGCTTTGGTACCCCCTCTAGGTCGAGCTCCCTAACCTGCCTTACTTCTTGCACAACTTCGTGTGGGACATCGTTTCTCCTATCGGCAAGCCGTTGGCCTCACGCGAGGACATTGGTGGTCTCATTTATGAAGGTGCAAGACACTCGTTCAACGCTAGGTGGCACCCTCAAATCTGTGTCGAGGCTGACCTCAGTATGCCACTTCCTTCGAAGATCAAATTGGACTTGGGCGAAGGGGATGTATGGGAGCAAGACATCAGTTACAAAAACCTTCCCAACGCGTGCTTTCGGTGTGGCCAACAAGGTCACAGGATCAAAGATTGCCCTTTGAGACGAAAAAGCAAGCGAAATCAAGAAGCCCCCAAAAATGCTCCAGATAGCAATGGAGCTTTGAATCACTCGACGAAAGTAGAGGAATTCAAGGGTCCCCTTAATCCAGAAGCTGATGCAGACGGGTTCATCGAAGTCAGAAGAAGAAGGAAAAGAAGCCCTAGGGCAACCTCTGAGCGAAACAACATGTCAGTTACCCCCTCCAGCAACTTGTATTGCAATCTGGAAAAAGAAATCAATGAGTTTGACTACCTAGGTGGGAACCAACTTGAGGTTGACACCAACGTCAAAGGCCTAGAGATCCCTGACAGTAAAGAAACCTTGCAGGAGGGTTACACTACAAGCAAAGAAGACGGCTTTACTACTAGCAACGAAGATAACATGGATAGTGAAAGCTCCATCATCGGATCGACTATTCCGGAAACGGAGCTGAAAACGGTGCCCAGCTCTTCCCAGCAGGAGGCATCCCGCAAAGGAAAACAACCTATGGAGTTACCGTGGAAAAGCCCCCACAAGAACCTAATGCTAACTCGGGATCTGATCTGAGCGAAAAAGAAAGATGAATCCAAGAAAAGAAAGGACAAAGCTCCCTCGCGCAAAGAGGGATTACTACGACAATGATCATCATCTCGTTAAATGCTAGAGGGCTAACCGACCCCTCAAGAGCGACCATCATTGGTCAATGGCTTCGCGACATTAGCCTAAACCCAGATTTTATATGTATTCAAGAGATTAAAATTGACGGAGAAGACCTCCAGAAACGGCTTAGACATGTCTCCTCGACCCATGTTTGGATTTCAACGGCGCATCAGCTGGGGTCCGGTGGAACGGCAATCGGTATTAATCAACTCTGGTTTGGAAAGCTTGAGCGCTCCATTGAAGATGAAGGGCATCGATGGATTGCTGTTTCTTTCGGTGCTCCCCTTTGTTTTACTTTAGTTTCCTTGTATGCCCCTAATGGGGAGTTAGAGAGACTTAACACTTGGGCCTCCTTGGACTCGCTCCCCCACAACGTGCTTATTTGTGGTGACTTCAACATGGTTGAGGACCCTATGGATAGATGGATGGGCAAGGGTAGGGTCATCGATAGTCGGGAGAAAGAAACGTGGGACAAAACTAAACTACACTTGGATCTGGTCGAATTCAAAGACTCGAAGGGCTTTTCTTGGTCAAATCTCCAAGCAGGCGAGGACCTGAGGAAAGCTAGACTTGATAGATGCTACATTTCTCAGAGTTTTACTCATCAGTGGGGCCACCCTTCCCTCTCGCAACGCACCGACCTCACCATCTCTGATCACTACCCGATCGTCATCACTTTTCAACCCCCCACCAAGATCCGTAAGGCTCCGTGGTTCCATGCCAGTGTGCCCTCCTTCTCTCTCCCCTCCGTCCATCAAGAAATTTCTGATGTGTGGAAGGAGGCATTCGCCTCTGGCTTGTCCCCAGCCAAGTGTTGGAGAAGTGCGGTCGATAAGTCACGACAGATCATGATTAGATCCAGGAAGATGCTTGAGACTGTGCGGCGGGCTCGTAGAGAAGCTCTATATCATAGACTCTGGCAGCTCGAGGAGGAAGTGAACAAAGGAAAATCTCAAGCCTAGAAAGGACTTCGAAAAATCAGAGCGCTGCTGAGATACGAGGAAGAGATACAAAGGAAAAATTTGCAAATTTTCTTCAAGGAGTGGTGGGCTGGCAAAGCCGACAAACCCACCAAAGAGATGTGTCGTATCCTCGAAAGGAAACACAACAGAGAATCGATCCCCTTATTGCTAGATGCAAATGGCAATGCATGCAATATGGAAGAAGATAATTTTGGGATCATTGAAGGGCACTTCACGAGACTCCTGGGGACCTCAAACCCCCTCTCCCACCATAGAAGGGACTGTATGGCAGCCATATCTAGGGTCTCCCCCCATAGGATACCACCCAACCTTCTCTCTCTGCTCCATGCCTCTATCTCTGAAGCCGAAATCATTGAGGTCATTGATGCCCTCCCCTCAGGTAAAAGCCCGGGACCCGACGGGCTCACTAACGAGTTCTTTAAATCCTTCAAGTTGGTGGTTGCCACCCCTCTTCGTTTGGTTTGGCAAGAGGCACTCAAGTTCGGCGCGCTTCCTTCTTGTCTCAACAATGGCATTATCAAGTTAGTTCACAAAAAAGGGGAAAAGAACAGAATAGAGAACTGGCGTCCCATTACAATGCTCCAAACAGGATACAAGATCATCGCCAAAGTCATTGCCAACAGAATCTCTTGCCACTTGAGAGCGTGGCTAAGCGAGGACCAAAAAGGTTTCATCAAAGGCAGGTCAATTTTGGAAACCATCATAGATATCTAGGAAGGTCTTGAATTTGCAAATGAGTCTAAACAAGACGTAGTTTTCCTCAAGATCGACTTTGACAAAGCCTACGACAGGCTAGAATGGGACTATATTCTACAGTCGCTACAAGATCTTGGTTGTAGTCAGAAATTCACCAAGATGATCGCGACCCTTCTCGGAAACGCATCGACCCAAATTAACATTAAGGGAAATCTTTCAAAGGTGATCAAACTTAGAAGATCTATCAGACAAGGGTGCCCATTGGCTCCCCTTCTCTTTGCCATTGTCACGGAAGGGCTTAGCAGGCTGGTGGAGCATCAGGTGGAAGCTGGTAACATTAAAGGCCTTCGTTTGCCGCATGACCACAGTCAGATCACCATGAGACTTTTTGCCGATGATATGAACGCTTTTGTGCACAATGATAGTACCAGCCTTGAGACGTTCTGGAAGTGTCTTGCTACTTTTTGTGAAGCCTCTGGATCCATAATCAACCACTCTAAGACCGCCTTTAGAGCTATTGGTGGGCCTCAGCCCGGCCTTCTCATTGATCATGGCTGTCAAAACATTCCGCAGGGCCAAATTTTTCGGCTTCTTGGTATTCCCTTGGGGTTCGGCGTCTCTATGGAACAGCGGTGGAACTGGGTGCTTGCCAAACTCAAAAACAAGCTTAACTATTGGAGAGGTATGCAAATCAATCTTGCTGGTCGCGCTATGGTTATCAACACGTTCCTCTTATCATCTACCATTTATTTCCTTTCTTGTTGGAGACCGAAAGAGCATGATCTGTCCAAACTGGATAGTATTTGTAGAAACTTCCTTTGGACGGGCGACCACAATAGGAGGGGGGTGCCTAAAATCAAATGGTCCATCTGCACCAGCCATAGAGATAGTGGGGGACTTGGTATCTTGGACATTGGGTGCATGGCTAACAAACTGTCGGCCAAATGGATGATTAAGGCTTGGTGCAACGGGGGGGCCTCGTGGGCCAAGCTGATCTTCAGAAACAAGCATGAGTTGGCGCTCATGGGTTTCCCAAATTGGAAGAATCTTGACATCTTGACCTTGCTGTTTTCCCCGATCCCCGTCTTCCCGAAAGGCTCTAATCTGGTGTGCTCCCTTTGGAAGAGTTGGAATAAAGTCAAAAGCTTCACAAGAATAAGTGAAGACTGGAAGTGGGCTGCTGGTATCAGACAAAACGACTCTATCTGGTTTCCGATCCATGGCATCCGGAGTGTGGAATCTTGGAACATTCAAAATGCCAAGAAGCTATGGAACAAAGGCTTCAAAAAATGGAAACATCTCTGGAAACAAGACACCAACCACTGGATCAACTTTGAGGATATTGATCCTAGCATCAACATTTCGCATGAAGAATGGAACACTTTGCAAAGCAGATGTCTCGCCTGGGACCGACATAAAGTTCGCCTTCTCATGGGACACCACATGTCGAGCTCGCTTGGTCTCAAATGGCACAATGGGAATAGCCTATCAAAAATCCCGAACATCAAAGAAACGATCGACTATCAGGCTAACCTCAACAAAAACTAGTGCCTGTCATGGACACGGCTTCAGTGGGACATGAAGTTCATGGCTATCTAGCACCCCCTCATAGAAATCAAAAAGTCTGTCCTCTTATGGCAAATTCTTCATCATGGAATCTGGACCAACCTTAAGGCTAGAAAAATTTGTGGGATCCCTCCCTGGTGCAAACGCTGCCACCAGTCTATCGAAGATGTTTCACACATCTTCTTTACCTGCCCCAACTCCAACAGACTCTGGCAGGTGGTTGGAAAGAGAATTAGTCTTCAAAAACATCTCAGTTGGCAGCAAGCCCTGCTGGGAGAAGCGATCGGCTGCTCCGCGACTCTCTGGAACGCCATCAGAGGGGAGGTACTATGGAAAATCTGGCGGGAAAGATGTGCTTTCAACTTCGGTGACTCCCCCAAGGAGTGGTCAATTGAGAAATCGCTGTTCCTCCTTGGCAAAAGGATTGTCAACTGTAAAAAATCCCCCCCCCCTTTAGGCATCATCAAGTACTCCTTTTGATCGATAACAAGCTTAAACCCAAGTGGGCCCCACATGAGGGTGATGAGAGGGTAATTAACCTTCTTTGTAATGCCATCTAAGCTCTGTAAAAGCTTCCCCTGCTTTGTGGGATTTGGGGGGTCCCGTGGGCACTAGTCCCCTTCTCTTGTACTTTTCTTTATTTTATTCAAGTCCGGGAGAGTAGGCTATTGCCGAACTTCCTTTATATTAAAAAAAAAAAAGTATTCCTTAGGTAGCCATTATGTCAAGATTCCACACCAATTCGAACCACTCCATTTGGATAAATATTGAAGATATTACGGCTACTTGAATGATAGTAGGTATTATAAATATGCGCTATTAGAGGGGGTAAAGATGACAAAGTGGACTTCTTCTTCCTTCTCACAAACATCCATGCCTATACAACTCGAGAGGCACACATGAATCGAACTCTAATCCCATATAGGGATGCAGCGGCACAAAAATCAGTTATAAAGAGCCATACCAAAGGCTCTCTCAAGTAAAGGGGAGAAGGGAAAGATGGGCTTTCCATTCCCTTCCCATGAGCCTCTGAGCATGGATCACATATAGCTAAGCTGTTGGTGGCATTATTGCATGATCAGTCCTCTCTTGGTGATGTCCTTGCAGGTGTCTCCCTTGGGGGAGCTCTTGGACTCCTCTAAGGAGACATATCCCCTAATTTTTAAAGATCTGTGTAACTCTAGAACCTCACATCATCGGCTGCTCTTAGACAAGTAATAAGCAGACAATGCTTGCTTCTTGATGCGGATGATGATGGGTCTAGAATGTGACAACTAGACATGACTTTTTCCGAATTAAGTTGAAACTTTTCCACACCAAATGTGATAATCAACCCTCGCTTGCTTATGAAAAATGTCAAAAGAATATGAACTCAAAGAATATGAACGCAATATGCAGCAAGTATGAACTCAAAGAATATCTTCAGCATCGACCTGTAGGATCTCTAGTCTTCGGGGTTGGATCCATTAATGATATTGCGTCACGAACTTTGTTTCTAAAGACAACAGCATGATTAAATTGATTAAACAACAGAGCCCATCTCATCAGATGCAACGAGGGTACATCTCTCTCAAGAGCAATACACAAGAAAAAGTAAAAAAGTGATGAGGTCATCTTCTTCACTGTATCGCCCATATACAAGGAACATTTGAAAATTGGAACGGTTCACGGTCGTCATTTTCATAATGTTGAGAAAATTCCACATAGTGATCGCTGAATGCTGCGCATGTTCGTTTTTCGTACAGTTTCTTGTAAAATGGATGATGGCCCAGCTCTGTAAAAGAACAATTTTTATGAATACTACTCATGGTAGTTCTTTTATGTTGTTAGATTCTTTATTTGTGCTAGGGATCAAGAAGAATCTGTTATCAGTTTCAGCCTTAGCCAAGATTGGTTTGGTTGTGAAATTTATTGATGCCAGATGTATAGTTCATGATCTTTTAAATGGTGACGTGATTATTGCTTCTGCCATTTTATCTTGTGGACTATATAAGCTCATACATTATGAAAAATATATGAATGACTGGGCATGTGTAGTACATGATTGTCAGGCTATGTTAGATGCAAAGCTTTGGCATCCCGCTTTGGTCATTTGAATTTTGCTAGTTTTCTATGTCTATAGAAATCTAAAATTGTCTCCTGTTTTCCCAAACTTGAGGCACATGGTAAACATGTATGTGAAGGTTGTATTTTGGGCAAAATGCAACATTCCTCATTCCCAAAAGATCGTTTTGTTGGAGCTACACAGAAATTGCAGCTTGTTCACAAATGATGTATGTGGTCCTATGCAGACACCCTCTTTTGAAAACCACCTTTAGTTCTTGACTTTCATTGATGATTTTTCTAGGCAAGCATGGGTATATCCATTGAAATCAAGGTCCAAAGTGTTTATGTGCTTCAAATAGTTTTTGGTTTTGGCTGAAAATTTGTCAGCATGTAAAATGGGAACCCTCCATTATGATCAAGGGGGGGATATATGTCTTCTAACTTTAATGCATTTTTGGCTGAACCTGGGATAAAACATGAGTGTACAATGTTGTGTACACCTCAAATGAATGGAGTTGCTGAACGGAAGAACAGATCAATCATGGGGATGGCGAGGTGTATGGCCAAGAGTCAGGCTTTACCACATAGTTTCTTGCTTCAGGCTCTTATGTTTGCAGCATATGTAGTTAAGAGGTGTCCCACTAAAGCAATACAGTTTATCACTCCATATGAGGCTTGGCCTAGTTGCAAGCCATGTATTGCTCATCTGCATTTTTGTGGTTGTTTAGCATATGCATTAGTGCCTGAATAACATCGCAAAAAATTGGATGATAAAGAAGTAAAATGTATTTTTGTTGT
>CM035420.1:19714903-19924903 GCA_020310875.1 Ceratopteris richardii
CCTCAAGCCTCAATTGCGCCTAATTTGGTTCACATTTCCGACCCTCACTAGAATCTCTCTATTTTCCTAAGTCCAAGTCTTCTCACTTCCTTCTTTCCTATTTCTCAACCCTTCTCTTATCCGTCTATTAAACACAATCTCTTTCACTCTCAACCCCCTACAGTGTCACTCAAAAACACTCAAAGTCAGGAACTTATTCTACCACATACTCCATGCACTCAGACACTCGAAAATAGACAAGTTCACATATTCACTCACTTCCTTTGTTTCCCTCAATCACTCTCCATTAGTTTCCTTATGCCTGCATTCAGCAACCTATTCCCATACTCAGTCTCTGTTCACTCACTCTTTGTCTCTCTCTCTCAAACTCTCTCTCTTTCTCTCACACAACTCCCTCACACCTCTTCTTATTTCTTCCCTTCTTCTCACTTCTTCGTACACACCCTCACTCTTTCCTTTCTATTGTCTGCTTCCCTCTCTCGCACACACGCTTCCCTTGTTCATACACACACACACACACACTTATGGACTCACACACTCTCCTAATCTCACTTACTCATAGAAACACTCCACCAAAAACTTACCCAAACACTTACTCGCACACTTTCATGTGAACACACTTTCACCTAATGGCATAGATTCATTGGTGCACACACACACACGTCTCTTCTTACACTTTCTCACACTCTCATTTGCTCTTTCCCTTTTTCACCCACACATGCACCTACCTTCCTACCAAACCCTCTTTCCTTTCTCCTTCCCCTCCCCTTCACACACTCTAACTCTCAAGCAAGATCTCAAGTAAAGTCGGTTCAATGTAGACACCAGATATGTATGGTAGCATTCAACTTACCTTCAATCATATCTTCTTTAAAATAATGCACCAGTGCTTTTTGAGTCCTTAAATTTTCTGTTACAAAGACTTGAAAATAGCAACTCTTCATTATAATCATCATTACACAATGAGTAAGTAATATATGCCCAACACTCATATTTGTAATGAAAATGTGGAGCATATTCACGTTATATATTTCATGACGAAATGCTATTGCTATGCAATACACATGTGTGCACCTTTATTCTAGATTTCATCACAAGGACTACCCTTCCAATCAAGTAATAAAACAACCTATAATATTCAGCAGCCTGCAAAACAATCAGCCATAGACTCTTGAGCACTCAGTGCATGCTAATATCACAATCCTTAATAGTCCTTGAAAATGACATACACAAGTACTTCACAAACAACCACCAAACTTTAGCCATGAACTCCAAACTTTATCTGCAAGATGTATAAATTAGGCAATTGTACTTTATTCCTTGAAGTACATGACAGAGATGATGAGCGAGAGAGGGATGACAAATGTATCTGTAAACTGAGCGGGCAGATATGGCATACAGTGCATTCACATTTCTGTGCATACTAAGTGTAATCAAATGGATTCATCCCCCTCATCAAATAGAGTCTCTCATCATATAGAGGACAAAGAAGTGCATAAACATTAGAGGAGAACTTCAGTCATCAGCAAGAGAGTCCACCGAGTCTGCAAAATATGATCCTCAAAAGTTCGGCTCCCAACCAAGCATGAAATCAGTGTGATGGCAATAACACATGTTCATAAACTTTATCAATTCAAGAAACTCTTTCATCAAGAAGTAAAGGAGTTCCCCAAACCTTTGAAACAAGGAAATCCCGAACCTGTTATTAAAGGTAGAGGTGAGCTTTTCTACACATATGCTACAGGAACTTGCTTCTCCTCATTTCTCAATTACCACCATGTTGACAGTATTGGCTCATATTTTCATGGCCAAGCTCCTCAGCATTCTGCTCTAATTATTCAACAACTCTTGTGTGCACCCATTCTAATGATGAGATTCCATAAACTTTACTCTGATTGAAAGAAGAATGAAAATTTTTGTTCTCTTTCCCTCCTTTGCTGTGAAGACCTAGGTGATCGGAGATGACAACGCAGCTGCTTCTCCCTTCTGCTCAGAGTCACGCAGCCCCTCAGTACACAGAGCTGGATGGATATCCCCAATCCCTCTCTCTTCTGAAGAATCGAGCAACCCCCCCTCAGTCAAACTACTGTTGGCTCCCCTCTGCTTCAGTCTTGTAGAAACCTCTCACTCACTCTGGTAATTTTCTCTCTCCTTAGAATAATCAAACAAAAGACTAAACCCCCTTCTATTGGGGAAGGAGTGCCACTTTTATAGAGTGGAAGAGGGGAGAGGGATCAGGTTCCTGTTGACCACATGTGGGGTTGCAAAAGCCTTTGGTGCACGTGGGTGATACAAGGGAGAGTGGTAGACAATGGTAGAGGAGAGTGGGTGTCAGAGGAGAGGGAGAGTGGTGGTCAATGTGTCACCGGAGGGGCAAAGCAGTTAGAGGAGTTGAGCAAAGTGGGGGAAGGAGTGGGGGACAATGGACAGAGGACGGCAGATACAAAGCCTGACAAAGGTTAGAGAGAGAAAGGGGTTAGAAAGTGAGTGGGACAACTTCCTGAAATTTAGGAGGTGGTCAACAATCTCACTTGTCCAAGAAACACCATCTCCTTACCTGGCATGAGACACCATTCATTCACAATTTACATGGATAGCTTCACATACATACTATTCAGAGAATTTTCTGCAGTAACACCATCCTGAGCTTCCACACATGGATGCCTACTTTCTTTCAGGATAATGTCCCCAATATCCGATGATGTGATGAGTGGCCTCACATAGGGAGATGCACTGCTCACCGATAATTCAGCAAAACTAACCAGAATATCTAGTTCTGCAACCAGACTTGCAGCTCCTTCAAAAAACCTGATTAAAAGTTGCTGTTACTTCAACTACTTTCCCAACCAAGGCCCGTTGAGTGTTAGCATAATCCTCACTGAGAGTTATGTATTGCTCGCTCAATCTCTTCAGCTTTGCATTTGTGAACTTTACCCCATCTTTTCGAGTCTCTAGAGTGATATAATTTGCATTTAATTGTCTTCTTACTTTGGGCTCTTCTTTCTTGGTAAGTCTGAATACATGACCCCATTGTGATGTTTTCTCTAGTTTGAGAGTCTTGTCAACATCCAGTTCGTCAGTTGCTGCCTTGTAAACTTTCTGGATTTTATCTTCAACTGAATCTTGCTCAGATTTTATGTTTTGCAAGTTACTATCATATCTAGCAGCAATAATGTACTCCCCAGCCTGTGTTTGTTCAAGGTCAATGGTAGCCTCAACAAGACCTTCAAATTTACCGAGATGCTGAGGACCAATCCAGATCTTTAGGCTCTCAAAAAAATGTTTATTGATCAATGAAGCAGATTCCCCATTGTATCGTTCTAATATGTCTTTGATGAATGGTAAATGAATTGTTGCCTGATAAAGCTTCACAATATCCTGCACGGATGCTTCCCTCTTGTCTACTTTTCTAATTAGCCACTCCATGTCAGGTATTCTCTTCAAATGTTGCCACATATCTTGTATGAGTGCAGCATCCTCCGCAAAAATTTGCACCACATCAAACCTCATGTTAATTTCATCCACATAAAGTAAAGGCTTCTTGAGCCACCGGTTGAGCAGCCTCTTTCCCATGCGAGCACTGCATGTCCTATTCATTAACCCAAACAAGCTAAAATTCTTGTTTGCATCTCCCTTACCTTCCAGCACATTTAAGGCTCGCAATGTTGTTGCCTCTAATCTCATAAATGCATTAATGCTATAAGGCTCCAGAGCAAATTTCCCATAATTTGGATCATCTGCAAGTAAGTCTGTGTACACTAAAAGAGCACTGAGAGCTCCTGCTGCAAGCTGAGATGAGAAGATGGAATCTTTTAGCTGTTTAGGAGAGCCTTTTACAAGGTGACTAAGGTTCTGGCCATGTTGGGGGATTCTTGGACGAGAAGGAGTTTGAGGGTTTGTAGGAGAAAAAGGAAAGAATAAAGAAAGAAATGAGCTGGGAAACTTCACAGAGGAAATAACCTTGGAGCTTCTGCAGAAGCACACCTTGGAATCTTGAGTTTGATTACAGTAAAACAATTACAATGTTTGAGCACAATCCGAGTCAATACTTCTGTGCGCACTACAGAGGGTGCTTAATTACAAAATACCAATTATCCCGAAGTCTTCTTGCAGTCGGCCTCCTCTGCACCAGTCCTCTCTTGCTTCAAGCTTATCCTTGTGCACACCTTGCACCAAGCTTCCACCAAGATGAGGAATGAGTATCTTCTGTCGGCATGCACACTGCACAGAGACCTTGAGGTCCTTGGGTCTAGCTTCGCACTCTCTGCCTTCTTCCTTAGCCACCTCTCTTGCACTCTTCACTTCCACCTCTCTGTGTCGTCGTACCCCCGGTGTCTCTTGCACTTCTCTCCCTTTCTTACTTCCAGTGTGTGTCCTCAAGAATAGCCTTTGTCTTTCTTTTTTGAGTGCGCCGGTTCCATGCACTCTAACTATAATACAATCTTGGTGTCCTTTCAATGTCCCAAGATTGTCTTTTTAGCTGGCCACCAACGACTCACTACTTTGTCCTGTAGTGACTTTAGACTTAAAGCAAAATTTTGATTGGGCGGCCCTATTTCCACCTTTGCTACACGGCCGCTTCCCATACCTTCACCTTTTCCTTTTAATTCTTTACTTTTGCACCTAAGACTTTGAATTCACCCTTTGAATCTTAAGAGAAAAAAATACTTCTGCAATACTTCCCCAATTTAATACCTCTTGTCTGTGAACAGTTAAAGACCTTTTATATGAACAATTGAAGGTGCACTACCTGTGCACTTTGACCCTGGGATTTTGATACTTTACTCTTGCCTATGCATAGCTGTGACCTTGACTTTGTTAGTTTCAACCGGTTAGGGCTCAACAGATGCCCACCACCTAAAGTTCTCTGTGAGAACCTTCTTTTACAGCCACATGCTACTACTATGAGCTACGTGAGGCCGTCTGCTGCTACGCACAGAGATCTTGAGAGTTTTATCCACCCAGCCACGTCCGAGCTCTTCGAAGTTCTCTCGAGAAAGTCTATTCACATAATCTCTACTTGAACCTCTCTCTCTATATGAGATAATAATCTCCCTACTTCTACCCATCATATGACATTTCCTTCCCCTTGAAAGCATTTTCGTCCTCCAAAATGTAGATGAAATGTCCATAGTGGTAGAAGAAAGTGCTCGGACTCCCCTAAACCCCATGTACTCTACGTACATGGTCATCTCTGTGTGTGTTGTTTCCCCATATCCTTCCCCTTAAGAAGTCTCATATGAGATCTCAAAGGTGGGAAACCGTGAGAGTGGTGCCTACTATCTCCCATATACACTCCACTTCCATACTACCACTCCCATGACATACTACATCATCCAAATGACCTAAGTCCATATGATGTATCCTCCTTGGAGCAATAGCATCTAAAGCAAGTGTAAAAGTGCCAAACTTATAAGCTTGACCGTACCATTATGGAGATAGTAAACCATAGAATCCTTTGAAATATAGAACAAAGTCCCATAAAAGTGACTTCAAACCCATCTAGGAGTACATGATAGATTGCCCTCATACCACTCTAGGTCTTCCTAACCTTGAGTGTGCTCACAAGTAATTGTTTTGTCTAAACTACCTTGTGAACTATGCAAATCCATCATCTAGCTCATACATAAGAATTTCTTGGTAGTAAAATGAAATCTCTATATTCGACCAACCAAGAAATCTGTGGTTTGTCATCCTTTACCATTGGACAAAGTTCTATTGGAAGAGCATCTGTTGGCACTTGTGCAAACTCTAGTATTTCTCTTCCCTATAGTTTGCCATATGAATGCTGAAAGCATTCCTTTTGAGATTCAGATAATCCCTAAATACCCATCCTCCTAACTGATGTTTACTCATCATACTCATGATGTAACACCAACTAAGAGTTTGGTACCATAATAGGGTAGATATATCCCTATCTCCTGGAAACTCAAAAGAGAAGTATCATCAATCTACTCCCAGTCTAACTAATGTCAATAACTAGATCATCTCTTCTAGTCAAAGACCATCACTGGAGTAACATAATGGCTCCTCTCTAGAGTCTCCATGTGAGACTCAATCTAACCATCATGATTAACTGATCTCGCTCTTGCCTTTGATAGAAGAGTGCCACTCCTATCTAGACAACCTAAAAGTGAGAAAGTGAAACTCTCTCCATGTCTCTCTCTTTATTCAATCTCTTCTAAGGAAAAGAGCTCTAGTAGTGGAACCTATTCCACTTTCCCTTTCCCTTTGAAAGAGATTCTGTTGAATCGGTTAGCTCTACTCATCCATGACTGAGAACATGCACATAAGTTCTCCATGTTTTTCCTTCCAAAATAGTGGAGAATCATACTCTCACATGAAGGAACTTATATTGACAAGTAGAGTAAACAAATTCCTTCTGAAATACAAACTAAGAGATGTTTTCTAAACACCTCTTCTGTCTAAAGGAAAATATGCTCTATTCTTCTCCTATGAAGAAATCATATTTTCCTTTCCTTCTTTCTCTCTCAAAGAATAGGAGCTAAAGTGTGAGTACTGAACTAAAGTAAGATCTCTCATGGATCTCTGAGCTGACCCCCACTTTCTCCTTTCCTTAAAAGAGAAACTCATGAATTGTCCTCTCTTCCTCTGAAAATGGAGAATAAATCTCCCCTGAGTAATGAAAGTGTATACAGTGAAGAGTGGAGAAAATAAATTCCTAAAAAGGGTCAAAGCCCTCTGCTAAAATGGTTAGCAATGATATGATTGATACCATAAACACAAGTGTATCCATAATAAAGAACTATCTTTGCCAACCATACTCTGTGCATGGATCTATACGATCCAATCAAACTGATGGAATTATCCTTCATGAAAGACTGAAAAATGAGTATGTGATACCAATGGTGATAAAATCACCTATCACATTCTCTACTGGAAGAATAAATCTTCCCTACTATGAAGGATAACTCCCAATCCTAAGGAGATGTCTACTAAGATCTCTCCTCTGATCTAGTGAGACATGACGTCATGAATGATGAGTCCTTTTCTTCCTGGCCATAGAAGAAGAGTCCTCAAAGGGAAGTCATTTCCACCATCCCATACCAGTGGAACTTTCTGCCAATTCACGGTGTCATACCTACACTAAACCAAATATATATTCCATGTAATGGAATATGTAGGTGGACTCTAATGAATCCCATATCCTAAAATCATATCAGTGGACTCAAATGAGTCCCATGTCCTCGAACTAGTTAGTTTGGTTCTAGTCAACAATGTGACAATGGATATCCCCTTCTGTTCCAAACCAACTTGTTCCTAGGTACAAAGATTAAGTCTAGGTACCTCTCTATAGATCCCGATATACATATATATGTATTGGGTACCCCAATTATTCCTGATTAAGGGATCTATGCTCTGAATCATAGAGCTAGTGCCATGCCTATGGCCTTCCTAACCATCACTCAAATCACATAGCACCCGTCGATGCTGTCTCATGAAACCCATCTTTGTGATCCCATCTAATTGGTTTCCTTAGTAGTGTAGCAGAAATGCTTCACTACTTGGTCAAGTGATGTGCATGAGTGAAACTAGTCACTCTTTGGGTATTCATCATGATACCCCATAGTCTCCTAATCATACTGTGAGACTCTGGTGAAGATAAGTAAATCTTCACTACATTGGAGATTATCATAAACGTATCTCCCGTGCGTGTATGCAACTTCTCATAACCTATAGGATTGCTTGTGCACATTCCTAATGGTGAAGGTACATGTCCTTCCCTTTAGCAATCCTATGGTCTAAATCCATAAGGATTATGTGTAGGGATCCTATTCCTAATGAAGTTGCCTTATCTATGATACTGTGATGCTACTAAGTCCATCAAATACATGCTTAGGAGCATGCATACACCTTATTGAAGTTTGCAGAAGGGGCATGGTAGAATACCATAACATTCTTACCTAAAGGCAAGTGCGTATATAACGCCATGAGAGGGGAAAATTTTCGACAGCATTTCCCCAGGAAATGGAATCCCAAAAAATTTTACCATAAGCTCAGTGGCACAAAGGCCACCCAACGACATAGGGCTTGACAGGCCCATGGCATGCACGCCATAAACTCATATATGGATTCCATGACCTGCAAAAACATAAAAACAAATGTTGGCAACCATTCTCTGTGTTGCCTAACCATATAGTTTCTGCAATCCTGTTTCCTGCAAACAATCAAAAGTGTACTTCTCTCCCATTGATCCATACTTTTAAAATTTAAATAATGATCAAAATTTGATGTATGCAATCCAATCTATGCATGTACATTCAGAACATGCCATGACATAAAATAAAATGCCTGAAGCATAAAATATACGTCCCTGAGTAGTCTGATTTTGGAATTGCATGCATCCAATTGCTCTCGATAAGCTTCGAGACCTCTGCAACTTCCTCTTCAGGTCCTAAAATACACTTTGAAGTGTCCGAAAATATCGGAACACTCCTCAAAACATAAAGTATGGTCAGGTGATTACAAAAATAATGCAAATTTAGCTCAAAAATGCATTAGTAATCCTTCTTTAGACCTGCAAAAACCACTTTAGGACCTGTAAATTTTCATAAACTAAAATATAAATCATGTGCAAATAGGTCTAAGTGAAATTACTCAAATCGCCTTCCCGGTTTGAAAAATATGGCTCCCGGAAGGTTGTCGCCAAAAACTTTTCAGACTTTGCAGACCTGTTCAGACCTGCAAGAATTTTTACGTTCCAAAATTTTTTCTCATAAACTAAAAGTAGACCTTGTGCTCTTCGAAACGAGCCGTAGCATGTCCAATTTGGAGTTTCCTAGCCCAAGATATGGCCATTCCAAGTGGGACATGTAAAACTAGTGGACTGTTGGAGGGGCTGGAAAAAGTGTGAAAATGTGATTTTTAGGATGCCCAAAAGCATTCTTCCATCATGCAAATCCTAAAATTCTCTCCATAATCTCAGAGAGTGGTATATGAAGATGCTTAGGCCTAGTTTCACCTTTCCAAATCCTCCCTTCGCGCATGCTAATTCGCTCCCCAAAAGAGGCCTAAATCAAGTTTTTTGCTTTTATACAAAAACTTGAATGGGAGCTCTTAGCAAGCTTTTAATCCACTCTAAGTGTGGATTTCTCTTGGATTATGCACAATAATCCATGGGAAGCCTCCTAAATTGTCTTTTTCCTTACTCCCAGAAGTGGAGTTTGGCAAAAGATTAATTTCTGAAATTTTCCAAAAAGTGCGGGAAGGGGGTCTTTGAGGAAGTAAAATTCCTCCTTCACTTATCATTTTAATGAATCTAATGATTCGCCTAAGACTTTCACACACCATACTCTCAGTATATATACTTTTTTTCATCCATCCGTAGCTATCGCACCTATTTTTCCCTCTTCCAAAATGGGAATTTCTTAGATTTAGGTGCTGAAATTTTTTGTCAAACTGTGATGGAAGGGGGTCTTGTGGAGCTTCAAACTCCCATCAAACTGAGGTATCTTATTTGTTTATTAATTGTATATGGAAGTCAATACACTATACTATATGTATGCATGGTTTTTTCCATAAATCCATGAAAAAACCCACTTCATTTCCCCTTCCCAAAATGGCTATTTATCAAAAACAGCCCTTGAAATTTATGTGGAAACCATGAATAGGGCTACTTTAGGGATACCCTGAACTTGGCCTTCTTGTATTTGGAGGGAATCCTTGATCCTAGATGAGAATATATATACCTCATACTCTCCGTACATGTGATTTCCCTCCCAGATCTTGGCCTCCTAACAGTTCATGGTGCTTCTCGAAAATGCAAACCTATCAAAATTGAAATAATAATACCTGTGATTAACATGAAGCTCCATGCCTGTAAATTTGGAATCAAGACCTTGGACAAGTCCTGGAGTATATGCTCTTCATTCGTAGACTCTTCATATGCAGTAGGTGCATCCCATCTCTCTCTCTTGTTTGTTCTCGATCTTCATTTGAAGATGTCGTTTTTACTCCTTTCCTTTTAGCTATGTGGCTCCAAAACCAAAAGGCAAAGAAAACAAGTAGCCCCTTGTCCTCCTTTCCATATGAGTGAAAGAGAAGAGTAAAATTCTTCTCCCTCTAAATGGTTGTGCCATAGGTGGCTATTGGCGGGCGTGCAACCAACATTGAATATTATTTTATTCGAGAGATAGACTTCCACATCCCCCTCCAATGGAGTGTTGGCTAAGGCACTGGCCTCACATCTTGCAGACCAGAGCTCGATTCCCAGCTCACGCACGCAAAGAAGCGGGCCTAGAAAGGGCTCTGATACCAGTGTGAGAACCTTCTTTTGCAGCCACATGCTACTACTATGAGCTATGCGAGGCCGTCTGCTGCTACGCACAGAGATCTTGAGAGTTTTATCCACCCAGCCGCATCCGAGCTCTTCGAAGTTCTCTCGAGAAAGTCTATTCACATAATCTCTACTTGAACCTCTCTCTCTATATGAGATAATAATCTCCCTACTTCTACCCATCATATGACATTCTCTCCGTCCCGGAGAGACCACAATGACACAATGTAAGGAGGCTTCAATAACAGAGAGAAAACATCAGAAGAGCCACAGAGGAAACGGAGGTAAGGAAATAGAAAATGATGGCTATTATTGATGAAGCATAAAAAAAACAACAGATAAAGAGTGCAACTAGTATTTATTAACCCGGATCATGACAAAAGGAGAAGTATGATGAGATGTGTTGAAATTAAAGAATTGAAGCTGAAGCCCTAAATGCGAAGTGAAGTAAATTATTGCGAAGGGGGAGTGGGATCGGAAGCTGAGGGTTGGGGAGAGGAGGGCAGCGGAGCAGAAGCTTGCTCAATCATATGCTGGAGAGAAGTAAGGCACTGCCTAAGGTGGTCCCGTTCGTGTTTGATACGACGGCAAGTAGCATTATCACATAACCCTAAGGAAGAGCGATTTTGAAGATCGGATAAGTTCTGTAATGCAGATTCGGCCATATCGCAGTATTTGTCGCGCTCATCCATGAGTAAGCGGGCCGTTTCATTGAGCGAGTGCCATTGAGAGTGAGCTATTCGATTGATGTTGTCGATGGTATTAATGTATTGTTGATGAATAGAAGCGGCGGCTGATACAGAATCCAAAGACACTTTGGAGGCATGAGCACTGCCAGAAGCAGCTGCACTGGCATCGTGGAGCAAATGCAAAAAGGAAGGGGCGGAAGGGAGATCAATTGGAGGGGAGGGTGCAACAGGTGGATCAGGATGATGGAGACGAGATGCCTCGGGATGATGGAGAGGAGATGAAGGCGGATTGGGTCGCTTGAATGGAACCGCAGTGGACAGAGTGGGGGCGGAAAGGGGAGGACGAGGTGGTGTATAGGCGGGTGTCGGGGGTTGAGCTGCGTTTGAATGAGCGGCCGGAAAGCTGGTGTGGTAGAAGGGCCATGTGCCGGAGCAGGATCAGGGGAAGGAATAGGCGCAATATCTGGAGAGGAGGAAAAGATATGCGAAGAAGAGTGTAGAGGGGGGGAAGTGAGATCAGGGGGAGCGGGTAGCGGTGTGGAAACGGAGGCCGAGTCGATGGAGAGTGGAGGGGAGGGGGGAGGATTGGAAGTGGAAGGTATGTTGGGCTGCGACGGAAGTAGAGGGGAATTAGGGTCAGAGCGCGAGGGTATGTGGTAAAGCCAAGCTATGAAGGGACCAGAATATAAGGAGAATGTGCGAGAGCCTTTGGAGATTGCTTCACGAAGGCGACGAGAGCGCAAATTTAAGGAACCATAGATGAGGGCGGCGTAAGGGTATGGGCCGCTATTTAGGAAGCAAAAAAGCGGATTAGCAAGACGAATATCGGACCATGGGAGTGAAGATGTGGGACTACGAAGCAAAAATAAGAAAATGAATGCATTAAGAATGGATGTCATGCAGATGGAAAATCGGGCATTAGTGTCGAAGCGATCTCTACAAAAGGCAATTGTGGCAGAGGCTGACAATCCAGAATATAAGAACGGAGGAGTACGGAAATCGACGGGGCAGGAGCCGAGGCTGGCAGCAAGAGCGGAAATGGAGAGAGGACCTGTGCGAAAATTAGGAAAGAGGCGGATAGCTTCATAGACATCACTATAATTGGAGGGATCATTCAGGAAAATGTTGGCCAAGCCCCAGAGACCCGCCTGTTGAAGATTTTCAACAGAGAAAAGGCGACGGAGTTCAATGGTTGGGAGAGATAAATGAACACGAATCTGCATATCTAAATCAAGTGGACGAAAAAGTCGTATATAAGCTCCTGAGGGCGAATTTGGTTGCGAGGAATGAGAAGCGGAAGGAGAAGGAGAAGGAGGGCGAGGGAGTGGAGGTGGAGAATATAAATCCGTGGAATCAGATTGAACCGAATAAGTGGGAATATGTAGGATGGCAAAAGGAAGTGAGGAAGGCGATGCATCCTTTTGTGGGTCAGTGGAAACGGGCAACGTAGGGAACTCGGAGTGGAGGCCGGTGGTGGGTGTGGTAGACGCAGGAGGAGGGTAATTTGGATTGGGGGTATGCAGTGCTGAAGGAGTGAGCTCCGAGATGTCGTCCGCTGCGGTGGGATTGGCCATAGAGGTCTGCGTAGAAAGGACTCGGTAGAGAGATTGCAAGGAGCTAGAAGCTGATGAACTTGTTGCGTTGAAGGATGTTGCACATCAATGAGATAATTGAGATAATGGCAGATGGCGTGGGAAGGAGAACCAGTACCGCCAACCTCCAGTACCCCAGGCTGCCTTTGTGAACGGTAGGGAGGGTTGCAGAAGAGATAGAGGAGAATGAAGGGGGAAAGGAGGGGAGTGTGGAGGGGAATGGATGGAGGGGGGCGGGGGAGGGTGGATCGAGTGGGCGCGGAAGGTGGAGCGGGAGTGGAGTGGAGTGGAAGCCGCGGAGTGATAGGGAGGGTGGCAGGGTGGGAGGGTGGGAGGGGATGTGGAGAGGGAGGGTGGGCGGGAGGTGGTGTGGAGAGGGAGGGTGGCGGGTGGGTGGGTGGGAGGGGGAGTGGAGGGGAGGCGGGTGGGCGGGTGGGTGGGCGTTTGGGAGGGTGGGAGGGTGGTAGAGGGTGGGCGGGTGGGAGGGGGCGTGGAGGGGAGGCGGGTGGGCGGTTGGGTGGGTGGGAGGGGGTATGGAGGGGAGGCGGGTGTGAGAGGGAGGGTGGGCGGGTGTCGGTGGGAGGGTGGGAGAGGTTGGGTGGGTGGGCGGGTGGGTGGGTGGAAGGGGATGAGGAGTGGGAGGGTGGGCGGGTGGGAGGGAGTGTGGAGGGGGAGGGTGGGCGGGTGGGTGGGCGGGTGGGAGGGAGTGTGGAGGGGGAGGGTGGCAGGTGTTGGGCGGGAGGGGGTGTGGAGGGGAAGCAGGTGAGCTGGTGGGTGGGTGGGAGAGGGTGGGTGGGTGGGCGGGTGGGTGGGTGGGAGGGGGAGTGGAGGGGAGGGCAGCTACTAGTGGAAGGGCTACTGCACGTATGGCTTGATCAGGATCGGCGTAACAGTAGAGGAGTGTGGTTCAACAGGTGCGTGTCCACAGAGAAGGGGCAAATTGCGTCGGAAACGGAGCTACTAACTTGCAGAGGCGGGGAACATGCCAATGCCCGCGAGGTGAGGCTGGAGGAGAAGCGTGTGGAGTCTGAAGAGGGGGTGCGGAGGGGGAGGGTGGGCGGGTGGGTGGGAGGGAGGGGTGTGGAGGGGGAGGGTGGGCGGGTGGGTGGGAGGGGGTGTGGAGGGGGAGGGTGGGCGGGTGGGTGGATGGTAGGGGGTGTGGAGGGGGAGGGTGGGCGGGTGGGTGGGCAGGAGGGGGTGTGGAGAGGGGGCGGGTGGGCGGGTGGGTGGGTGGGAGGGGTGGGCGGGTGGGAGGGTGGGTTGGAGGTAGGGGCGTGGAGGGGATGCAGTTGGGCGGATGGGAGGGTGGGAGAGGGTGTGGAGGGGAGGCGGGTGGGCGGTTGGGTGGGTGGAAGGGGGTGTGGAGGGGAGGCGTGAGTGAGAGGGAGGGTGGGCGGGTGGGTGGGTGGGAGGGGTGTGGAGGGGAGGTGGGTGGGCGGGTGGGTGGGTGGGAGGGGGAGTGGAGGGGATGCGGGTGGGCGGATGGGAGGGTGGGAGAGGGAGTGGAGGGGATGCGGGTGGGCGGATGGGTGGGTGGGAGGGGGCGTGGAGGATTGAGAGGATGGGAGGGTCGGAGAGGGTGGGCGGGTGGGCTGGTGGGTGGGTGGTTGAAGGATTGAGATATGGTGGAGGATTGAGGTATGGTGGCAGTGGTGTCGGCTATGGTGGCGGCGGTGGAAGGGTGAAGCTGGAAGGGTCAAAGTGCTCAAGGGTCAAAGTGCTCCGTGCTCAAGGGTCAAAGTGCTCCTGCGAAAAAGACACACGCATGCACTGTAGAGTCTGGTAACCCCTGTCATTTCAGTTGAGATGATCTTGCAGCAAGATGGAGTTGAAGGCGGAATGAATGAGGGTTCCCATTATATAGCAAGGAGGATTAAGGGCTCACCGCACAGCAAGGGATGGTTTACCATAAAAGAGTGTTCAAAAGAGAGGAGAAGCCAACTTTAATATCATCCATCCAAGAGATAAACAAAGAAAAGGCTAGCATTAAAAGCTTCTGTGTAGAACTAAGAGCCATCCAAAAACTTTTGTGCCAAATTTTGTAATTGAGCAACATACATTTTAGCAATTATTAACAATGATTAAAAGAACACAATAGAAAAACAAAATAACCTAAGAACTACGGAGTGGGATGTTAGAACTTTTTATGATAGGCTTTGAGCCTAGAAATATTTACTAGCGGCATGGTGGCTCCATTGAGTGTTTCTAACTGCACAGCACCCCAATGCAACGTCTTCAGCACGCGAAAAGGGCCTTCCCAATGAGGGATCCATTTCCCTTTTGCATTCATATGAGGGTTAGGTTTATGGAGAAGAACTAACATGCCTGCTTCAATGTTGTTTTTCCACAGATGTCGATCATGTGCCTCCTTCCTCTTCATCTGAATCTCTATCAGTTGTTTGGTCGCTAGTAGACGAATCTCCACTTTATGTAGTGCTCCTAGCCTCTGAGAGACATCACAATCCTTCTTTTCCTGCATGAATGCTAGTTGAGGCGATCCATGTAAAAATTCAAAGGGCTCGATGGGTAATATGCCATAAACCAGTTGGAATGGGGAATATCCGGTGGCCTCTTTGTAGGCTAACCTGTATGCCCAAAGTGTACCTTGGTAAGCAATGCCCCATGAAGTGGGTTGCAACATACACTCCTTTCTTAACATTGAGAATAAAACCTTATTTGTCGATTCAGCCTGTCCATTTGCTCGTGGATAGTAAGCACAAGAGGTCCTATGAAGAATTCTATACCTGTTGAAGATTTCTTGCAGGACTTTATTGACAAAATGGGTACCCTGCTCAGTACAAATTTCAAGTGGACAACCAAACCTGCAAATGATGCTACTATAAATGAAATCAGCAGCAGTTTGGGCAGTGCAATCGGGGGAAGCAATAGCTTCAGCCCACTTTGTCGCATAATCTGTAGCTATCAAGAGATATTTTTCTCTTTTTGGAAAAGCGGGAGGGTAGATGGGCCCTACAAAATCTAGCCCCCACTTCTCAAATGGTTGCCAGGAAGTGGAAACAGCCAAGGGGTTATGTCTCTGCTTTGTTGGCTTAGGTCCACACCTCTGGCAAATGTCACATGCCTTTCCCCATTCATCGGCATCCCTAAATAGTGTAGGCCACCATAGACCAGCATCCAGTATCCTCTGACTCATAATATGTCCCGGAAGGTGCCCACCACCTGTTCCTTCATGTGCAGAGTGAAGGACTTCCCTCACTTCTTCTCTTCCAAACACTTCCTGAACCGGCCATCCTTGCCCTGTCTATACAATTTATCTTCAATGAAGGTATATGGTCTACTCTTGATTAGCAGGCTCTTCTTTTGTACAGCACTAGCCCTTTCTGGATATAATCCAGTTTTAATGAAATTTTTGATGTCGTAATACCAACCTTGAGCTTTTACAGCAAACAAATGAGCATCTGGAAAGTCATCATTGATTCCACTAGTTTGATTCATCATATTTATTCTGGATAGGTGATCCGCCATAACATTTTCTTTTCCTGGTTTATGGACTACAGAAAAATCAAATTCTTGGAACAACAATAACCACCTCCATATTCTACCAGTGGCTTGTGGTTTGTTGAGTAGGTATTTTAGTGGTTGGTGATCTGTTATAATAATAAATTTTATCCCCAGTAAGTAATGACGGAATTTTTGGACAGCAAAGACCATTGCTAGGGCTTCCCTTTTGGTAGTACTGTAATTCCTTTCAGCCTTGGTCAAGATTCTACTAGCATATTGAATTGGCATGTCCACTTTAAATCCTGCACTGGGTTGGGTCAAAAGTGCCCCCACTGCATAGGCACTGGCATCGACATGTATATGAAAGATTTTTGACCACTCAGGTGTGACCAAGATAGGAGTAGACACTAACCTTGACCGTAATGTTTGATATGCTTTTTCCTCCTCTTCTTCCCATTTAAAAGGTACTTCCTTACTTGTAAGTCTAGCCAGAGGTCTAGCTATCTCTGCATACATTTTTATAAACCTTCTATGGTATCCAGTATGCCCCAAGAAACTCTGAATCTCTTTAGGGGATTTAGGTTTAGGCAACTTTAATATAGAAATGATTTTGTCAGGATCTGGGGCCATACCTTTAGCCGACACCACATGTCCTAAGAGGGTTCCTTCTGTCACAAGGAAATGACATTTGTTCGGATTGAGCTTTAACTTAGTCTCCCTGCATCTTTAGAAAATATTCTGCAGCTACCTCAAGTGGTGGTCCAAACAATCTAGATGAGTTTCCTTATGAGATCCTGAAAACGAAGAGAAGTCATCCATGAAGATTCTAAGTGATTCCAGCAATAGGGGGCCAAAAATGAGATTGACCGTTCTGTTAAAGGTGGCTGGAGCATTTCTGAGTCCAAATGGCATTTTTACATACACATGTTCCCCAAGGTGTGATAAGCAGTCTTTTCACGATCCTCTGGATGTATTGATATTTAGTTATAGCCACTGAATCCATCCATAAAGCTATATAATGCATGCCCAGCCACTTCTTCAATGACCTGTTCTGCAAAAGGCATAGGGAACCCATCTGGAATGGTCACCTTGTTGAGTGCTCTAAAGTCAACACAAATTCTGATTTTGTTAGTATTCTTCTTTGGTACTATAACCATAGGTGAGAGCCACTCTGAGTGTTCAACAGGAATGATGATTCTTGCATCCTCCATCTTTTGGATTTCCACATAGACAGCTTCGGCATATTTTGGATTAAGTCTATAACTCCTTCCTCTGATGGGTTTGGCTCCATCAACCAGAGGGATTCTGTGCTCTCCATAAGTTGCAGGCACTCCTTCTAAGTCTTTATAATGCCAGGCAAAAACATCTACATACTGGGTCAAGAATGATTTTACCTTTTTAAGGAGCCCTGGGTGGCTCCACAACCAAGTGGCCACCAGAACTGGCTGATTATTGTCTTGAGTGCCTAAGTGTATTTCTTGGATAGGATTTCTCGCTACCATATTATCTTCGTGTGCATCTGCTTCCTTGTCTTCTTCTACTAGCTTTTCGTGCATTGCTTCATAAGCAGGTGTATTTTGGCATTCAATGTGTTCCTCCTTGTCCTGCATCCATCCTGCAGGGATTTCTTGAATTGGGAAAGAACATTCAACACCAGAATTTTTTACCTTGCTTTTAGCTTTAGAAACTTCTTTATCTATGGTCGTCACATCCTCCTCCAAGTTGTATTTGAGGGGTGTCTTCCTGCCCCTTCTATGGTCTGTGATGGGCTCTCCCAATCCATCAACCTGGACCTTTTCCTTATCTTCATCATAACCTTCAGTCGTGCAAGGATTATTAAGAAAAATTCCAAAACAAGAGGAAGAGTTGCCTGCTTGGAGCCAATTTAGAATATCCTCTTCTTCCTCAAAATCTATTTCGGGTTGATCCTCTGATTCTGTTTCCATGCAAATGCTAACTGTTTGCATCATACTAGTGTTTCCTTGATTGTATGGGCCCTCTTCTAAATGAATCTGTGTCAGCTCCTGCCCTTTCTTTTGTACCCACATAGTTTCCTTGCCCCAATCATGAATGAGATTGGCATGCCTCAGCCAAGGTCTTCCAATTAAGAGAGGAAATCCTCCTTCAACCTGGGGCAATCTTAAAACCACAAAATCTAGAATGAATAGATTACCTTTGTACTTCAAGTGGAACTTTTGGGATTACCCCCAAGGGCCTTACTTTGCTCTGATCTGCCAAAGTAACAGTGAAGTTTGCAGGTTTTGAAGGGTGGAGTCCAATCTTTTTCATGGTATGTTCAGGCATCAAGTTAATTCCATAACCACCATCCACAATAACACCTTGAAATTCATGACCCTTGATTGATACTATAAGCCGAGGACTTTTATAATCTATAAGGGGTGCTTCCCCGATAATTATCCCTTTATGTAAAATGGCAGTCTTTGCCACTAAGCTTGTAGTAGAAGCCTCATCAATTATCTGCAATAATTCTGACCTGAATTTCCCATCCATCTTTATTAATTCAAAAATACTAACCTCCTTCTTCATGGACTTGAGTAGTTTTGAAGCCTCTGACTCTTTAAGAGAATGAGCTTCATTTGCTTTGCCAAACTCTTCTTGAGCCCTGTTGAAGGCATGCCCAATGGCATCACTGGTGCCTATGAGATATTCCTTTTGGTTTGTGTCTGCACTTGTGGGCTTTGTCTTCAGATGCAACTCTGTCTTTGTTCAATTCCCTAATTATTGATTCTTGATTTTCGTCCACTTGAGCCTTCCCCTTGCTTCTTGTCTATACTACAAAAGATTCAAGTTCTTCTAATTGTACCACCCTGAGGTGAGGGTTCATTGACCTGAGGTAATGTTTCCTCCTTGAATACAGAAATCATTTGGAGATGGGGTCCGGAAGTAGAGGCTTGATTCTTAGGACAACAGTTTGTATAGTGATCCCTGGCCTCTAGACAGTTCCTGCAAGGAGGGGCATTTTCTGGGAGAGTGCACCTAGATTGGTAGTGCCCGCACTCTCCACATCTGAAGCAAATGATGGGCCTTCTAGGCCCATTTGCAAAATTATTCCTTGGTCTAGGATTATAGTTGTTACCTTGGTTTGCTGTGGCTGCCATTACATTTCCTGGTGGCAGAGGTCCTCCCTGTGTCCAGTATGTCGTTGCAGGCATTCCCCTGGATTGGCATTCATGGGCCTCATGGCCAACTTTCCTGCATAATTGACAAGTCACGTTTAGCAGAGGACATTCACTTACTATATGCCCTTGCTTGCTGCACATGGAGCACCAGAGTCCACTCTTAATACCACCTCCTTTGAGTTCTTGCAATTCCTGCCTCATGTGAGCTAATTCTTCTGCTTGAGCCTCCTCCTCCTTTTGGAGCTTGAGTGCTTCAATCTCCCTTCTCAGCTGAGCCACAGCAGTCTCCTCTTCTGTGTAGGGCTTATTCCTTTTCAAGCCCTCCAGCTCCCTTCTTAACTGGATCATTCGGTCCTCCAGTTCTGCATCATAGGTTGGTTGTGAAGAAGTTGCACCATACTGGTGCCTTATCTGCTCCAAGCGTGTCGCCGTATTGATGAACTCCTCAACAGAGGCGGTAGGTAACACTAACTCTTTTATTTTGCGTTGGGTGACCACAGGTAGGGGTTTGGCTAACCACTTCTTGACAAAGAAATCATGCGGTGGATCTGGTAGTTTAGCCATTAGTGCTTTGGCCCTGGTCACAAATTCTGGGAATTTTTCTCCTGGACCCAATCTCAAGTTTTCTAGCTCTTCTATAATGATCTCCGCAGTGTTGCCATGCTGAAACTGATTTTTGAAGGCCTCTTTCATCAAATCCCAAGAGGTAAAGTGGTTTTCAGCAAACTGGCTAAACCACTTGTCTGCCAATCCTTCCAATGTGGCTGGAAAGAGTATCAAGAAGGCATCTTCCCTACCCATTAGACCTCTAGTCTTGCATAATGCCAGAAATCTTTGAATGTGCTCATCTGGATCCTCATGAGCTAAACCTCTGAAAGAGGGAAATTTTATGTTTAATCTGGAGAGTAAGGTTTCTAGGTCCACCTGTCTTGCCATGCTTGTCACCGATGAAGTTGATGAAAGTGGACTCGATGATCTTCTGATCGCCTTTCTTCTTGTCTGCTTGCACGTGACCCTCAGGGTTTGTGACCGGGTCGCGGTCATGAGCTGTTCATAGTTCACTTAATATGAGACACTTGATATAAGTATGTACCTCTTTAGTCTACTGGAGTATTACTCTCGACACTGGAATATTGTTCTCCAAGTGCAATAGACCTTCTCCTATGCTCAATTCTCCTTGGAGATCCCACCGGGTGTGCCAAATTTGTTGGGGGATTCTTGGACGAGAAGGAGTTTGAGGGTTTGTAGGAGAAAAAGGAAAGAATAAAGAAAGAAATGAGCTGGGAAACTTCACAGAGGAAATAACCTTAGAGCTTCTGCAGAAGCACACCTTGGAATCTTGAGTTTGATTACAGTAAAACAATTACAATGTTTGAGCACAATCTGAGTCAATACTTCTGTGCGCACTACAGAGGGTGCTTAATTACAAAATACCAATTATCCCGAAGTCTTCTTGCAGTCGGCCTCCTCTGCACCAGTCCTCTCTTGCTTCAAGCTTATCCTTGTGCACACCTTGCACCAAGCTTCCACCAAGATAAGGAATGAGTATCTTCTGTCGGCATGCACACTGCACAGAGACCTTGAGGTCCTTGGGGTCTAGCTTCGCACTCTCTGCCTTCTTCCTTAGCCACCTCTCTTGCACTCTTCACTTCCACCTCTCTGTGTCGTCATACCCCCGGTGTCTCTTGCACTTCTCTTCCTTTCTTACTTCCAGTGTGTGTCCTCAAGAATAGCCTTTGTCTTTCTTTTTTGAGTGCGCCGGTTCCGTGCACTCTAACTGTAATACAATCTTGGTGTCCTTTCAATGTCCCAAGATTGTCTTTTTAACTGGCCACCAACGACTCACTACTTTGTCCTGTAGTGACTTTAGACTTAAAGCAAAATTTTGATTGGGCGGCCCTATTTCCACCTTTGCTACACAGCCGCTTCCCATACCTTCATCTTTTCCTTTTAATTCTTTACTTTTGCACCTAAGACTTTGAATTCACCCTTTGAATCTTAAGAGAAAAAAATACTTCTGCAATACTTCCCCAATTTAATACCTCTTGTCTGTGAACAATTAAAGACCTTTTATATGAACAATTGAAGGTGCACTACCTGTGCACTTTGACCCTGGGATTTTGATACTTTACTCTTGCCTATGCATAGCTGTGACCTTGACTTTGTTAGTTTCAACCGGTTAGGGCTCAACAGGCCAGCATCCCGAAAAGGCATAGTATCAAATATAAAGCGCATTCTGTCGAGGCTGCCGAATTTTCCATACATGACAACTAAGCCTGTACCGACAACAACATCTTTTTTAACCTGCAATTTGATAATGGAATTCCATGCTAGTACAACGAGGTGAATATGAAAAGAATGAAAAACTGCACATGCATCTTCAAGGCAGCTACACTTGCAATACATCTGAACCACTGCCATATGCTAGCAGTGCGTGTGGATTCCATGGCAAAGACAATCGGAGCTCGCAACTCTGTAGGAACAGATGTACACTCGTTGGTTCCCCCTGGGCCTGTGCAGGAGGAGCTTTGGCTGCACTCTTAAGGGAACTTATCTCTTGGTATTTCCTACTCAGAGTGGCCTTGAAGCTCGTTTTCCTCTTTGATGTTGGCTATGAATGCAAGATCTAGATGGGAAACGACTGCTTCCGGAGTTATGGAAGATGAGTGTTGCACTGAAGGACAGCGTGAAACGAGGTAAATGAGAGCCAAACTGGAGCAATGCCTTGTAGAGAATTTCAAGAAGTGAGTCTGTGCTGCGATTGACAGAGAGCTTAAGCATATAATCCACCTTGCCCTAAAAGATGGGCTGCCACCACGTAGAGCTCTCGGTGCGGTTGCAGAAGGAGGACTCCATATTCACTCACTGCCAACACGCTTGATCTAGCGAAGTAGTACGCCATGCTTTACAGACCAGCAGGACCGCCATATACAGCTCCTCGAAGCCCAACCTCTTCAAGATTTCCACTAGCATCTCATGGGGCAGGTCTACCCAGCTCCTTTCCGTTTTCATCTCTCTCTCTGTGTGTGAGCAACTCCACCATATCTAGTTAATTTTGAATACTCCTTGATAAAAACATTTCCTCATTTGATATCCTCTATCATTGGACACTTCAATCCATAGTCCTGAAAGATCTCCTCTTTTCAAACGTTGTCCCTTATCTGCTATGAGAGGTGCTTGGTCCTTTGTGGCTGGACACTTCCCCCCTTCGTTACCTGTAGGCTGTCGGTGCCCCTACTATTGCACTCTCTGCTGTTGAACAAACGACTTGGTTCTCTTCATCAATAGCTCACGAAAATCAGATCCATTGAAATACCATGTATCATGCTATTTGCCACCAGATAATCGAAGATCGAGCATTGCGGACGTAGAGATCCGCCAATCTGTTGTGACGAGGGGGAAGACCCCTGTAATGGTAGCACACTAATGGTATGCTCTCTGTTGAGTTCCTAAAGTAGAGTGCACCGCAGCTACTTAAAGAGGAAGATAACAACAAAAAAGGAGATAGATGAATCAACCGGTGCACAGCAGAGCTTCGTCATCGTGCCAAACAGCTCGAGCTACACATGCAATCAGACAACATGCCAATCATGGATTCAAGTGCTCACCAATTTCGAAATTCTTGACAAAAACATTTGCAGGCTTATCAAGGGGGCCATTTTTCTTTCCCCCACTCTCCCACTCTCCTCGACATCCATGACACTCGTGTTTCCTCTCCTTGTACCTACCGTGCCCATAAGTGAGGGAGGGCAAAGCACGACTCCTTCCCTAATGTGCTTTCTATAGTGATCTCATATCACAATCCAAAAATCTTCAAATATCACTTAGAACAAAATAGCCATTCTCTTATGGTGCTAAGAAAAAAGGTTTGGACAAAACTGCAAAATGCTCCACTGCGTACAATAATAGCACCTTACACTCCCATTCAAGGAAGCTAAGGAATCCAATGCTCACACCATGATTAAAGCATTTGCAGATATTATTTTCTGGTATGATGCTTATTCAATTTCCGAGACAATAGACATCTCCAACTGTTATACCAATTTTGTTGTTGTTCTTCCTATTATGACTAGTCGACATGCGAGGTGTCCATGTGATAGCATCCGATAGCAATACGGAAGCAAAAATATACATACATTCGTCTCATCCACACCCTACTCATAACCACACAAGCACTTATATTGATAGCCATGTTATATGTTCACACCATCTTGAAATGCAACCATATGCTCAAACGCTCTTGGATCCTTTTTGATACACATCTGATTACCACAAAAATGCCCGCATATCATAATCAACACATACATCCATTCATTGACTCACAAACACACATGTACCTTCCTTTTGCAAATCTTGCACTCAAGAACCTCTCCATGCTAACAAATGCACACACCGAATGAACATCAATACAATCGTCAACAATTCTCTAATTATTATAAAAAGATATTTTTTGACAACTTTATTTTCATATTCAACATGCTACTAGACCGCCTAATCCACACAACCTTCCTGTGTAACATTATTTGTTCTTATAAAGGATGAAGCTCTCACAGGTGTAATTATACATGGAGGCTCTAGAATTAATTTGATGCCAGATTTCACAATGAGGAAACTAAATTTGAACCCCACCAAGATGGCACCATTCACAGTTACCCTAGCAGATCAACATTGAGTTGCACCAGTTGGCATTATTGAAAAGGTACTGATGATAGTACAGGGTTGTCACTTTGTTCTAGATTTTGTTGTTATTGCACTTCCACAGGAGACTTCTTACCTTTTACTCCTGGGGAGGCCTTGGTTGAGGCAAACAAAAGCTTTGCAAGATTGGGGGAAAAACAAACTATGGATCTCAACAAGCACCAATAGCCAATTGCAACTACATTTGGAAGAAAGATTCGACTCAAGGAAAACTACAGGGTATACTGTGGACACTCAGGTAATGCCCTCTCTACCCCAAGAAGAAGATACATTATTGAATTGGATGATGGAAAGTGCAGAGTGTTGCATGGTGGAAATCAATGAAATAGAGGAAGAACTTCCAGATGAAGGAGTTGCAGGAAAAGGCCATAAAATTCACAAGGAGTTGGAGAATGAGAGTTTGGAGGAGAATACAAACATTGTAGGGTCAACAGCTATAGAAGTTTCAGAAAAGGAAAGTTATGAGCCTGAATACAAAGAAGATCTCCCCTTTTCGGACATACCTCAAGGATGGACTAGAGAACATATTGCATAATATAAGCTAAATTCCACTCGTGCATACAGTGGAGATGTTTCTCAAGTAAGACTAGTTCAAGAAGTAAATTTAGGGGATGAAGAGAATTCTCAAGTAGTCCACTTGGCCTCTTCGCTATGGCATTATGCCCCCTTACTGCAGAAGGTAACTTCTTTACTTTTTGCTTACAAAAATGTCTTCGCATGGTCCTACAAGGATCTAATAGGGATACTAGAGGATCTTGGATTACACTGGATACCCTTAGTTGAGGGATCTGCACCTGCAAGAAGTAGGTCGTATCGACTCAATCCAAAGTATGCAAAGGCGGTAAAGTTGGAAATTACAACACTAGAAGAAGCAGGTATAATTGTTCCAGTAGAACATTCCAAGTGGCTTTCTTTTATGGTTATTGTACCCAAGAAAAATAGTGGAAAAATAAGAGTCTGCGTTGATTTTCGTGCCTGGAATAAAGTGACTATTCAAGATGGATTTCCTCAGCCCTTCATAGAGCAAGTACTTGAGGAAGTAGCCGGTCACACTTTGTATAGCTTCCGGGATGGTTTTAGTGGCTACAATCAGATAGTGAGCCATCCTGATGATAGGGACAAAACAACCTTCGTTACTCCATGTGGCACTTATGTCTATACCCGCATGGCTTTTGGTTTGAAGAATGCAATAGCCTCATTTAATAGAACAATGTATCTAATATTGGGAAAATGGTTGATAACCTTTCTACGCATTTTCATGGATGACTTTTTAGTATTTACAGGCACAGATAGAAGAGCAACAGTCCACCATTTCCATGACCATTTGGAATGTCTCAGAACAGGTTTGAAGTTAAATCCTGCTAAATGTCACTTTTTGGTCACTAAGGGCACTCTTCTTGGTCACATAGTATCTGTCCAAGGGATAACGGTGGATCCTGCAAAGGTTACTGCTATTCTTTCCATGCCTATTCCACAAAACCCAAAGGAAGTACAAAGCTTTTTGGACCATGCAAGATACCATAGTAGATTTTTATGAATGTATTCAGAAACAGCTAAGCCCTTACCAAGGCTTAGCAGTAAAAAGGTCACTTTTTCATGGAGTGCTGAAGCTGAGAAAGCATTTTGTGAACTAAAATTGAGGTTATGGACTACTCCACTTTTAAGTGTTCCTAACTGGTCATTGGAGTTTCATGTGCATACAGACGCTAGTTCTCATGCTGTTGGTGCAGTTCTAGCCCAACCATCATCACACAAGGTTGATATACCTATCTCCTATGCGAGTAGAATACTTACGAAGGCAGAAAGGAACTATAGTACGTCTGCAAGGGAAGGCTTGGCTATTGTATTTGCTCTTCAGAAGTTTCGGCATTAGCTTCTCGGTCTACATTTTATAGTCATATCTGACCATCAGCCCTTGATGTACTTGATAAACAAGCCTAGAGTAGCTAGCAGGATTTGGAGATGGTTAGTCCTCTTTGAAGAATTCAACTTTGATATTCACATTAAGCCAGGAAGGGCGCACTACATGGCAGATCAAGTATCGAGGACCGCAATGAGCGAGAAGGCAATAGGTATTAATGATGAATTGGTGCATAGTAATCTCTTCCTAGTAACACCTCAGGTTGATTGGTATGATGGAATCCTCTATTTTCTTACTACTAGAAAAATCCCAAAGCATTTGATACCTATAGAAAAGAGAAGATTACTCCTTAAAACCAAGGCGTACTCACTCATAAATGGAAATTTATATTGATATTGTCAGGACGATATCTTGAGAAAGTGTGCTTATCCTGAGGAGGTAAATCGTTTACTAAAGCCTGCACACAGTGAAGGGCATCTAAAGGGGGGAAGAATTGGCTCACAGAATCATCCACAAAGGATTATGGTGGCCTCATATTTACAAGGATGCAGTCAAGTTTGCTAAAGAATGCCACATTTATCAGCGATGTGCTCCTACGCCAACCAGATTGAATTTCCAACCATTAGTCATATCCACAGGATGGCTCCCATTTGAACGCTGGGGTCTTCATTTCATCGGATCAATTAGTCCAACTGGTCACCTTGGAGGTAAGAAGTATATTTTGATGGCCACATGTCATGCAACTAAATGGATAGTGGCTAAAGCTACTCTGGACTGCACAGCTTTAACAGTAGCTAAGTTTTTGTATAAACATATTTTCTCAAGATTTGGTTGCCCACTGGAAATCACTAGTGATATGTGGACACAATTAGTGAATCAATTGCTCAAATTTATATTTGACAGGTACAAGGTCTTCCATAAAAAATCTTGTGCCTTCTATCCAAGGGCAAATGGCCAACCAGAGAGCTCCAATAAGATTTTTATCGAATTGTTGCACAAATTATCTTTTGATCATCAAAGGTTTTGGCCACAGGCATTGATCGGTGCAATTTGGGCTTTCAAAACTATAAGAAGGGGAACCACTAGCGAGAGTCCATTTTTCTTAGTATTTGGAAAAGAGGCATTAGCACCATTCGAATTTAATATCAAAAGAGAACTTGGAGCCAAAACCATTGGAATTGAACCTCCCATTAGGAGACTGGTGGCATTAGAAGAATACAAAGAAGGAGCAATGCAAAAACTTCAGGTAACACAAGAAGAGCGCAAAAGATTATAGGACAGATATCTTAGGACCAAAGAAGTACAAGAAGGATCCATGGTTTTAGTGCATCAGGTCCTAGCAATATCAACCAAATTGGCACCCAAATGGATAGGACCATACAGGGTGGTAAAGGTATTACCACATGGAGCAGTACACCTGGAGGATTTGCAGGATAAGAGGATACCCCTAGTCAATATCTCCAGGGTGAAGAATTACTTGAATTAAGTAAAAAAGGAAGCACTTCGTTCACTGTATATACTATATTTCATGTAGTGTTTGTTGTTTGTTTTGGTCTTATTGAAATAAGCAAATAAGGAGAAATTGCACTGAGACGGTGCAAAGTCTTGATGTGGGGGTCTGTAGCGCCATCTCTCTCTCTCTCTCTCTCTCTCTCTCTCTCTCTCTCTCTCTCTCCTCTGCCATCTCTTTCATGAGAACATAATTTCTGTGAGGGACATTATGATGCCCACTTGTAAACAAAATTTTAAGAACCTCTATGTTGTTTATGAACGTATGTACACGGATATGCATCAGATAATCGTTCACCTCAATTCCTAAATGATGACCATCATCAATACCTCATCTATGAGTTGCTTCGAGGATTGAAATTCATACATTCTGCAAATGTCGTTCATTAGGATTTGACGCCTAGCAATCTGCTTTTTAATGCCAATTGTGATCTTAAAATATGTGATTTTGGCTTGGCTCGGACAGACGTAGAAGAGGGTCAATTTATGGCTGAGAATGTGGTAACTAGATGGCATCGAGGCCCAGAGGTGCTTTTATCTTTCGATGAGTATGGAAATGCCATTGATATATGGTCTGTAGGATGTATTTTGATGATCCTATCCATCATAGGAACACTATAACGCCACGCCCGCTCCCTCCCTCTTCTCTCTCTCTCTCTCTCTCTCTCTCTCTCTCTCTCTCTCTCTCTCTCTCCCCTCCACGAGATTCCTTCAATTGTCTCTTTTAACATTTATGTCAAGTGTTAAATCACATTGCTTTTATAAGAGGCATTCACATGTGTCTTATGAGTAATCACTAAAGACTATATGAGATAACCCTTGATATTTGGTCAAGCGTCGAGGCTTGCCAAATATTCCAACACAACACTTATGTTGGCACTTGTTCATGATATTATTTTGTAGTTGTTTCTTAGATTGGACTCATTTGTTTTCCATAGGTGCACTCCCTTTTTAGAAAGAAGGGGGATCCAATGGTTGCATTGCTTATTTGCTAGAGATTGAGGCATTATATCTAATCGAATTCTGAGTACATGGAAAGTGTTTGGACTTGGAACAAGAAGGATCATACCCTTCTAGTTCTATATTAAGGTATTTTTTATTAGTACAATCCTAAAGAAGTTATTAGTTATTTCCCAATGTTGAAGTCTATAATGTGATTGTATATATGTTATTACTTATATGCTATTGAATTATTATAGTTTATTTTATTGAAATTTTAATGTGTTTTGTGTGTTGATGTAGCGAATGAAGGTTGATGAGGGTGTGGATTTATTCTGATGCTTTTGGATATAGATAGAACGATTATAGTTTCTAGTTGTTTTATAAATAAAAGACCCTCATAGAGGATTTGTGATAGAAACTAATAGAAATAGTGGTTGAGTATAAATATCGCTATAAAATGTGAATTTTGTAAATAAAATCTAAGGATTACCATAAAAATGAGAATTGTTTTACTCACACACCTACTTTTTTAAGTGTTCACCCTAACTGAAACTTTTATCCCTGGACACAATGGAAACATATAAATATTTGCATGCTTGAGTCTCATCCTACAAAGTGCTAGGGGGAGATTCTAACAAGTACTCTATGCTATTTAATACATTGTGCATCTGTTTCTTTGTGTGTTTTGATTTTTCATATTTTTCTCTATGTACACATGACAAGAAGATAATGCAACAATCCTCTACGATCTTGTGCATGCAACTATGGAGGCATTTTGGTGCTATCTATTGTATTGTTTGATCTCAATCCTGGTTATTTTTTAGTTCTTTTTCTTCTTCCAATTCTGTTTCTAGTTCCATTTGATGATTCTATTTCTACTTCTTCTTCTTCTTCTTCTTCTTCTTCTTCTTCTTCTTTTTCTTCTTCTTCTTCTTCTTTTTCTTCTTCTTCTTCTTCTTCTTCTTCTTCTTCTTCTTCTTCTTCTTCTTCGTCTTCTTCTTCTTCTTCTTCTTCTCTGTTTGCTTTTGTAAAGTTTGTATTTGATTTTTTTGGTTTCTATTTCATATTGACATCTTAAGCATGAATCTATATTTTACCCCTACATTTTACTCCTATGTTTATACCTGTGTTTATTCCTTTTGCTTACTCTGAAAAACAAGTAATTTATAGAACTATGGTGTCTTTGGCTTCCCTTGCAATTATGGCTCTCTCCATTGTTGCTATCATTGGCTACTCATGAATCCTATTTAATTAAGGAGTGGCAACAAGATTTCCCTTGTTATATTTAAGACATGTTAATGCCTAGAGGAATGAAAAGATCTTTGCTTGGGGGATAGAGAAGGCAAAAATCCAACGATCTTACACATGGTACCTACTTATGATGGTCGGATAAGTAGATGAACCTTAGTAAGAACCCTAGATGGTGACTAGGAAAGGGCTGTAAATAGGGTGGAAGATGAGTCCAATGTTATAAAGTAATTCTATGATCTAAGGGTGTGGATGGTTCAAACAAATATGAAATCAAACAATGTTTGGTCACTCATATTTATGGCCAAAGATCTTAAGAATAGACATAACATAAGTTCATGTGCTCTCTTAAACAAGTGATCCAGTTAGCCTAGTGGTTAAGAGTGGAAAATGTGAAGGAGGAATTCTTGGGTTAAACCTTGATGGGGAGCATGCGGAAAATTTTTGCCCAAAGAGCCTTTTAACTCAAGTTAATGTGAGTTAACTTGAGTTTAGAAATACTTACCTCAAGTGGCAAGTATACCTACCAGTAGTGGACTCTTGTGGAAGTTACTAAAGCAATGGTTGAGATATCTCCAACCGCTATTACACTGTAGTAGAAGATATCAAAGTAGTGGAGGAGATTGCACATGCGCTTGTGGAATCTAGTTACATTTGTGGTCCTCCTTGATTCGAGTAGACATATATAGAGGCATAATGTTGCGAGGAGAGTCATCTCTCTATCATGTGGTGCTCATAACCATCAAGATCTTGCATAAGTATCGTGGCATGATAAAAAATCCTTGAAAAGAAGGATGGACGTTCTTTCTAAATGTTTTTTCATTTCCAATAAAAAGCATGAGATTCTGAAACGATCATGTGAAGGAATCAAGCCTAGAATACTTAGTTAGGGGTAATGCCTGAAACTTTAAAATTCTCTTAAATATTTGAAGTGAGAAGATACTTTGTAAAGATATGTTGACTTTAGGATACATATTACTTACACATCAATGTGAGTATAAATTATGGTGGTATGAGACACCACATTTTATACTCGGATTGATGTAGGAAAGATGGTATGGGACATCAAACCATAGGATGATAATTATCTTCTAGTTGGACAATGAAACTCGAAGTTACCTTTGATCCTCAAGATAGTTAACACTTCAAAAGAGAAGTTTAAATTCAAGGACGATAAAAGCATGATCTAAAGATACTTCAAGATCAAGTAAGTAAGAAGATACGAAGTAATAAAATTCCAAGATATTCTTTTCCAAATAGGGAAAAGACTTGTTCTTATTTGAGCTATGGAAAATGTCAAGATAAAGTGTTGTTGATTTGGAAATATTTAATAAATTTACGAAGGAGTAGGACTTTGACATTCAAATTATCCATTCAACTAAGGACTAGAATGACTAAGGCAACCATCAATTTCCTAGTGTAACTAAGCAAATTGCATCCCTTGATGCAAAGCAATGCACAAGAATTGCATTCTCAGTAACTTAATGATTGAAAAAAATGCATGAAAGTAGTCTCAAGTGAGGCATTTGAAGTAAAAGCACATCAATAAAACCTTAGTGGGTCGACACACTGATGTTGGGTACCACACTCCAATCTTGTGGTTGGATGATGTTGATAAATATTTTTGAGAATATTTTTTTGTAATCTTAAAGATAGAAAAAATTGCTCCAATATCTTCTTTGTGAAGAGATGGATAGGTATGTGCTTGAAGATGAAGAGGTGTTGCAAAATCCTTGATCTACACCAGCCAAATGAACTCCACAAGTATATGGTGGGCCCTTTTAGCTTGCCAATGGATGTATTAGACACCCTATGTACCTTAAAAGATCACTCTCAAAAAGATAGATCAAAACAGGTAAGTTGGAGTTAGCTCAAAGGTGAAAACTTGCTATTCTTGGTTCATACACTTGTCCAGTGTTTTACATAATTCTCTGAGCACAGCAGTAATTAGCTTAATTCCTCTTGGGGAAGTCTAGGTAACTTACAGAGCTAACTTTCAAGAGTAATCTCATCAAAAGTAATGAACCACACACTGAGAATGAGTTTTAACAACTGATGACATCATCCCGATTTTCACGGGCTGCTACAGTTTGAGACTAGTGAGCAGAAAAATCAACATAACTCAAAATGTAGGAATCCAATGATTATGAAACGTTGTATGGTTATACTAGACAGTAAGCTGAATCCAACAAGCTTTAAAGCACTGAATTTGGATACGTAACCACCGCGAAACACCTCTGACAAGATGAGTGACAAAGTCGGGTACCTGACAGAGAAGTGAAAATGCATAGACACTGTTGACTTCAACTGAACATAACTGAAGATTGAAACATCCAAGTGACATGAAATTTTGTGAGCATATAGTAGAATTATGGAGCTAACTTTATCAAGTTAAATAACTGAAAATGATGCACCAAGCTCAGAGAAAACATCTCTGCAAGCTGACTGAGAAAAACTGAGAGTAATGGCAGTGAGTAGTACACTTCACAAGAACATGGAAAGATGGACTCAAATAATCATGAAAATGAAAGTATATTGCTTGTACAATACAATGACATATTGATACATATGTGTGCCTTGTAATCACACCTTGATATGGCATAAAGCTCAGCTCTTGGAGGTCTTCACATAGGTCTCTCTAACCACGACTAAAACTGCCATCTATTTATAGTTGAGTTTGGGAGGCTAACTTCCCTCAATCACTCTCCAATCAATCAATGATTGATTTGATTCTCTACCTACCACAAATCATGAATTCGTGGCTCCTCTTTCCATTCTTGATCAAGTGGACTCAACCACTTAGATTCTTTCACTTTTACATTAAGTAAACTCTTCAAAAGTTACAAGAGGTAGTTCACAAGTGAACTTTACATAGTCTTCATTTTAAGGCTTTTTCTACGACTTTGTGCGACTCAAGCCAATACTTAGGCTTGTCATAGACTTGCTCCAATAGCTCCCCCTCAAGCCAAGTATGCTTGAGGTCTTCAATCTTCCAAGATTACCTGCACACCAATCATAGCCTTGAATTTGCAAAGCTTTGTACCATCCAATGCTTTGGTTAGAATATCTGCACATTCTTGATGAGTGGACACATATGATATTTGAATCTCTTTGCTTAGAACCTTTTCTCGTACATAGTGATAATGAACTTCAATATGTTTAGTCCTTGCATGAAAAATAGGATTAGCAGCCAAATGAATAGAACTCATATTGTCACCAAAAATAGTTGGAGTTCCAAACTTCAATCCAAGATCTTTGAATAATGTCTTAATCCACATAGCTTCGTGAGTAGCTATGGCAAGACCTCTGTATGCAGCTTCAGTAGAAGAGAGAGCAACTGTGGGTTGCTTCTTGGATGATCATGAAATAAGCTTTAAACATGCAAAGGTAAGATAACCTGAAGTGCTCCTTCTATCTTCCTTGGAGCCAGCCCAATCTGCATCAAAAAAAAGCTTCAAACCTAAATCAGATACATAAGGATAATAAAGTCCTTCATTTATGTTTCCTTTGAGATACTTGAGAATCCTTTTGGTAGCATCCATATGTGGTTTCCTTGGTGTGTGCATAAATTGACTTAGCACACTCACACTGTAACATATATCTACTCTTGTCAATGTGGCATAGTTGAGACTACCCACTAGACTTTGATATGATGTGATGTTCTCTATGAGTTCACCTTCATGTGAGCTCAATTTGTGATTGACCTCCATTGGAGTACCTGCAATCTTAAAATCTTGCATCTTGAATTTTGCCAACATGTCCTTAATGTACTTCCTTTGAGTGAGAAACAAACCATGATCTTTGTAGACAACTTCCAAACCTAGGAAGTAGGTAAGTGAACCCAAATCACTTATCTTGAACTCTTCTCTCATCTGATCTTTGATCTTCTTCATACCATCTGCATCATTTCCTGTCAATATAATATCATCTACATATACACATAGGTAGATGACCTCGGAATTACTCTTTTTAATAAAGAGTGAAGGATCTGCCTTGCTTGGTTGAAAGCCTTTGTCCTGCAAGAATGAAACAAGCCTGAAATTCCAAGCTCTTGGAGCTTGCTTGAGACCATACAATGCTTTGTTAAGTTTACACACATAATCAGGATAAACTTGATTCTCAAAACCAGGTGGTTGTGCCATATATACCTCTTCTGTTATCCAACCATTCAAAAATGCATTCTTTACATCTAGTTGAAGTATCTTCCAATCCTTGGAAGAGGCAATACTAAGCAAAACCCTAATAGTAGGCATCTTTGCCACAAGAGAGAAGGCCTCCTCATAATCAATTCCCTGAGTTTGTGCAAAGCCTTTTGCTACAAGCCTTGCCTTATACATGTTAATTGAACCATCAAAATTCTTCTTGAGTTTATAGACCCATCTTGAGCCTATTACCTTCATGGATGAAGTCTTGGGCACCAAATCCCAAGTGTTGTTTTCCTCAAGTGCTTCGATCTCTTCCTTCATTGCATGCTTCCATTCTGTTTTTGCTTTGGCCTCTTCAAATGATGATGGCTCCTCTTGGTTTATGTCCTGTGCTATGTAGATAGAATGTTTAGTTACTAATGAGGTGTCAAACCCATACCTTTATGGTTTTTTCTTTTCCCTCATAGATCTTCTTAGGCCATTATGTGATGATTCTGCCTCATGTCCAAGTTCCTGCAATTTTGCTTTACCTTTAGACTTCCATGCTTTGATCTTTTCGATATGAGATTCTTCATCATCCTCCGAGGTGTCTTGTTCTTCAATCTTTGGTTGTTCTCTACCAAGCTTTGGAAAATCTTCTTCAAGATTATATGGTAAATTGACAATCCTGCATGAATCTTCATACCATGAATTGTTTTCATCAAAAACTACATCTCTGCTTACCAAGAATCCTTTGTTGGTAGGGTTGTATAACCTGTAGCCCTTTTGATTGTTGTCATATCCAATAAATACACACCTTTCTTCCTTTGGATCCATCTTGCCTCTAACCTGTGAAGGAACATGAGCAAAAGCAATACATCCAAAAATTTTACAATGATCTAAGCTTGGTCTTCTTCCATTCCAAGCCTCATATGGAGTCATCCCATCAAGGGATTTTGAAGGCAACCTGTTAATCAAGTAAGTGGCTGTAGATACAGCCTTAGCCAATAAGTAATTAGTTAAATGCTTTCCATTTAACATAGACCTTGCAGCTTCAACATTTGTCCTATTCCTCCTTTCTACCACTCCATTTTGCTCAGGAGTGTACCTTGTAGTTACCTCTCTTTTGATTCCTCTTTCTTGAAGAAAAGAATCAAACTCATGGGAGAAGTATTCTCCCTCTCCATCTGACCTTAGCCTTTTTAGTGATTTACCTGTTTGATTCTTCACAAGAGCCAAATATCTTTTGAAACATGAAAAAACTTCATCTTTGTGTTTCATAAAGAATAGGATAGTCCATCTGCTGCAATCATCAATAAAGGAAATATAATACCTTGATCCAGATATTGAAGCTTCCTTGCTAGGTCCCCATACATCTGTATGAACCAACTCCAAGAGATCTCCATGCATATAACCTTTCTTCATGAATGGTAACCTGTGAGACTTTCCAAATTGACATGCACTACACTTATAAATCATATGTTGTTTTGACAAATTAGGAAGTCCAAGTACACTTTGGTCCCTGCAGATTTGCTCTAATGACCTTTCACCAATATGTGCTAACCTTTTGTGCCATACTTCCAATTCTGTGAGTGTCTGACTACCATAATTAAAGAGAGCAATGTTTCTAGTGTCCTATAATTCAAATGTGAACAATCTACCTATCTTTTCACCTTTTGCAATTTTTCTGAATCCTTGACTTGGATCTTCAACAAATGCTCCTGTTTTTGTTAACCTGACTTGCAACCCTTTCTCTACTATCTGCCCAACACTTATCAAATTCTTTGTAATGGTAGGTACATAGAGTACCTTACTAAGTAGGTTGATGTTTCCATCAGGTGCTTTGACATTGCCTATTTTCTCCACAAGATGTTTTGTATCATCTCTTGTTTGTACCTCATGCTTATTCCTTGGATCTTCTAAATCTGATAGGAGTGCCACATTTCCTGCCACATGATTTGAACAACCTGAATCTATGTAGAAAACATGCTCATCAGATTTACCTTGTGGCATAGCCATGTTCATGATCAATAATGAATCCTCTTTGTGTGAGTCTTCTATGTAGTTATTGTAGTCTCTCCTTCCTTTGTAGCCTCCTTGATAGTTTGAATGATTGTAGTTGTTGTAGTTGCCATGGTAGTTGTTGAACCTTCCTCTTGAGTAGCCATCTATTGTATCCTCTGCCTCTTTAATTCCTAGAATTCCTAAAGCAGTTTTCAGTTGTATGATTAGTTAATCCACAAATAGAACATGAGTTGGAGTCTTGGGATCTCCCCTTGCCTTGTCTACCTCCTCTTCCTCTACCTCTACCATGTCTTCCTCGACGTGCATAGTTAGCTTGATATGTACCTACTTCATCATCCACTTTCTTTGCCTTTCCTTTGTTATCTTTAGACTTGCTTTTATCCATGTATAAAGCTGAAGATTGATTACCTTTAGAGCTTTCTCCATTTTTGATAATATTTGCCTCTTAAGTAAGTAGTTGTCCAATGAGTGTGTTGAAATCAGGTACATGCATGTCCATGTACAAATCCATAGCTGTGGTGAATGCTTCCCACTTGTCATCTGCCTTCAAGCCATTGATGACCTGCCTTACAATTTGCTCTTCATCTATTACCTCTCCAATGCTTCCCAACTGATCCGCTATGTCCTTGAGCTTTGTGACAAAATCAGTCACATTTTGTTTGGGAGCCTTCTTGAGAGTTGTGAAATCCAGCCATAGTTGATGCTTCCTAGCTTTAGTACTTGAAGAAAAGAAAGCTTCAAGTGCATCCCACACTTCCTGAGATGTCTTACAACTTCTAATGTGAGGCAACAAAAAATTTGAGATAGAGTTGAGGAGATAAGACCTTGCAAGTGCATCCTTGGAGCACCATCTGCTCAATCTTTCTTGCTCTTCCTGTGTTGGTTGACTTTTGTTCCTGAAACTTGGCTTAACTTCATCTTCAGCCACATAACCATATAAACTTCTACCTTGGAGATAGGCTTCCATTCTTAATGACCAAGCTGAGTAGTTACCTTTGTCTAATTTATCAATTGATGAAGGAAATCCATCTGCCATGTGGTCCAACCTTGCTCTGATACCATTATGAAGACATGGATAGGTATGTGCTTGAAGATGAAGAGGTGTTGCAAACTCCTTCTACACCAGCCAAATGAACTCCAGAAGTATATGGTGGGCCCTTTTAGCTTGCCAATGGATGTATTAGATACCCTATGTACCTTGGAAGATCACTCTCAAAAAGATAGATCAAAACAGATAAGTTGGAGTTAGCTCAAAGATGAAAACTTGCTATTCTTGGTTCATACACATGTCCAGTGTTTTACATACTTCTCTGAGCACAGCAGCAATTAGCTTAATTCCTCTTGGGGAAGTCTAGGTAACTTTAAGAGCTAACTTTGAAGAGTAATCGCATAAAAAATAATGAACCACACACTGAGAATGAGTTTAAACAACTGATGACATCATCCCGATTTTCATGGGCTGCTACAGTTTGAGATGAGTGCGCAGAAAAATCCACATAACTCACAATGTAGGAATCTAATGATTATGGAAATTTGTATGGTTATACTACACATTAGGCTGAATCCAAGACGATTTAAATCACTGAATTTGGATAAGTAACCACTGAGAAACACCTCTGACAAGATGAGTAACAAAGTCGGGTACTTGATAGAGAAGTGAAAATGCACAGACACTGTTGACTTCAACTGAACATAACTGAAGATTGAAACATCCAAATGACATGAAATTTTGTGAGCATATAGTAGACTTATGCAGCTAACGTTACCAAGTTAAATCACTGAAAATGATGCATCAAGCTTAGAGAAAACATCTCTGCAAGCTGACTGAGAAACACTGAGAGTAATGGCAGTGAGTAGTACACTTCACAAGAACATGGAAAGATGAACTCAAATAATCATGAAAATGAAAGTATATTGCTTGTACAATAAAATGACTTACTGATACATATGTGTGCCTTGTAATCACACCTTGATATGGCATAAAGCTCAGCTCTTGGAGGTCTTCACATAGGTCTCTCTAACCATGACTAAAACTGCCATCTATTTATAGTTGAGTTTGGGAGGCTAACTTCCTTCAATCACTCTCCAATATATAATGATTGAATTGATTCTCTACCTACCACAAATCACGAATTCGTGGCTCCTCTTTCGATTCTTGATCAAGTGGACTCAACCACTTAAGATTTTTTCACTTTTACATTCAGTAAACTCTTCAAAAGTTACAAGAGGTAGTTCACAAGTGAACTTTACATAGTCTTCATTTTAAGGCTTTTTCTATGACTTTGTGGGACTCAAGCCAATACTTAGGCTTGTCATAGACTTGCTCCAACATTCTTGAAAGAGATCTTTGACAAGTTCAAGTCTTGCATCATATGAAATTTCACTCATAGCAAGTTATATGTATCTTCTAAGTTTGAATTGGTTGTACAAAGTTTTTGTTCTATCTTTCTGCTTTCTAAATCTTTTAGTTTTGAATTTCGTATGATATGTCATTCTTTTCACAAAAGTCTAGGGTAAGTCATGATGGATTTTAACCCCTCAGACTTCCATATTAGAAGTGAAAGCTAGGTCCCTTCATACAACTTTTCTGCTAGCCTGCAACACAACTATGATTTACCTATGTTAATTCACCTATATTTTTAGCCATACTTAGTATGGCTCATAATCTTTCCAACAAGCTATAGAACACCACAAATGGATCTCTTTAGGTCATCCAACTTCTTTGCACATAAAATTGATTTCAAGACGCCCTATTAGGAAACTTAAGACACATATTGAATGCAATTGAAATCTCTTGAATTGGATATCTACAAAAGGAGTTATAACTATTATAAGCAAACTATGTCTATACCTACAAGAGATTAGAGGGGGTGTGGGCTTGATAGCTCCTCCTTACTCCTCCTTTGTGCATATGATGCCCTCTTTTGCATTTTCCTAGCTTGGAATGCTATGTTTTAGCTCATTGAGCCTTGAATGACTCTCTCCTTGAGCCTCCTTATGTATATGTCTCTTGGTCTTCAATGACATATAAGACTTTCGTGGATCTGATGACCCTTCACCTTCTTTTATAGCCTTTGGATGCCTCGCTCAACTTTTCCACCACCTTAGGACTCCCTTGCCCGACCTTTCCTGACCTCCATTCCACCCTAAGTGATTTGAGTCATGTCTTTTTTCCACATTAGGGTCTTTTGACCCCTTTATCCACCTAAATCTTGCATAGTTCACATTTTCAACACTCCCCCTCAAGCTTAAGGTGGTAGTGTCTATATCAAGTAAGCTCATAGCTTTAGATAACTTTTTTAGCTTCATCACGTCCAAGATTGTGGTTAACATATATGTTACTTGGTCCTCTATACGCACAAATGAATAGTAATGTACCCACTTGAAACCTTTTTCCTCACATAATGGTAATGCACCTCAATGTGCTTGCTCCTTGCATGATACATCGGATTGTTAGCAAGATGTAGCCTTGACATGTTATCTCCATAGATTGGAATCAGTCCAAGTTGTATACCGAGATCTTTGAAGAGCTTCTTAAGACACATTCTTCATGTATAATGAGGGCTAAAGCTCTATATTCAGCCTCTATTGAACTCAACGCAACTATGGGCTATTTTTTGTTCATCCATGAAATTGCTTTTGTACCTAGCATGAAAACATAGCCAAAATGTGACCTTCAATCATCAACACCCCTTGCCCAATCTACATCACTCCATGCTCTTACTTGAAGTTCTTCATCATACTTGTATACCAACCCATAATTAGCTGTAATCTTTACATACCTTGACACTCTTTTCACATGATTGAGATGTGTATATGTGGCTGCATGCATGAACAGAGATAGAACTCCAACTATGTAGCACAAGTCAGGCCTTGTGAGTGTAGAAAAGATCAATGATGCCATATTTCTCTTGTATAGTGTAAGGTCTTCTAGCTTCTTACCATCTTCCTTTCTTAACTTGACATTTGAATCCATAGGTTGAGCTATTGGTTTTCAATATGTCAAGGTAAACCTAAAGAACACATCTAGAATATAGTTCTTTTGAGAGAGATAGATGCCTTCTTTTCTTTGGATCACCTCAATCCCAAGAAAGTAATTAAGCACACTTAAATTTGAGATTTTGAACTCTCTTTAAAGCTTCTCTTTGATTGTCCTTATCCCTACATCATCAATACCTGTCACAAGGAGATCATCTACATATATCCATATCAAATATATCTTGTTATTTGTTTTCTTCATATAAAAGGATGCATCCACATCACTTGGAGAGGAACCACAACTCTTCATTAACTCCACTAGCCTTTGTTTCCAAGCCCTTGGGGCTTACTTTAGGGTATACAAGGCCTTGTTCAACCTGCAAACATAGGTAGGATACATATCCTTGAGGTTGTTCCATGAACACCTCTTCTTATAACTCACCATTCAAGAAGGCATTCTTTATGTCCATCTAGTAGATAGGCCACCTCATTACTACACATACGATTATGAGAGATCTAATGGTATCCTTGTTTTCTATAGGGCTAAAAGTCTCCTCATAATCCACCCCTTGTGTTTGTGTGAATCCTTTGTCTACTAGTCTAGTCTTGTACCTTGCCAAGCTGCCATTTGCATTCCTCTTAGTCTTCTACACCCACCTATTTTGGAGTATCTTCATGACTTCCTTCTTGGGTACTAGTTCCCAATTGTTGTTCTCCTTAAGAGCTTTTAGCTCTTCATACATAGCCTTCCTCCACTTTGGTTTGGTATTTGCCTCCTCATAAAAATCCGGCTCTTGATGTGCAACGACATTCATCATGTATGTGTAGTGCTTTGCCATGAAAGAACCATATATAGATATCTTTGTGGGGGTGTCTTCTTCCTTGTAGAACTCCTTCCTTGACCTTTAAAGTATTGATTTTTTAGTCTATTGAGCTTTAAATTAGGATCAATGACCTCCTCAAGCTCTTCCTATTCTGTCTCCTCTTGAGCTTCCCTAGTATCATAGTTTGTCTCGTGCATACTTCTATACTTTGAAGTAGGGGATGATATTTCATAATCAAAAGTGTAAGAGTGATCACATGAGTGTACCTTAGATGTAGAAGCTTTTGGTCCAATGATTTTCTTTGACTCTTGAGGTTCAATTTGCACATCCAAGTATACATACTCCTCTTCATCCTTCTCATCCAGCTTTGGCTTTCCCTTGTCTCCATATCATGATCTTGACTCATCAAACACAACATCTCTTGAAACATATAGCTTCTTGGAGAGAGGTTGTAGCCTTTTTTTTCATGCTTCAATAGACAATGAATGCACATTTCTCACTTGTGGGCTCTAACTTTGTTGTCACTTCGCTAGGAATATGGATAAACATACACATCCAAATACCTCGACGTGCTCCATGGTTGGTTTCTTGCCATAATAGACTTCGTGTGGAGTCAAGTTGTGCACACCACCTATTGAAACCTTGTTTATCCAGTAACAAGTTGTATTCAAAGCCTCTGCCCAATAAGAGAATGGTAACTTAGCTTCATTTATGAGACATCTAACTATTTCAACCAAATGCCTATTCTTCCTCTATACAACCCCATTTTGTTGAGAGGTGTACCTACATGTAAAGTGCCTCTTTATGCGATTGTCCTATAAGTACTTTATGAGTTCCTTGTAGAGATACTCTCCCCCTCCATCTAACCTTAGTGTCTTGATGTGTGCATCACATCGGTTCTCAACAAGGAACCTAAACTTTTGAAAGCATGAAAAGACTTCTGATTTTCCATTGATAACATATAGCCAGATCTTTCTTGAGTCATCATCAATGAAAATTACAAAAAACCTAGCTCCTCCCGATGCAACCTCTCTATTAGGTTCCCATGCATCTAACTGTATAAGCTCTAAGAGCTTAGATAATCAATACTCACTCTTTGGAAATGGAGATCTTCGACCCCTTTATCCATCTAAAGCTTGTACAGTTCACATTTTCAACAAGTTTGTTGGAATAAGTTAATTACATTAAACATCTACAACAAAAGAACCCTTTCAATCTTCAAAAGATGATAAGTCTAAGTTGAGTTATTCATTTGTGTTTGCTTCTAGTTAGCTAGCATAACTCTAATGACTTTCTAAAGTTCAATACACTCTAGAATAGAGAAATTAGGAGTTGTTCATTAGATTGGCAATTCCTAAGCACTTTTAGCTACAGTCTTTTGAGAAAAATCTCCTAAGGTGGAAAATTTTCATTTTTGATTTGACTTTGTCAAGTTATACTACGGTTGAACAAATGTGAATTTTAAAATTTCGTGTACATTCTACATATGATTTTTCAAACACATTAGGACAAGGCAGTCCTCTAGTCGGGTGAAAAGTTCAAGTAAATGTTCATTGATAATAAACCATTGTACAGACATCCAAGATAGATATTCAATCCAAGAAAAAATTGTAGTTTTCCTAATCGAATTCAAGTGAACTAAGAGTTCTCAAAGGCTTGTTAGGGATAAGAATCCCACCTTAGCTATTATGTCCATGCATCACTTGTGCCCACAAATGGACTAGTAATTCGAATCCACCCATTTCACATGTTCCTGCCCAAATCACACCTAGTCAAACACTGAATTGATCATGATTTTTTTAGATCCACCTTATTATTCATTCACTAATTTGTAATTTGATCAATTTACTAGAGCGATGAAACATGTTCTTCCAAGGTTTCTTATAGCTACTATATATAGATTTATTCTTGAGCATGAAAATCTTACTCAAGGGGAAGAATGTAATAAAGAAAGTCTATGATCTAAGATTTTGGCTAGTTCACATAGATCTACAATCAAAAATGTTTGGTCACATGTATATATGGCCAAAGATCGAGAGAACACACTTCAGTATAAGTTCATGTGCTCTCTTAAACAAGTGATCCACTTGGCCTACTTGTTAACTCTCACGGTTATGAAGTAGAAGGTCTTGCGATCACACCCCATGGGGCAGATAGGGAGAGAGTTTTGTCCAAAGGGCATCCTAACTAAAGTTAACGTGACTTACCATGAGTGTAGAGAGATTTAACTCAAGTGGAGAAACTACACCTACCATTAGTGGACTCTAGTGAAAGGTACTAAAGTACTAGTTCATATCACTCCAACCACTAGTATGCTCTAATGGAAGATATTGTTGATATATTTAGGTAGTGATGTGTGTGAACACATTAGGACCTCTAGGACACGTTTTTCCCTCTTTAGGAGGTTTTTTTCCTCGGCTTGTATATATGCTTATTGCCCTAATAGGCTACTTATCTTTCTACATTCTCTAGTAATATATTTAGTATTGTGTGTTGTGCTCCAAGCTTCTTCTTCTTCCTTGTGCTATTTGCGTGCTTCCGCAGATGTCTAACTCCAAAAATTGGTATTAGAGCAAGTCGTCCCTTCACCTAGGGTGTCATCAACACCTCTCTAGTCAAAGTCTCAAAAATCGCAAGAAATTTGGTACGTATATCAGAGTGTTTCAAAGATCAAAACTCCTTCGCTCTATGGTGCCAAAATCTCCATATGAGCTTGTTTCGACCTCCAAATGCACTATCAAAGCACTTGTGTAGGCTATTTTGTCTTTTTGTGTGAAATGTATATATTAGTTTCGGTTCGCGAGTATAAGCATCTCAAAGTCTGCTACATGTCTATTACAATTTGTTTGGGTAGTTTTCTTCAACTTTTTGAGATATAGTCAATTTTCTGAGTAGACTCATATGTTTGGTACTTTCATAGTGGAGCGCCAAACATATCACCTCGCAGTGTAGTTTCTTCACTTCACTGGAGCCTACCCCTATAGCGAATATTGTCACATGCGCCAACAACTCCTCGTATCCTATCATGGGAGTTGGTAAGATCAATTTGACTACTGCTGATAGTATAGTTCTTTCAATTTGTGAGATGTTTTATTTGTGCCATGGATCAAGAAGAATCTGTTATCAATTTCAGCTTTAGCCGAGATCGGCTCGGTTGTGAAATTTGTTGATGATAGGTGTATAGTTCATGATCTATCAAATGGGGATGTGATTATTGCTTCTGGCATTTTATGTCATGGGCATTATAAGCTCATAGACGATGAAAGATTTGTGAATGATTCGGCATGTGCAATACATGATTCTTTGGCTATGTCAGATGCAAAGCTTTGGCATACATGCTTATGTCATCTAAATTTTGCTAGTTTGCTATGCCTGTAGAAATCTGAAATGGCATCCTCTTTGCCCAAACTTGAGGCACCTGGAAAACATGTTTGTGAAGGATATATTTTGGGCAAAATGTAGTGTTCCTCATTTCCAAAATATGGTTCAGTTCGGGCTACTCAAAAATTGCAGCTTGTACATAGTGATGTTTGTGGTCCTATGTAGACACCTTCTTTTGGAAATAATCTTTACTTCGTGACTTTCATTGATGATTTTTCCAGGAATACATGGATATATCCATTGAAAGCAACATCCGACGTGTTCATGTGCTTCAAACACTTTTTGGTTTTGGCTGAAAATTTGTTAGCATGTAAAATGGACACCCTCCGTTCTAATCGAGGGGGGGGAATATATGTCTTCTGATTTTCATGCATTTCGGGCTGAACGTGGGATAAAACACCAGTGTATAGTGTCATATACACCTCAATATAATGGAGTCACTGAGCAGATAAACAGGTCACTCATGGAGAGGCGAGGTGTATGGTCAAGAGTCAAGCTTCACCACATAGTTTCTGGCTTGCGGTTGTCATGTGTGCAGCATATGCACTTAATAGGTGTCCCACTAAAGCATTGTAGTCTATCACTCCATATGAGGCTTAGCATGATCGCAAGCTATCTGCTGCTCATGTGCGTGTTTTTGGTTGTTTGGCATATGCATTAGTGCTTGAACATCATCGCAAAAAATGGGATAATAAAGCAATAAAATGTATTTTTGTTGGGTAGAGTTCTGAAAGTAAAGGCTCTCGTCTCTATCATCCACAAAATAAACACATTTTGGTTAGCCGTGATGTTGTTTTTGTGGAAGATGCTATTCAGCCATTACGTTCATGTACTAAGGAGACATCTATTGGCTCCAAAGGCTGTATGATACTTGGCTGCCTCTTTCTATAGGTGGACAGTCTAGTGCTGGTCCTAATGAGGCAACTTCTCAACCTTTGCAAGTTTCATGTGATGATGCAGATCATTCCATTTTTCATGCACATTTACATGATGCACTTTTTGATGAGAGAGCTGATATTGAGCAGGCAAAAACTATACCAAAATGGTTGGTGTAGACTTTGCGTGATAGTAAATTAGATGCATCTCTTTCATATTGTACTCGTTCAACCTCTCATACTGCCTCTTTTGCACTAGATTGTTATGCTATGGCTGCATCTAGTCTCTGTGATGAGAATGAGCCTGTTTCGTTTGTGAAGCACAAAATTCAAAAAATTGGATGGCTGCTATTGTAGCTCAGTGATGAGTAGCACCTCCTTTAATGTCAATCCAGGGAGACGTGAGGATGGTATGAAGACCTCGAGCAGGTGGCGACACAAGTGCGTGAGTGAGAAGCACACTAGCATGCACACACATACACACACACGCGCACACAAGGCAAGACAAAGAGTGAGAATCAATGGAGCTTTTAGATTACTTTCAAAATGCTCTTACAAGTTCGTTTCAATTACAATCTAACCCCAAAAATGAGCTCTCTAGCTCTTTTTATAGTTTTTGACTAGGTTTTGGCCCTGTCCAGACCTAGTGTCCGGCTTAGTTAAAAATTAGGTTCCAGGGCCAATTTGAGGGTTCAAACGGAGTCTAAAAAATACGAAAATTGATATGTAGGTACTTCTAAGGCTCCTCAAGCTCAAGGACTCCTTGGCTTGCACAAAATGGAGCTACAAAAATATGAAATGGTATTTACAATGATTGTTAGTGATAAGAATCACTGTTACAAGATGTAGATTTGGAAAAATTGAAGGGCCTATCTGCCAGATTTGCGTCGACTGCTTTGTCTACTTACTCCTTCACCTTGTTCTGACTCTCTCCGTTGGCTTCCTTGTCTAGTCAATCCTTGGGTGCCCTGGCTTCCTTGTCTAGTCAGTCCTTGGGTGCCCATACTACTCTCAACACCCCCCCCTCTCTCGCGTCTGTCGTCCCTGACAGACCCTTGTTGCTGGGAGTGTTGGATGTAATATTCCACAACCTGAGTGGCAAGCTGATGTTCTTGTAAGCGTAGTCCTCTGGCCAAATCTGTCATCATACGATCCCAATCGATTGGTCCTGGAATGTCCGGATGTGGCAGACGTAACTGATCTGCATGGATTGCTTGTTCTACTGCGAATAGATGTAGCAAATGTGTGGGTCTGGGAATGAAAATTTCGGAATTGTATTCCCAGAATCCCGTAGAGAACATTTCCTCAAATGTCTGCTTGAAGCATGTGGGCAAGTACTTTATTCGTGCATGCCAAGCAAAGATGATAGTGACCGAGGGGGTTTGGCTCATGTCGTAGACTAGATCCTTGTTGCCTTGAGCGAATCCAGGGGCAGAGATGTATGGAGCTTGGACATTCCGAAAGGTTTTGAAGACAATGGTCATGAGCTCGAATATCTTCATACACATTTTCGCTGCTATATCAGGTACATTATTTAGGCGTGTGGACCAGTGCCGAATGGTTGATATCATGTAGGCTACGGTTGGAGGTCCTCGAGGTGGAGCAAAATATGGATAGTTAACCCAAGCCGAGCACTCTTTATTGTTGCGTACCTTGATTGCAAATGCTTGCCAGGATCTGCGACGTACCACTGGACAATAGCATGGATTATACTTGATATAGAGTGGCATGGTAGCCCAGGTACTCATCATCTCGGGGTAATCGGTGAGTAAACGTGCACGCCAATTAGGTTGGAAAATCGAGCCAGCACGTGCATCGGTCGGTAAATCCCCTATCTCGAATTGAGTAGCGAATGTGGGCTCCTTCCCTGTATGTCTTTTGACTTCTGCATTATAATCATGTAGTAAGACAAAATAAGGCATGTATTGCGATTCTGATGTTGTGATTAACCGTTGATGGGATAATTGTTGAAAGTAGGAAGACCGAAGGACCGTTTCTTCCAGATTCGTGAGAGATTGCATTTGCACGGCCACACGATCATCATGTGTCTTACCCACTTTCTCGACCCTTCTGACCCAATCTAGAACTTGAATTTCTAACGTGTCTTGTCCTTCTTCTGTAGTTCGACCACCAGGCGTTGGCATAGGCTCGTATGGCTCTTCGTAGCTGTCCTCGACGGGGATTTCCACTACTATTTCAGGTTCTGGTTCTTCAATGGGCGAGGGTGGTCGTTCATATGGTAAGAGGCGTGCTTGGAGTTCTGCCACCTGTTTCCGAAGGGTCTCCATTTCTTCTGTAGATTGTTGCAAGATTACCGGCTCCTGTTGAGCAGTGGGTACACTGGCTAACTGTTTCTTTAGATCGGCACATTCAGTCTCTAGTTTTTCATATGACTCCAGGAAATTTGCATGCTCTTCAAGTAGGATGCGGATGTCTTCTGATGGAACTACTCTATATCTGGTAGGGCTAATGGTTGCTCCTACGGTTCCTTCCATAGCCGCTTCAAAGTTGTCTTGATTTTGTTGTTGAAGTCGTTTGTTCTCTTCTAGTGCGGCGGCCATATGCTTCCTTAATAGCCCAATGTTGCGTCTGAGTGTGGCGTTAGATATCATTTGCGCTTGAAGCACTGTTTCTAGTTCCTTGACTGCTTGGTCATCTACAGTTGATGTCTTTGCTTCCAATTCGGAGTGAGCCTGTTGTAGTGTGGTATGCTCGGTTAGGAGCGTCTGGTAGTCAGCTTCAAGAGTGGTGACTCTAGCTTGCAGACGTTGAGATTCTGCCTGGAGGGCAGCAGTGCGTTCTTCCAATTGATGGTAGTCTTGTTGTAGCTGATGTGCACACTGAAGTAATGTGTTGAACGTGCTATTTACATTATGAGATGCAAGGGGAAAAGTTTGAAATGCAGGGGAGGAGGGATTGGGTAGGGGGGTAGTGAATGCTGTGTGTGCCAATGGTGTGAGTGGTGAGGTGGGGGGTAGTGGAGGGGGAGAGGGTGGAATTGTGGGGAGAGGTGCTGTGGTGGGTGAAATGTCCATCGGGTCAGACAGAGTGGTGTGTATAGGGGCTACCATGTAGGTGGGTATGGTAGGTGAGGTGAGTGTGGTGTTCGTGTAAATTGATGTCGTTGCGAACATCGGGGAAAGGTGCCTTTGAAACATTGGAGAGCGGAAGAACTGCTCCACAAAGGACGGGTATTGGGGTGGTGAGGTCCGGTTGAAAGCGGTGTAGGGGCCAGCTGGGAAGTGAGGGTCATGGAATGGAGGTACTCGTATTGGGGGATAGGTCGGGAAACACAGGGTTCCTTCTGTGGGTGCTGGGTTTCCAACTACACTTGTAATTATGGGATGGCCAGTCATGGGTTCAGAGGATAGACGGGACGAAGTGTACAAGGGATTGGTGACGAAGGAGAAGAGGGTGTCTTGTGAGGTGGGTTCTCGAAATGAGAATGATGTGAATGAGGATGGGTTATAAGTGAAGGTAGAGGTGATGACTGTCGTTTCTTCCAAGGTGGGAGGTGGTGGTGGGGGTGGAGAAGGTGGTGATGGAGAATGCTGGGGTGAGATGGGTGATGTCTGAAAGAAGGTTTCAGCGGAGAGGTCAGTGGTGGTTATGGGGGTGGCTGTGGTCTCAATGGGTACTTCTGGTTCTGTGACGGGTATCCTGATAGTCTTACCTGCGCGTGGTAACGTGTCCACTCTGCGTTTGTCTGACACTAAAGAGTCTGACACTAATTTGAGGGTGTCAATGAAGTGTTGGTCCACCCCTTCATCTGATAGCATTTCTTGCATCAAAGCTTGACCTGATACCAGAGAGAGTTGATGCCTTTCTTGTACTGCTTTGATAGTGTCGTATAGCCTTCGTAGTTGAGCTGTATATGCAGGTGCACCTACAAGTTCTGGCACTTCTTGTTGTTCCTCTTGGTGCTCTTGATCATACTCCTCCTCATCATCCTCCTGTTCTTCATCTCCGTCATCTTCTGCATCCACTTCAATAGGTGTGACAGGTGCTTGGGAGGTTGTGGCCTGCGTTTGTACATTCTCCGCTTGTTGTGCCTCTTCTGCCTCCAGCTCTACATCTTGTAATAGTTGTTCGAAGTCTTCATTAGTGAGTTCTTCCAAAGGTGCACCACTAGGAAATTCGAGATCCGTTGGGATGGGAGGGAATATCAAGGTGGAACCATCGGTGCTGCGTCTGGGAAGTCGGAGTGTGAATGGTCGGACTCTTCGGGGTGGCGGGGTGACGTCGGGTGTTAGGGTGGCTCCACGTGGTTGAGCGCATGGGACTTGGACCATGCCTCTCATCTTCTTAGAAGGGGGTCCCGTGGATGTCCTGCCTCTAAACTGCTCAACCTGATTCCACATTAGGGCCCGTTGGATCGGAATGTCATAAGCCAAACACCTATAAATGATTCTTGTCAGAGCACAGCAACCATATAAAACCTGTTTCCGCGGCCAACGTTTGTGAGCTAAGTGTATCTGATCAATTATCCAGTGGGGTAGGTTGATGGTGAGGTTCTGCGTCTCTGCTAGATACAGGCTAAACCAAATCTTTTTGTGCGGCATGGTGAATCTATCCTGCGCCGGAAAAGCAAAGTGTTGCATGCACATGCGAAGATGTATTGCAATATTAGGCGTCATGGATACCATGTCCTTGAGTTTGGTGAGACCTCGATTCTTCATGTAATCCGGTACTAGGGTTTCCTTTTCTGTAGGAATATGCATTCCGCGCATATCTAGAGCCTCTCTCACCAAATTGTTTGATAACCTGAACCTCTTGAGCTCATTCCCCTTTGTCAGAGATGGAATCACAAATGAGCTTGCACCTTTTGGGTTCTGATTTGGAGTCAAGGTGTTGATGAGATAGTAGCATCGCATGAAGTCAGGTTTTGGGAGTCGGGCACTGAAATAGGCACTCAATCCTGCTTTTTCCCATATCGGGCGTAGACCTTCCGCATTTTGTAGCTTCTCAAATTCTCTTGTAAAGAAATGGTATCTTCCTTGCTTTCCATTGTAGTCTAACTCTGATTCCCATAGGTACGTTCCTTCCCCCAAGGGTCCTGCTACCTCAGTAAACCAATGTGAAGTCTTTCCCACGGGCATGGTGTGGCCACGCGGAGGGTCCGCAATAGGTATGATTTTGACGGCCTGCAATTCTTCTGGTCTTTCAACTGTCTCAGGCAAAACGGGTAAACTGTCCAAGTCCACCACTTGCGGGTTTGTTTCTGTGTGAGAGCTAGTTCCTGCTGCCTCCGCCATGTTGAAAATGTCGCAGCTGATTCTGTGAGAATATATGAATAAACGTTAACATTGCAATGGACACAAAAATGACATGGTGTCCCTTGTTACAACATTAACTTAAAGTTCGGGAGTGGTTAGGGGTTAATAAGTGCTCGGTGCTGGTGTGTGTAGTTAGGAGTTAGGTAGACCTAAGAGCTAAGCGAAATGATGTGATGTGAGAGTGAAGCGATTAGTAGGTGGTCATGGATTTACAATCGAGGTCAGGGGGTTTGTTACAAGTCTTGGGCTGCCAAATGCAGTGGATGAGTTTTGCTCGTGGTTGAACATGAGGCCTTTTAGGGGCCCATTTACAACTGATTCTGCTCGTGCTCATGTGCCTTGGTGTTGAAAATGAGTGGATGTAGGCCGTGCTAGTGAATGGATCATGCTGTGTAGGGTGTGTTCTTGGTGTAGCTATTTGAGCCCGCAAACAAGCCTTAGGCACCCAAATTTGTCTTGATTGTGGGCTAGCCTTCATCGACTTTTTGGGCACCCAAATAGACTTCACGTTAGCCGAAGAATTTCCGAAAGACCTCTTATTAGTGACGTGTTGTTGGTTACTAATAAGAAGCTTTGCCCGTACGGTTGGCGTGGGTGCAACCGGGTGTTCGCCTTTTTGCACCCACACTTGGTTCACTTGTTGAGACATTCTGCTGCACAGGTTCTTTTGATGTCCGGCATAGGTAGTACTCTGCTTCTTCTGCCTTTGCTCCACCTTTGGTTGTTGCCTCCTTCTGGTCTTTGGAAAAGAAGGGATTTCCGTTGCATCCCTGACTCCTTTTTTGCAAATATCGTTCCTCTGCAACACAGGGTTTTGAACAAGAACAGCATGGTCATCTTCATGTGTACCCCTGGAAGGACCAGGAGTCTGTGCCTTTCCTAGTTCCTTGAGTGCTCCATTGTCTAATTCTACTGTAATTCGACTAGGATTGACCCAAACCTGGAGAAGTCCACTTCTTAGGTTTACATTGACTGCTTGGTCATAGATCCAATCTTGACCCAAGACAAGTGGTTCAGTGAGATCCTCATCTTGACACACTAGTGCTTTAACTGTCATTGCCTCATCATGAATGTAGAGGGGAAGTTCCACCTCGCCCATACAAGGGGTTTCCACGCCTCCCAATCCTATGAGATATGCTTCCACAGGATTGACAGTTAACTGTAACTCTTGACAGTAAGACACTCTAACAGCACTAGTGGCTGCACCTGAGTCAACCAAGGCTCTTACAGTCCTTGCACTCTTTCCTTGTCCTATATCTAGGGTTACGAAAGGACGTCGATCAGTTATCCTAGGTGAGCTGGTTCCTTTGACTTCACACATTGCCATATGATATCCTTGATCTGCATAGTCATTTGTCCTAGGCTGCTCTCTACCTTGCCTTCGTAATTTCATCCTTCTGATGCGTTCTAAAGCTTCTGCTTGAGCTTCTTCTCTAATTCGCTTCTCTTCCTCTTTGCGTTTCTTAGCAGTGTTGAGTCGGCTGAGCATTTCCTCCGTGAGGGGCTCCTGATACAACTTGACTCTCCATCCGCTAATATAGTTAGGGAGAACATCACCCTCTAACGTGGCTAATTGTACTGCTCCACTCGTGGAGATCCTGTTGATAATCATAGGTCCGTAGCCCCTCTTTTCTAGCTTCCTCGCATGTTGTTTTAGTGTATAGACTAAGACTAGATCTCCTGCTTTCAAGCCTTTATCCTTCACATGGGCATCGAAATATGCTTTCTGTCTCTTCTTGGCTGCATATATTCCTGCGGCGGCTCTCAGTCTTGTTTCTCCTAATCGTTCAAGGTCAAAGATCCTAGAGGAGAGCTCATGACCTGTCCATTCATGCTCTTGTGCTACTCTCAATGTAGGAATCAGGAAGTCCAAGGGTAGCACAGCGTTTTGGCCGAATACCATCTGAAAGGGGGTGGCTTGGAGTACCGTTTTATAGGCAACTCGGTATGCCCAAACAGCATGGTGTAGCTGTTTGTCCCAATCAGAGCGTTTAGTGTTCACTAATTTTGTCAGTACAGTGCATAAGATCTTATTAGTGCTCTCAGCCTGTCCATTAGCTTGAGGGTGATAGGGGGCAGACTTCTTGTGTATTACCAAGAATTCTTGGAGTAGATTTTCAATCACTTCATTTAAGAAATGAGTGCCTCTATCACTTACAAGCTCTATAGGTAGCCCGTATCTCGTGAATACATTCTCAAACAAGAATTTGGCAGTTGTTTGAGCATCGTTCTTTGTCGTAGCCTTTACCTCTACCCACTTGGTGAGATAATCTGTTGCAACAATGATGTATTCCGCATGAGAACCCTTGGCCGGAGGATTAATAGGACCTACGAAGTCTATTCCCCACTTAGAAAATGCACGTCCACCCATCATAGGTTTCAGTGGCATCTCATCTTTGCGTATAGGATACTGAGTCCTCTGACAGACATCACACCGTTTCACATAGGTATGTGCATCCATGTGAAGGGTAGGCCACCAAAAGCCCGCAAATAGGATTGCCTTGATCACCCGATCCGGTCCAAAGTGTCCTCCTGCTACACCTTGGTGAGCAGTTTCTAAGATCTTAAGATACTCACTTTCATGGACACATAGTCTCAGGTAACCATCTTTACCACGCTTATATAGATTATCACCAATGAGTGAATAATCCAGGGCTTCTTGTTCTAAACTCCTTTTCCTCACCAGAGTCATGTCTGGAGGGAATGTGTTTGTCCTCAGGAAGGATACTAGGGGTTCGCTCCAATCTGGCACAATGGATACTTGATAAAGAGTGGCATGTTCCACTGGTGGTTTAGTGCAACAGATTGGGCATTCCTTGCACAACTTTTGGACATCCGATTCCATAGTTGGCCAATGCACTCCGAATCTCTTTAGTGTCTGTAAAGTTTGTTGCTTTGAATGGTGTTGCTCTAGTGCACCTACATGTGCTAATTGCAACCATCTAGCGTACTCATCCTCTTCTACGCAACAAGCCAAAATCCCTTGATCTGTGTGCTTGTACATGCTTCCTGCCATGATGTGGTACTTCTGGGCTTTTACAACCTCCCTATTCTGTGTGTTTATAACTGGATGATTAGGCCCGTATGTCAATACTGGTACCAATGGCTTGGCCCACTGCGGTACAACTTCCAAATTAAACAAGTAAGCATCAGGAAGGTCATCTGGTACTCCTTGTGGGGCTTCTCCCGATGTGAGCCTAGAGAGATGATCTGCTCTCAAATGGGTCCTCCCTTTTCTTACTACAACCTCAAAATCATATTCCATTAGCAAGAGAAACCATCTTACTAATCTTCCTGTATTGCATGGTTTATTTACGAGGTACAGCAATGCCTGATGATCAGTAAAAAATTTGAACTTATTTGCAAGCAAATAATGTCTAAACTTTTTAACTGCATACACCATACCTAATCCTTCTCCTTCAGTAGTGGTATAATTCCATTCAGCCGCATTCAATTGTCTACTGGCATAGGCAATTGGAAGATCCATATTACCTTCACCAGTAGGTTGTGCAAGCACACATCCAATGGCATAATTGGATGCATCCACATGAACATGGAATGGCTTATTCCAATCTGGTGTGGTCAAGATTGGTGCTGAACATAATCTTCGTTTAAGCTCTTGGAAGGAATTCTCACATTCATCCGTCCACTCAAAGTTTGTCAGAAGTCCGTACATGGGCTTTGCAATGACAACATACATGTGTATAAATTGTCGATAATAACCACAATGTCCCATGAAAGCTTGTACTTCCTTGACATTCTTTGGCCTAGGTAGCTCTGCTATGGCTCTCACTTTTTCTTCGTCGGTAGATATGCCATTCTTTGACACTATGTGTCCTAGAATCTTGCCTTGCCTGACCATAAAAACGCACTTTTCTGGGTTCAGGCAGACTTGATATTCTCTACATTTGTCAAAGATTTGTCTGAGTTCAGGAATATCGGTTTGTCTAACATTGGAATGAGCACAGAGATCATCAACATAGACTTCTAAACTCTTCCGTAGGAACTCCTTAAACACATGGCACATCAGCCTCTGGAAGGTAGCTGGTGCATTGGTAAGCCTAAATGGCATTACTCTGAAAGCAAAAATGCCCCATTTTGTGGCAAAGGCTGTCTTATGCTGATCCTCTGGAGCTATGGCTACTTGATTGTAGCCAGAAAATCCATCAAGGAAGCTGTACACTTCCTTGCCTGCCACTCTTTCTAAGAGATGTTCTGTAATGGGAAGCGGATAGTTATCTCGAATCGTGGCTGCATTAACCTTTTTCAAGTTAATGCACACACGTAGCTTGCCCTTCTTCTTGGGCACCACTACGATGGGGGATACCCATTCAGTGTGCTCAATTTCATAGATAAATCCAGCTTCAACCAGTCTATCTATCTCTTCTTTGATCTTAGCAGCGTAATTATCGTTATATGTATAAGGCTTTTGCTTAGAGGCTTTGGCGTCTGAAGTCATGGGGATGGTGTGCGAGCATATGTCCGGGTCAACCTCTTTCAAATCCTTGTAACTCCAAGCGAATACATCTCTGTATTCTCTTAGCAAGGCAGTCAATTCGTGCTCTTCTTCTTCTGTCAGGTCATGGCCTATATACGTGCATCTCTCCTCGCCTTCTTCTATGGCCACAACTATTTTCTTGGTGGTTTCTTTGTTATCATAGGCCTCTCCTGATTGTGCCTCTCGTTTAGGCATTCTAATCATGACTCTCCTGTCATCTATCTCATACTTCTTAAAATTTTCTGGGACCTCAAACAAAGATTCTTCCTCTTCTGGTGAGACTTCTTTCTTCTTTCGTTTCTTTCCTTCTTCCTTCGGGGTCATATGCGTTGCTAATCTTACATCATTTGTAACTTCTCCATGCCTCTGGGGTTGAAATTCTACTTCATGGAAGTATTCTTCATCTGATGCAAATGGTGGGTCCATAATGATTGACTCTAGATCGGAGTCACTTGCATCCTCAAATGCATCACGGCTAGGTTCGCATTCTTCTAGAACTGCCTCTCCCATGATTGGCTCTATGGAGAAGACTGAAACGTCATAGCCATCCTCATCACAGTGAGGAGTCCATTGTTCTTCATTGATGGCTACGTCCATTGTTGCTAAAATTTCCGCCCAGCCATGGGATTCAAATTCCTCGTCAGGAAAGACTACAGGTGGATAGGCTGGGTCTTGAATGGGTCTATGAGTTTCTTTTGCACCTATTTCTCTGGCCTTTTCTTTCTTCTCTTCCTCTACTGCTACTTTGCACATCCATAAGTGAGTGTCTTCATGCATCCATGAGGATCCTGACCCTATGGAACGCACCGATTCTGTATCATCTTTGGCTCTATGGATGGGATTCCACTGAATAGGAGGGACATCTCTATGAGAATAGTCCTTGAGATTGACTTTGGTTGTAACACCCAAGTGCTGCAGGTATAAGGAATTGGTTCCCCAATCCTGTACCACTTGCAACTGTCGCATAAATGGTCTTCCTAAAATCATCTCATAAGCATGATTTTTGCTGAAGTCACATATAGCAAAGCTATGCTCAAACTCAACACCACAAGTGGTGAGAGTTATTCCTTCTAGCAATCCTAAGGGTCTTTCAATATGACCATCGGCCATCTGCAATTTCATTCTTGTTGGCCTGAGTGCTGGCTTGCCCCAATGCTTCCATAGGGAAGTAGTGGCAATTGCAACTCCTGCACCTGAGTCCAAAATTGCCTTGGTGGTGTAGTCCTGGTAGGTAATGGGAAGATAGGTGTTCCCTTCTTCACCTTCACACATATCTCCTATCGTATCCAAGGGAATTTCTGGCACTGTCCTATGGGATCCTACCCGGGAACGAGGTTTTGCAGCTTCAGTGACTCGACTGGCTGCATATTTCCGCGCGTTTGGTCTATCCTCAGGCAGATCTTCCAAAGTGAGATCGCGTTGCACTTTGGTGTTTGTTACTACCTCCGTGTTTCTTGGTAGAACTGAGTCGTCGTTCCTTACCATGACTGTCGGTGCTCTCATACATGTGGACTTTGCTTCCCATGGGCCTGTGAAGTGAGGTAGCTCTTTTATGGAGTTAGACTCAAAGTCCAATCTCTTGTGAGACTGAGCACTCTCATGTTCCCCGTAAATAGATGGGATGTCTTGTGGGAATTGATCGTGTGCATCATCCACAAGTTCAAAAGGAGGAGCGACTTCACTTTCGTTATCCCATTTATCTTCTTGAATCTCTCGTAGGAAGTCTGGTGCAAACCGATTCATAGAAGAAGAAGTGTCTGGCTCCGTAGAATTAGGCACGTAAGCAACCTGGGAAGGAGGGCTTATTCTATCGTTGGCTCTCTCCTTGTTCCCATGGATGGCTGGAGCACAAGCTTCTTGGGGAGGATTACTTAAGCTATTACTTTTCTGAACAGGCTCATACACTCTCTGGGAAGGAATGTAGGTCACCTGTGGAGGTACGTGAGCTTTCGAGGGAGGCTCATCTGCCTTTTGGGGGGGAAGATAAGCTTCTTGAGGAGGCACATGGGCTTCCTGAAGAGGCTGGTTCATCCGTTCTCTTGCCCTTTCCTTTCTTTGAGGGGCAGGTTCCTTTTCTGATTGAGCAATTAGCTTCTCTATTCTTTCTAACAGTCCATCAAAGTGTAATTGCGTCTTAGCTGAACTAGAGATGTTAAACAGGCGACTGGCTTCAAACATGGTCTGAGCCAATTCCACCATTTTGGCACAAATTTTGGTTCGTTCAAGCTCTAGCTCGGCTCTAGGGTAGCACTTCTCATGATCAGTTACATTTGGCCCTTCTTGGATTCTGGCCTGATATGCTTTAAGCATCATATTAAGATCCTCGGGAGTGGGGTCAGCTAATACTGATCCTACTCGGGGTGGTGGGTGGGTTAAGTGAGGTGTATTAGGGGGTGGAGGTACGGAGGGTGATGGGAGTGGTGGTGATGGGATAGTGTGAGAGGGGGCTTGAGAGGTGATTTCAATTATCCTAGCCTTGGTTTCTCTTATGCTTTCCTCAAGTTCACTCATCTTTTTAGCCCATTGTCTTTTCATTCTTTCCCGACTATCTTTCCATGCTCTAGTCCTTTTCTTTGTTACGCTCTCGGTTTCACTAGCCTCTGAGTTCTTATCCTGGTTTACCCCTTGATTCTGCTGCAAGGCTTGAGCTCGAGTGACTACCTATACGGGAGCAGTGGAAGTGACACTTCGTGTGGAATCTACCACTAACCCAATAACGTTGATTGGAGTGATTTTTGGCATATTGTTAGGATTCTTAGGGCAATCTCGTAAGAGGTGTTCCTTTCCACAATCTTGGAAAAAACCTTGGATCGTTACTGACTGGGGTTGTGTAGGTGGGGGCAAGGGACAATCACGAATGAGGTGACCTCCTTGGCATCTGTAGCACGGTCCTCTTGGGAATGGAGGTCTTACTTGCCTAGGTTGAGGTCTAGGGTTGGGATTTGCGTACATGACATTTGTGTAATCTGATTCCCAACTAGGTTCGTTTGGCTCTTCACTATAGTAGGACTCACCATGTTCTAGAGACTGCATGTAGTAAGCCTGGGGACTATCGATATGTGTAGAATCAAAACTATGGTCACTCGGGTCACTTTCTGAGATCAACGGGGTTACTGGTACTATGGCCCTATTCAGGTTTTCTTCTGCAACAGCATACTTTACTGGAATCACATTAGCGGGGTTTGGAGGCTGTTGAGCTAGCACCGGTTGGGGTCTCTGTTGGGCCTGATATTGTGGTTGGTAGGTTTGTTGGGGTCTAGCATATTGTGGTGGTGGAGGGTACTGGTTCTGGTATCTGCCTTGTTGATAGGGCTGAGGGTAGGGTTGCCTAACAGCCTGCTTGTTGTATGGGCAATCTTGCGTAGTGTGGTTTGTGTACTTCCGTTCTATGGTGCAATATTGGCTATTTGGATTGACCTGGGGTTGAGCCATAATGGGGCACACGTTTGCCATGTGGTCGCCACCGCATGTATAGCACCTCTTCGCTGGGGCAAACCTTGGGATTTGTTTGCTAGTTACACCTAATTTCTGAGCTACTTTTTCGGCAAGTTCCTCAATTGATGTGGACTGCGTGGAAGAGTGACTAGATGCACTATCTGAATCTTTGTAGATTTTGGAGAGCTCTAGTTCTTCCCCTAGGTTATCTTCAATGTCAATGCACATGCGTACACATTCTTCTATGGTCCTAGGGTCCTTCAGATACACATAGGACCTCAATTTCGTACTCAGCAATCCATCAAGGAATAAGGCTACTTGTTTAGCAGATGTGGGTAGCTCCGAAATAGGGCACCTTTCAAGATATTGTCTAAATCTTCTTCCGGCCAATCTGACAGTTTCTTGGGGGGTCTGTTTGAAGCTGTGAATTAATGAGGAGGTATTGTGTCTTATGCCGCTCTTAGAGAACTCTACAATGAATGCCTCTAGGAGTTGGTCTATGCTCCTGAACTGCCGCTCGTCCAATGGCTGAAACCATGTAAGTGCCGTATTCCTCAGGGTTAGACCGAAGGCATTGTACTGCATGAATAGATCCTCCACTTGTTCCGCTCTCAAGACTTGCTTGAACTCCGCCACATGATCATAGGGATCTCCTGTGCCATCAAAGTAATTCTTCATGGACTTAACTAGCTGGGTGGGTCTCAAAGTTCTTGTGTGCTCTCTAGGCCTCGGCAGAGGGAATCCATCTACATTTCTTTGGTTCCTGTGGGCTCTAAGCATCTCAGGTTCTACCCTATTCGTCTCCGTTCTCGTTCTTTCTCTGCCCACTGGGTTGGCAAAACTTACTTCTGGTCGATCTCTACTTCTGTCCCTTTGCGTACCATGAGCTTGGGAAGTTCCAGCCCCAGGGTGACCATAGGATACATTTGATCTTGGTTGAGGGAAAATAAATTCACCCTTCCAAGTGTAAGCATGCCTATCATTTTCTGTCACCACAAAGATCCGTTCTGAAGCATGATCTAAGTAGGTCACTCTGCCTGGGCTATCCGGATCCTTAAACTCATAGATCATGATATTTCCTATGTCTGTTGGCTGATTAGACTTATACCTCCAAAAGGCTTCATCAGTTTCTCGATTGAGGAGCAACTCTATGCTCTTGTTGTCTTGGGGAACCCATTCAGGCGTGATAATCCTAGTGAGAACTGATTTACCTCGAGGGGTTCTAGGTTCCGCACCCATGTTCCCTTGTTCCAGATCACCTAAGTCCGCTTCTGAGATTACATTCCCAAAGTCATCTGTCCTATCAGGGTGACTAGTGACTACATATATAGTTCCTTCTTTGTCCAGGTATGCACCATTTTCAAACTTGACAGCTGGGTGTTCTAGTCCAATGGATTGATCAGGGTTTTTAATCTGGACCACAGATCTTCCTAAGCCGTCCTCATAGATGCTAGCACCTAATCGGTTAGTCCTAAGGTACTCCAGCTGCGTTTTGTAAGGGCCTTCTACCCTGTACAGGTAAGGCACACCTGAACTTCCCGTAGGTCTGTCCATGCCTTGAGACATCTCTGACTCACTGGTCTCAGAGCTAGGGTAGTTCGAGTGGTGGCTCAACTGCTGGGCCCAGGACCTAGTAGTGTGGTTGACACTAGCCTCTGAAGATCTAAGGCTTTGTCTTTCCCTTGCTAAATGTCGTCCTGATCTAAGGTTCATATGCCTAACTGATTAGCCCAATTTTTCCAGAGTACCACCTCGTTGCCGATCACTTGGTATCAGTCACTTGATTCTTTTTAGTTATTTATCGTGTTTAGGGTCTTGTCTGATATTACGTCGTCGGAATACTTGAGTGTTCTTCGTACTTTCAGGTTGATCGTTCCACGTTAGGTTCTTTCCTTTATGTTACCGACAGTACAGAGATTAGATTTTTATCTTGAACTTGAGTTTTTAGGTAGTCTTCAACTTGATAACTGCCTATCGTCGCTCTGACTTACTCCTACCTCTCGTCGTTCTTAGCCTAAGCTATGAATTGACAGAGGGGGTTAAAAGTGTCCAACCTTTTGTTTCCTGCTCGGTTGCCCTTGAGTGCCCAGGAAATGTGTTCCCAAGCTCGCACTTACACTTGCTTAGCACGCCTCTCGATGCTCTGTAAGAGTTTCAAAGTTAGCTTTGAAATTTACATTCCAAGGACAGAATCAATTTTTCATTCATGTAGCACAAACACAAACTTGCATAGTGATTTTCAAGAAAACAATCCTAAGGACCCCTGACTTTGATCCCCCTGGGTATGGTCAACTTCAAAATACGAGCTTTCCAACAAGCCCTAGAGCTCAAAAAATGGATCTCGTATGAAAAAGTTGTGACCGTTCAGGGTTCTATGGTTACGACAGGATTCAAACAGGATCACTGTGCAACAGGTTTTCCCCAAGTTGTTTTCCTAAGGCTTCCCCATGTGCTCAAGAGCATAATATTTGTGCCCAAAATTAGCCCAACTTTTCAATTAACAAACCCTAAAAAATTTGGCTAAAATCGGCTGTCAATCGCGATGCACAGGGCTGTCAATCGCGATGGACAGGCAGTCAATTGCGATGGACAGGCAGCCAATCGCGATGGACAGAGACTTCAGTCAATCGCGATGGACAGGGGGTTGAGTCAATCGCGATGGACAGGCAGTCAATCGCGATGGACAGAGACTTCAGTCAATCGCGATGGATAGGGGGTTGAGTCAATCGCGATGGACAGGCAGTCAATCGCGATGGACAGGGGGTTGAGTCAATCGCGATGGACAGGCAGTCAATCGCGATGGACAGGGGGTTGAGTCAATCGCGATGGACAGGCAGTCAATCGCGATGGACAGAGACTTCAGTCAATCGCGATGGACAGAGCTGTCAATCGCGATGGACAGAGCTGTCAATCGCGATGGACTGAAATTTTGCAAGATTTTCAAAAATTTTAGTGGGAATGTGGTGTGCAGGGTCTCTAGTCCACTGTGGTGCACTCAGATTTACCAACAAGTGAAAATTTCTGTCAATCGCGATGGACAGAAGGCGGCGACTGCGAGACAGTTTCGTCGAGTTCCGTACCTGCGCGGGAAGCTGGAGATGGTGATGTGACTTGTACCTGCAAGATAGCTCAAGAAACATGCAAAAACAGCACATGCAATTTCGCTCTCTCGCTCTCTCTCACAAGTGAAATGAGGGAAATGAGGTGGAGGTGGGGATATAGTCAAAAAACTGAAATTTTCGCGATGATGGAGATGGACGTGGGAGATGGTGATGATGATGATGGTGATGAAGATGGTGAAAAAAGTAAAAGAAAATCGATGAGAGTGAAGAAAATACCTACAACTCCAACGCGTCAACTCTACGTCTTACCATCACACGCTCGTCCTCAAAGCTCGATCCCCGGCAACGGCGCCAAAATTTGGTGTAGCTCAGTGATGAGTAGCACCTCCTTTAATGTCAATCCAGGGAGACGTGAGGATGGTATGAAGACCTCGAGCAGGTGGCGACACAAGTGCGTGAGTGAGAAGCACACTAGCATGCACACACATACACACACACGCGCACACAAGGCAAGACAAAGAGTGAGAATCAATGGAGCTTTTAGATTACTTTCAAAATGCTCTTACAAGTTCGTTTCAATTACAATCTAACCCCAAAAATGAGCTCTCTAGCTCTTTTTATAGTTTTTGACTAGGTTTTGGCCCTGTCCAGACCTAGTGTCCGGCCTAGTTAAAAATTAGGTTCCAGGGCCAATTTGAGGGTTCAAACGGAGTCTAAAAAATACGAAAATTGATATGTAGGTACTTCTAAGGCTCCTCAAGCTCAAGGACTCCTTGGCTTGCACAAAATGGAGCTACAAAAATATGAAATGGTATTTACAATGATTGTTAGTGATAAGAATCACTATTACAAGATGTAGATTTGGAAAAATTGAAGGGCCTATCTGCCAGATTTGCGTCGACTGCTTTGTCTACTTACTCCTTCACCTTGTTCTGACTCTCTCCGTTGGCTTCCTTGTCTAGTCAATCCTTGGGTGCCCTGGCTTCCTTGTCTAGTCAGTCCTTGGGTGCCCATACTGCTCTCAACAGCTATGCAATCTGAATATGATACTATAATGAAGAATGCTACTTGCTCTTTATGTGAGTTGCATCTTGGCAAGAAGGCCATTGGGACTAAATGAATATACAAGATAAAGTGTAAGCCTGATGGTACAATTGAGAGGTATAAGGCTAGGCTTGTTGCAAAGGGTTATGTGGAGGAAAGAGGCATTGATTTTGATGAGACTTTTGCACCTACTTGCCAAATCACTATTGTTCACAACATCTGTTCACTTGCACCTCATCATGGTTTGAATGTACATCAGTTTGATATCATAACAACATTTCTGAATGGTGACTTGCATGAAGAAGTGTATGTTTTTTAGCCCCGTGGCTTTGTGCAAAAAGGGCATGAGAACTAAGTGTGCATTACAAGATATTACACTATATAGAAGCATAATTGGTTCATTAATTTATGCTACATTCACTAGACCTGATCTTGCATATGTAGTAGGTGTTCTCTCTCAATTTTTGCATGCACCTACTCATGATAATCTTATGGTAGCAAGAAAGGTGCTTCGATATATCAAGCACACCATCAACCAAGGTCTATTTTACTCATATGATGTTGATCTAAGTGTCAAAGGATATAGTGATGCTGATTGGGTAGGTAGCAAGGATGATCAAAGGATTACATCGGGTTATGTTTTCATGATAGGTACAAAAGTGATCTCTTGGAGCTCTAAGAAGCAACCCACTGTTGCTCTTTCATCCACAGAGGCTGAGTACCGGGTTTGAGCATTGGCTACATGTGAGCTTTTATGGCTTAAGAAGCTACTTAAGGACTTGGAAGTGGAAGTGGAGGAGTTTCATCTTTAACAGCGAGTCGTAACAAACGAGAACTATGTCGTAAAAAGAGAACACTTACGTCAAAAATTACATGTTTTCACCTCATTTTTGGAATTCCTTTACACCAGTATACATATATTACAAAAATGAGGTGAAAACAAGTAATTTTTGACGTTTTATGTCATTTTCTCAAAAAAAAATGAGCTCAAAATGTAGTCAAAATTTCACTATATTAGGCATTGACGTGTCCCAAAATGTATATGATAAGACATTGACATGTCCAAAATCTATATGCTAAGACATTGACATGTCTAAAATATATATAAGAATGTAGAAGTCAATAGTTTTTACACAAAAAAAACATTTTAGACATATCTTTAATGGGTGGATATCTGATTGTTATTCAAAATTGCTACAAAACATGGTTTCATTAACCAAACTACTTTGAGGCATTTACATAAGCACTAAAAATGTCTGAGAGCTTCAATGCAACTCACAACTTTGTCGATCTATGTCTACACCCTCATCACCTGATGCACTTGATTCAGTCTCATACTGTTGAGAGCTCTCTTCTTCTTCTTCTATATCCACAAGAGCTCTATCTTCATCCACGTACATACCAAATTCTGCAGGATCATGCACAACTCTTCTTGTTTTCCTATGATTTCCTGTACCACATACATCTGGAAGCTTTTGTTTTATCATGTTGATGGTTGCTTTCCTCAAGTGACCAGTTTTTGTCAAGGAAAAATCATAAACAAGAATATCTACATCATCCATTTTAAGAGTGGATGTGCTTCGAATATTCTTTTTCCTTTTTGAACCTGTTCGTTTAGCATCACACACCATTTCTAAGTTATATTTACCTGTGAATGCATTACTACTTTTAGTGTAATACCAATGCACCACCAAAGCCTCTATTCTTCTCTGATCAATATCTTTAGTTATCTCTAAAACCTTTGCAATCCAAAATGGTCTGGTAGCCTCATCACCATCAGCAAGTACTGCAATAAGCGTTCCAACATTTATCTCTATTAAATTTCCTTGCCATCTTGCTTCTGCCTGTTTTGTCATCCTTGGGCCTACATAAATATTTCTTTCTGGTGGATGTATAAAACTTTGAAGTGCATCTGCATTACATGCTTGGGCCACATTCACGGATCTTTGTGTACAAAAATCCCATGTGAATGGAACATCAACTGGCCAGTGACCTGCAATTGTATACTGTATAATCTCTTCTTGATGATTGAAAAAGTCCTCCCACCAAGATACATCTTGATCTCCAGCATATTTTTTTGCACGCTCAATATGTCTCTTCTTTTCAATGAGTGCATGCATCCAGCTTTTACTTTGATCAACCACACTTCCACATCTTTCTGTATTGTTTTCATCTTCATATGGTGATTGTTCTGCACCATACACTGTTACAGTAGACAAATTAGGCACCTGCAATAAGAATCTGCATCCCTCTGTAGGCTCCCACCCAAGAGAAGATGAATACTGCTTTGCAAATAAAAGGGTTATTTCATCAACCCTCCTCATCAAGAATACATGGTTGAAACTAATATTGTGCAATGGAGCCAAAACCTTAGCACTGTTATCAAGGCCCATTGAGCAAAAGTGCTTAAAGTCATAAATCTGTGTGAGGTGTTGAACTTCTGGTTTTGGAGTATATGCTTCTGAAATCAGCTCAGATAAAATCGGAAGAGTAAAAGCATTGTTACGTGCCAACTTCTTAGAGAAAGTACTGAACATTTGATCAATGTGATCATGAGTGTGGACAACCAAAAGAAAATTTACCTTAACCTTCTGAAATACCTGTTTTTCAACAAGCATGCTTAAATATCCAAAGACTGTAGAATTTTTATTCTCTCTTGGAGTATTATCTAGTTGCAAATATAGAGTTGGTGGCAAAAGACCCTTCCATGATTGCAAAACACGATGAATGACAGTAACTGTAAGGTTTGGATCATTATGCACATTCGGATATGTGAAGAAAACCTTGGACATTACAGTTCCATTGTATACCAAAGCGCCAACCAAATGCATTTGCACAAGGACTTCATCTCCAATGTCCTTAGGGATGCGATAAAAATGTGGCAAACAAGTTTTTTTTTGATCCATACCATCGATCAACAAACACATATAACGCTCCGGATTTCTGAGTGCCTTACTTCGATGATGAATTGCTTTCTTTCTCTCTAATGCTTGACTGTCACGATGGTTGTTAAGAAGGTTTTTAAAATTATGCTTTTCCTGTGGTGTTGTAGCCCCTTTTGCCATGTTTTTCAAAGTGGCACAAACTGAACATTCACCCATTCTAACTTTACGAGGAATAGAAACATTGTTAAACTCCTCCTTCCATAATCAAGTAAAGTGACGATACAACACATACTTCTCATTTCTATTTTCCATGTCTTCTCTATATATTTGAAATACCTCTCGACGAGTAAAGTTATCTGACAAGTGCAACCTTCCAGTTGTAGGCATAACTTCACAATGCAAGCTAAAATAGTTCATCATCCAATTCATTGCATGACGTCCAACAGATCCTTTGGTCCCACCATGGAACGTATCCAAAATGAGATCCCCATTCAAAAACCCTTGTTGAACCCTATGTATTCTAAAATTTCCTACACCCATTGCAATTTTAAATGCAGCCCTACAGCATGGCATCCCTTGAGTAAAGAAATATTCAAAACCAACACGCGTTACTGACATGTTATCCTCAATCATTTGCATGCAAGAAACAAGGTATATATCTTGCCTTTCACTATCTAAATGGAGGAAATTTTTCTCTTATGTGCTTTAGTTTCTTCATCCCTAAATTATACAAGCATTTCAAACCACAACAATGCTTCACAATATCCAATGCAATCTGTCTATCTGAAGTAAGAAATTTAAATCTTTTTCGACTTACTTCACGAGACCTTCTTTTAAATCGTAGATTGAGCTTGCTTTGCTTTTTCGTTGCTCCACATGCACTTGAGTCAGAAGGGAGATCAATGGTTGGATCAGATGGGAGATCAAGAGGTGCATTTGTATGAGCAGCATTGCACTGTGAATTGGATAACTTAAATGACTCAACAGAAAACATGGAATCATCAGCACGTTCTAAATCATAGGGATCATCACTTCTCTGGAAAGGCTCAACTGAGAACAATGAATCAATATGAGCAGAGGAAGCTGATGCCCAAGCATCCACTGAAAAGATTGAGCTCATCTTCACTGAGTTCACAGAAGACTGAAGATGAATGACCTTTTTAAATAAGTAGAAATCCGAGATCAAGTGAAGATATCACATCAAATGTCACATCAAGAAGATATGAAATCAAAAGCTTATTAAAGTACATTAAATAACATAAAACATCAAATTACATCAAATCACTTAATTACTCAAATATACACTAATAAGGGAACCAAAGATTTGATTCACTTTTGATTCAAATGAGAAACACAGTTGATTTCTAACTTCATATGAGTCATTCAGTCTAAGCATTGTGAATGAATCAAAATATATCAAAGTTGTGTTCCAATAGGAATATATAATAAAATTGTTTGGATGAAATTTTACAAGAAGAAATTTTACAACTGGAATATATCCAAGTTGAGTTCCAACTGGAATATGCTATGCCATTGAACACTATACAAGAAGAAATTTTACATTTGGTTAAGATTTCAAGGATTAGGTTTTATTGTGGTCTTGGCTAGATATCAAAGAGGTAGATGAAAGTATATTGAAAAAGAATTATGTGTAAAAGAGGCACACAGAAAGTATATTCATACATTGATTTTCCATTTCAACAATGTGTTACAAGATAAATGTGAATATGAACTAAAGTGTGGAGGATAACACTATAAAGATGTCATTAATCTCACAACTTAGACCTAATTTTCTCCCAAGCAACAGACTCTAAGAAAAAACATCTACATGAGATTAGAAATCCTCATGTACATACCATACTATTGCCATTGAAGTTTAATTTCCATGCAAATGTATATAAATAGTTGCAAGGTTCTGTACTAGAATGTTTATTCATAGTGATTTTCCATTTCAACAGTGAGTTACAAGATAAATGTGAATATGAACTAAAGTGTGGAGGGTAATACTATGAAGATGTCATTAGTCTCCCACATTTAACACAACTTTGACTTGATTTTCTCCCAAGAAAGAGATTCTTAGAAACAAATCTCTACATGAGTATATAAATAGTTGTAAGGGTCTATGAATATTTCATTAAAGTGGCTCTGAAACAGCCTATTTGTGTGGGTGCTATTCCCTGGTTATATAAGTTGACAGATTTAGTTAGCAAGTGGACTCATTCAGTTAGATCTAGTTAGTTTCTGGTTCAAGTTACCCAATTGCCTATAAATACCAGAGGAGGAGATCATTCGCATTTTCAAAATCCACGAGCAAGAGAGAGCAGCAGAGCACAGACAGCCATGGAGCACAGAGGTCAGCATACCAGCAAGCCAAGCCTGATGGAGAAGAAGAATTTTGGCAAAAGTACCAAGAGGTAGACAAAATCATAACTAAAAAAAAGATTCCAAAAAGATTCCCTCTGTATGTCTGTGTAAATTTCTCATTTCTAGGTCTTTATTTTTCTTGCCTCTAGAAATATGGATCCAAAGCATGTACAGGTCGATGCCTGGCATCGACTTTAAGGTGTAAGTCGATGCCAGGCATCGACTTAGGATTGCAAGTCGATGCCAGGCATCGACTTGCAGGAGCAAGTCGATGCCAGGCATCGACTTGTGGGTGCAAGTCGATACCTGGCATCGACTTGCAGCCCCAAGTCGATGCCTGGCATCGACTTGCTCCTGCAAGTCGATGCCTGGCATCGACTTGCTCCTGCAAGTCGATGCCTGGCATCGACTTGCTCCTGCAAGTCGATGCCTGGCATCGACTTGCTCCTGCAAGTCGATGCCTGGCATCGACTTGTGGGTGCAAGTCGATGCCTGGCATCGACTTGCAGCCCCAAGTCGATGCCAGGCATCGACTTGGTCCCAAAAAACGATGCCAAGCATCGACTTGCCAGCATCATCATGCACTGAAAAGTCGATGCCAGGCATCGACTTTTGGGTGCAAAATCGATGCTTGGCATCGGCTTTTGGGCCCAAATCGATGCTTGGCATCGACTTTTGTGCCCAAGTCGATGCTAGGCATCGACTTTGTGTTCAAGTCGATGCCAGGCATCGACTTGAGGGTAAAAGTCGATGCCAGGCATCGACTTGGCCCAAAAGTCGATGCCAGGCATCGACTTGGGCCCAAAAATGGATGCCATTCATCGACTCTTGCACCCCCAACTCGATGCCTAGCATCGACTTTCACCCTCAAGTCGATGCCTGGCATCGACTTGCACACAAAGTCGATGCCTGGCATCGACATGCACTTAAACATCGATGCCTGGCATCGACCTGAAGCTCAAAATCCATGCCTTGCATGGACATGGGCTGATATTTCTTATTGCTTGATATTTCCAATTGCTTTCAGGGATGCGGAGTACAAGGATGAAAGGCCCATTAAGAAGCTCAGAGTCACCATGGGCTCTGCTGACCAGCAACGTGACAAACGCAGTGGTCACCAAGCAAAGGCAAAGAAAATTATTGCACCATTATCCTCTGAGAAGGCCAGCAACCCACTAGGAATATCCTCAGGTGGACAGAGTAGCATTAAAATTCCTGTGGAGGATCCAAATATGAAGGAAAGGTCGAGGGAGACAGAGGTCATGAAGACAGATCGTCCACTTCGGGACATGACAAATCTCGAATGGTGCCTTCAGTACGTGGAAGAGAAGAATGCAGTCCTCCTTGTGTTCGCAGGGGCCTATGGCAGAGGAAAGATCACGACAACACAAGGTTTTCAGTATGGCCTTGTTTACAAATTGGATTATGAAGATGAAGATTCTGACAACCTGCTTTTCTTGGTGGAGACATCCAAGGGATTAAGAAATGTCATATGCAAGATGGAATTCTTGTGCCCAGAGTGCTGTGTTCCAGAGGAGCTAGCTCAGATATGCAGAGACTCAGTGAATTTCATCAAGGACCTGATGCCATGGATACAGGGCAATATCATGCCAACACAGCACAAGAAGACGACCCCTGTAAAGGCAAGGGGTAAGCAGAGTGTGCAGAAAAAGCCCCAAAAGAAAAAGAAGATAATTGCAGAAGAGGACTTTTCTGACTCAAGCTCTAGCTCTGGGGACATTATTGTTGCACCTGGTGGAGAGCTTGCATCTGGTGTGCTTGGCACTGAGCAGAATAAGATGAGGGAGGACATAGCTAGAAGAAAAATTGTGAAGAGGGGGCAGTTGTTCCACCTGCCTATTAATATTATCCACAGGCCACCAGTGGATCCAGTCACAGGGAGGAGGCCCCTTGAGATCAGGGAGCCACATAATTTGCATGTCCAAAATCTTAAGAAGAAAATGAAAATTAATCCTCATGCTACTGTTGTGCCATTCCTTGTAATGGTGGATCCGCATGAGTGGAGCTGTGTGGAGGATTTCAATGAGAATTTGTTTGAGGAGTACACTTATTATGTGATTGGAGGTTCACACTCTGCAGAGGCTCGTAGACAGCTAGTGAAGGAGCACCCTACTACATTTTTCTTTAGGTATGCAGAGTGTAAGATATATGATGGTCTTACAACTGAGGAAGCCAAGCTTCTTGCTTGGGATCACAACAACGATAATGACTACAGGCAGAAAATGTCCTCCATAGAGAGAATTCGGTTCTTCCACCATGAATACGAAGATTGTCTTGTGAAGGAAGCTGGGAGAATACATCCCAATCTACGAAAGCAATGCCTTATTGAGGTTGGAATTGCATTGGATGAGAATAGAAAGTCAGATGCTTTGAGGAAATATGACCCATGGTTTCAACTGGCATTCAGATCAGGTGAGATCTGGGATCTTCAGGATAGAATCTTCACAATGTGGGAGCACAAGGAGGTCAAGGGCCAGAAGCAACGAAAGTCGAGGCCAGACCCACAAATTGATCTGAGGGGAAAGGGAAGGAAAGTTGACCTTTCAATTGAGGAGGCTCCTGAGGACATGAAGCTGACCCCATGGAGGGCCCTTCAAGGAATCAAGGATGATACATTGATCATATCAACTTTGTCAAGGGTAATCTCGAAGGAGTTGAGCCTCGAGGAGATGGTGACTGAGCTCAATAAGTATGTATGTTATTCTCAGATCCTTTTTCCCTCCTCCCATGCTTCTTGTCTAACCTAGTCTCTTTTATATTTATGTGTCTGTAGTCATAAAGTGTACATGAAGATTCAGCAGGTGATGATGAAGAGGCTGGGTTGCTTTTCTTGGACAGAGGTCCAAGCAGACTATCCAACCACATCATCCTACAAAGCCTTATCAGAATATTTCATCCTGTTTCGTGATTGGGTAGATTCTCTTATCAGAATATTTCATACTAAACAATTTGATGCATTGCATGGCATCAACATGGGGGCATAAGTCGATGCCTGGCATCGTTTTGGGGGCATAAGTCGATGCCTGGCATCGACTTGCAGCATAAGTCGATGCCTGGCATCGACTTGGGGGCATAAGTCGATGCCTGGCATCGACTTGCAGCATAAGTCGATGCCTGGCATCGACCTGCAACAAAAGTCGATGCCTGGCATCGACCTCGTGGCAAAAGTCGATGCCAGGCATCGACTTAGGTCCCTAGGTCGATGCCAAGCATCGATTTTTAGTAGAAGGTCGATGCCTAGCATCTACCCCAACAAGAAATCGATGCCCCATACATCCGTTCTTTATGTTCTGTTTGCTGTACTGAAGAGCTCTTCTAATTGTTTTTCCAATTTGTTCTGCAGAAACCAAGGAAAAGTAAGTCTACAGAGGTACTAGATGATTGCCCCCCTGCATTCCTTGCTCACATTCAAAGAGCAAGGCATGAGAAATCTAGACTGAAAGTGAAGGAGATGGATTTTGATGATGAACCCGATCTTAAATGTTTCTCCAATCCCCAAGACCCCCTTAGGCCTGTATATTACAATGTGTTCTGTAGTGATGTAAATAATATTTGTTCTGTTGTGCCTAGAAAACATTTCTCCCTTCTCATAGCGGACATACCCTATGGATTTAGGATGTTAGGATCAGTTAATGATGATGAACCCTTCAAACACCCTCAGATTCGGAAGATGGTCACTGATTTTGCAGAGTTGACTATGTCTCCTCTTTGGAGGATAGTAATTTTCCATAGCAGAGACCAGTCTTTCTCTGTTTCAACTGCTCTGAAGGCAAGATGTCATGCTGTGGAGTGCCTCACTTGGTAAGTAATCTTCTTTCTATCTCCATGGCTTTCATGATGCCCTATGTGACTCATAGTTCTTTTTTGCAGGGTGAAGACAAACGTAAATCACACTCCTTTGCATCGGTTTGTGAGTGCCACTGAATGCATTACAGTGGGCTATTATGATGAAGTAAGCAAAAGGAGAGTCAGGGAGCATTGCAATGAGAATGGGATCTCAAATGTGCTCATGTTCCCAACCGTTACCAAGAAACTTCGTCATGTAGCTGGGGACATGACATTGGTTAACCCTTATCAGAAGCCACAAAAACTCATAATGAGATTGCTTCAGCTATTTTCCAATGATGATGACTGGATCCTATACCTTTTTTCGGGCACAGGTAATTTCAATTTTCACAATTTTCATTAGTCATTGTTGATTGAAGCCTCTAATAGGTTTTCTGCTGTTTCAGGAACGACTCTGGCTTGCTCCTTAAAGATGTTCAGGCACTGCATAGCTGTGGAGAAGGATGATGCTCAAGTGAGCTTCATTAGAATGAGAATCAATGGGCTGAATGAATGCCCAGATGAAGACCAAGAGGTTGGAAGGAAGCACATTGCAGATACGGAGAGATTCCAAGCAGCTTCAAGGGAGCCTGTTCCCCCACTTGCAGATGAACCTGGGGACATGGCTGACCTTGAAGAGCCAATCTTGGAGCAAGAGAGGCAAGATAGGTGTTCTAATGTGCCAGAGGATACCAATACCCTTGAGCCTGAGGAAAGCTATGATCAGCTTCTATTGTAGATTCACATAACTCTTGTAAAACACATGAAATGTAAAATATCATTTTAATGGAAATATAATTTGGAGTTCTGCTTCCACTTCGTGTTCAGCTTGATTTATCTTGAGCATTTCTCTGATCATGTGTGAATGTTTCTTAGTATAATTTTGTTGAATATTATCTTCTCTTGGGAATGCTTTTGTGAAGTGTATTTCATATTCTGTTAATATGGCCAGGCATTCAATGGGGATCTTAACCATACAAAGGGGATGATCTTAATTGCCTTGTTAAAATGCTCTGATTTTTACAACGCATGTTCTCTAACTTTCGAGTAACTCTTAATTAGCTATCTTCTGTGCTTGTTGAGGTTATAGATGTAATGAAGGAGCTTCGCGAGTTCTTACATGTACCTTTTCAACTCTAATCTATTGTCCAAGATCATGATGTGGGATTCTTGGTCATGCTCAACAACTAGTTTTCATGGCAGCAAGAATTTTAGTATATCTATCTTGACTACTTGGGATCTGAGATCAAGCTTCTAAAGACAATATTTACAAGCAAGACTCGTGATGCTTTCTAGATATTGTAAAATGCCCACTTTTTTGCTTCATATAATGGTATTTAGGTAAAAAGAAAAAGAGAACATGTCTTTGTTCTCCTTTGTTGTGACTCAGTGTTCTTTATGCAAACAACATTTCAAGCATCTACCTAGCTAACAATCCCATGTTTCATGCAAGAAGCAAGCACATAGAGGTTCATTACCACTTCGCTAGAGAAAAGGTAATGGCAAAAGAGCTAGATATAAGGTATGTGAACACTAGAATGCAGGTTGCAGACATGATGACAAAGTTTCTTGAAGGTACAAAGCTTGAAGGATTCAAGGAAGCTATCAACATAAGAGACATAGGCTCAAGCAACGAAAGGAAAAGACTTGAGCTTGAGGGGGAGTGTTGAAAGTTTTTCAAGCTCAAGAGTGTGGGAACATGCCCCAAATTGAACCTTCCACATCATCCACAATCAAAGGAGGCTGATTTCCACGAGTTGGAGGCATCCATTTATGCCCATAATGGAAAGAAGTTGATTAGAGAAGATTTAGCTCACCTCTTAATGTGATTGGACCTCACTTTTGACATGTATATGCTTTTGATTGGTTAAAGAGGTTAGTATGTGGTCTTTAAAACCTCTAATGAGTTGTATTATGACTTAGAGTCATGGAAATACGTGTCCAATCTGCCCCCTTGCTTAAGCGCACCCCCTACTAGCTATTCTCTGCATATTTTGCAGAAATTTCACTTTTACACACTCTATCTATCTAGATGTTTTTGGCAGACCCCACGGTTTTGTAATTGTTGTTTCTCCTTCCATTTGCAATGATTTTTGTCTTGTTGGAAAGCTTATAAGTTCTACTTTGTCTGGCATAAGTCTCAGGTTCATTGCTTGCACATGTGCAGAGAAATGTCCAGAACAGTGTCTGTCTAGTTAGCTCATACTTTGTGAAGAGATCAAGTTATCTGTTTTGTAGTAGCTGGTTGAGGCATCATCGAGTGTCCAAATGGAGTAATTTTACTCTCATTGGAAAGATCTTAGAGTATAGTTTAAGCTTGCAAAATTTCATTTTGAGTTTGTGCATGTACTCAGAGAAAGTCAGAAAATATAGAGCCTATGTCTAAAAAATTTCAGGAACCTAGGAGGGTTCATTTGCTTTTGTTGTGCACATAGGAGTGTTTATCCTCCAACATATACATGAGTGCCAGCTCCTTGTTCACCGCATCACTCCTAGGGGGGATTTGTTGATATATTTATGTAGTGAGTGTGTGAACACACTAGGACTACCAGGACACTTTTTTCCCTCTTTAGGAGGTTTCTTCCCCCTGGCTTGTATATATTCTTTTTTCCCTAATAGGCTACTTATCCTTGTACATTCTCTAGTAATACATTCAGTATTGTGTGTTGTGCTCGAAGCTTCTTCTTCTTCCTTATGTTGTTTGCCTGCTTTTGCAGACGTCTAACTCCAACAGATATTAAAAGAATGGAGGAGATTCCACATGCACTTGTCAACTCTAGTTACATTTGTGGTCCTTGTTGATTCGAGCACCTATATATAGAGGCATAAGGTTCGAACGAGAGTCATCTCTCTAGCACGTGGGTTTCCTAATCATAAGTTTCTTCCATCGCACATATGTAATTCTCCATTTCTCACATCCCTTATTTATATAGGAAGGGATTTTAATCCATAACCTCTCACTCATTATTCAAGTCTTGTAACACTCACTTCTATTTTCGATAGTCCTCCTTTGCTTGAAGAAGATTTTGAAATCTAAATTCTTGAGAAAAAAATTAATCATGATGTAATAAGTACATGCACTAGCACTCAATATCATTGATATTTTGTAAATTATAAAAATCATTCTACTGAAAAATCTGAGTCCATCCCTAAGATTTCTTGACTTCCCATTATGATCATTTAATTTTTCATGCAATTCACAATCACATTAAATGAATTTATGCTCCAATCTAACTCTTGCATTCTTGTCTTTTTACATAGAACATGCTTATTATGGTTCATGTATGGGACATGTGGCTGGTCATCCATGTCTTTCTTCTTCCTTATCAATTGAGGTTTTCTTCTTTTTTAAATGGGCGCATTTTAATGCTAATTGTATTGGAGTTCATTTTCTTGATGTTTTAATGTGATCTTAGTTCTTATGATTCATTTGCGTAAAAATCATCAAACTCAAATAACCATGATAAAGCAAGTTGCCCATCGTTTCAGCCATAAAAACATGAAAAATAGAAGTTGTTGATGTTGATCTTGGAATGTGTGCAATCATCTTGAGAAAAAATAATGGCCTTCATCACCCTTGCAAGGTTGTTCTTCTCCAAATGCATCCTTTGAAGTAATTCATCAAATTCTCAGACTTCATTTTGGGTGGCTCAAACTTCATGTTGTAGAAGATCAAATTCTTGTTTAAGTGGTATCCTAGATAAAGGTGATTCACAAAAGTCCTCCATGGTATACATAGGGTCCATGGGTGTTTAGAAGGAGAAACCCCCTTACCAAACATCTTCTTCTTCCTCTTCTTTCTCTTTTTTGTCTCTTTTTTCCTTTCTCCTCCCTTCTTCTTTTCTTTCCTCTTTCTTCCCTCCTCTCTCCATCTTTTCTATTTTGCTTTTTTTCTCTTTTTCCCTCATTTCTTCTTCCTTCCTCTTCTTCCTCTCTTTTTCCCTTCTTTTCCCCTCCTTCTCTTCTCTCTTTTTCTTTGCCTTTTCTTTTCTTTCTTTCTTTCTTTCTTTTATTCTCTCCTTTTTCTTTTTTTTCCCCATTTTCTTTTCTTTCTCCATTTCTTTCTTCTACCTTTCTCTAGTGTTTCCCTCTCCTCTTCTTCTCTTTACCTCTTCTTTTCTTTCCTCTCTTTTCTCTTCCTCTTCCATCCTTTCTTCCTTCTTCCTTTCTTGAAATTTTCCTTCCTTCTTTCTCTCTTCATTTCTTTCTTTCCTCTCTTTTCATTTTCCTTTTCCTTCGTTTTTTCTTTTCCTTCTTTCTTCCTTTCTTTCTTTTCATTTTTCTATATTTCTTTTTCTATCCTTTCCTTTTTCTTTATTTATTTATTTCTTCTTTCTTTATTTATTTTCCTCTCTTCTTTTCCAGTTGGCAATTGACTTCTCTCTCTCTCTCTCTCTCTCTCTCTCTCTCTCTCTCTCTCTCTCTCTCTCTCTCTCTCTCTCTTTCTCTCTCTCTCTCCCCACTGCATGCGATGCTCTGATGTTGCCAACCTTACCCACTCTCTCTCCTCCATGCTTTTGATCAGCTACACTAAGTCTCCTCTCTCTCTCTCTGGATCTCTCTCTCTCTATGCATATGCAATAGTGTATCCTGTGTGAATTTGCCATCATCCGTCTCTCTCTCTCTCTCTCTCTCTCTCTCTCTCTCTCCCTCCTGTCTCTCTCATCCCTCCATCGATTTCCTGCTTTGTGCACACTCTTCTCATGCCTTCTCTCTCATTGCTTCAGATAGCATGGACTCACCATACCTTCGTCATCTTCGTACTGTCGGAGCTCTATGGGTAGACACACTATAGTTATATGAATCATATTATACATGATCTCTACATTATTTTAACAAATGTTCCTATGTAAATGTTTTTGGTTCTTAGCCTACCTCACATCACTACAGATATGGTATGTAAACAACTATGCACACCCGACATAATGTACGTACATGACTACATGCAAAGAACCATGCTGTATGAGGCACTTATCACACATATAAAGACAGTTGCACCTATCTTAAGATTCATAGATAATGTGGAAATTTGAGCGTTCTTATCCAACCCTTTCAGAAGCAAATGGCCTTCTAAGGGCGCCATCTCTCTCTCTCTCACCCACTACTGTAAAGTATGCACAAGAAGATGAATGAACAAAAATGGACAAAGAGCATACCCAGAAAGAAGATCCACATGGAGGGACTAATGAGATTTAGGTGCGTATCTATAGGCCCCCCTCTAGGACATCCTTCCAGATTCTTCCAATGTCCTCTCAAAATTTCTATTTCTGGATGGTCTTTTTTTTTAATTTTCCTAAATTAAGGTTTTTGGTTTCACACTAGATTATCATAAATTAGTTATTTTTAAGGGTTTGACCTAGGGTAAAAGCCAATTCTCAGGGTTCAAGTTAGGGTTTTTGATTGGGGAAATTAGGATTTTGTCCACATTTAAGTCAACCGTGTTAGATTGAGGGTTTATTTACATTTAGGAGCTAAACAACAAAGGTTTCTAAGGGTTTAGGTTGGGTTTTTGTGGTATAAAACTCAGGTTTTCAGGGGGTTTCAAGGATCAAATCTAGGTTTTTATGGGTCAAAAGTTAGCTATTTACAGATAGGTCTAATGTGCATAATTAACATGGTTTCACATCTCTCAATCAAATCCGCCAAAACATGCACATATTGTATCTCTTTCTCGGTCAAAACATCACACCATAATCACAAAATCAATGAACTTTGAAAAACTTGATGTACACTTCCCTGAGGGTTTTCATCCAGACATTTTTTCCCACTAAACTTGCACATTCTCCTCATGGGCAAACCTGCAAAATCCAAGAGAAGTGTATCAGGTTTCTTTTGAAACTCTTTTTACTTTTTATGTTTTTCTTGTCAAAAATCAAAGTGTGATCTCATGCACTCCATGCAAATTTATAAAGATTATTACAAATTTTAGAAAATTAAGGAGATACAAGCTTCAAAAACATCATACTATGTCTTTGCATCCGCAATCGAACAAGTAACCATATGAATAAACCGTTGGCTCTCTAGATGTTCTGTTTGTTCAACTAGTACGATCTAACAACTCATCCTCAGTACCAGCATATACTAAGTTTCTACTAACTCAATTTGTAGAATATGCCCTGATTTCCATATTTATCTCCTATTTTCCAACCCTCCATCAAATCTTTCTCTTTTTCTTTTACATTTTCATTTTTCTTTTTCTCTTTCTTTTTCTTTTCTTTTATTTTTCACTTCACCTGAGCTCAGCATTTATTCTTTTTATCTTTATTTCCACAAATGGGCCTATGTCAAAATCGGCTGCGACTCATGGACTTGTCTGACTGAACAAGTTTACCCCACCTGTCTGCCAACTAGACATAGCACACAACATACACAATGCTAACCCTACATGAAATCAATGTGAGCTCGTGGCTCAGACCACCTGGCCAGAGTGACTCCATCCGCCTACCGACCCATGTAGGCGCATGACAACAGATAGGTCAGGCCTATGAAGAGACTAGCTATAGCTCATGGCCTTGATCACATGACCAAGGTGGCTCCACCCGTCTACTAGCCCATCGCAGTACACTAACAACATGCACACACATATATGCTAGCTTGAGTATGAAGGTTTTTCATAAATCATGATCCATATGCAAGTAAGATCGCCCAAGAAACAAATGGTAAGACTCAAAGAATCCCACTCACTTAGCGTTCAAATCAATTAGCATATACATGCACTCATTCTAAGCATGCCATCACATTCCTAAGCTTTCACTCCCAAAAGTCTCGAGTTCACTAACTGATTCCATTCATATCATTCCTAGTCGTTCATGCTTCATGCAAAACCATAATAGATATTTGCTAACTTCATTCTAGATGATTTTCAAATAAAAAACATTTCACCTTATCAATTTATTCCATCATCATCATTGATTGATCCAGCTTTTCTTCAATTTCATGATCCATCATTCTTCATCAACATCAGCATCAGTATCATCAACATCCTCCAGCATCATGAACATCCTCCAACATCATCATCATCATCATAATCATCATCATACTCATCATCAATCATCATCATCAATCATCATCATCAATCATCATCATCAATCATCATCATCAATCATCATCATCAATCATCATCATCAATCATCATCATCAATCATCATCATCAATCATCATTAATCATCATCATCCTAATTAGTCATCATCATCCATGAGCATCAACCATCATTAAACATCAATCATCATCAATCAATCATCATCATTCATCACCATCAATCATCATAAACCATCAATCATCATCATTTTCATCATCAATCAATATCATTCATCATCATTCTTCACACTTTATAAACTTCGGGTTAAGGGTTTACTTCAAAGAAATCTCTTTACTTCATAAGAACCGTAGTAACGTGGAGAGCGCATCAACAGAAGAGTTCCACGGGGCATAATTCTTCAATTCGGGTCTTCAAATCTTTTTTTTTACTTCATATAAGCCTCCAACATGAATACCTGGAGGGAAGGTACACAAGGAAGATACATGAGGTTCAAACTCTTCAACTCTTTAAGCTTCTCAGCAAATCATGGGAATTTCTTTACTTTACTTTGACTCATACTCTTCAAATCATGAGAACAAGCACATGGAGGGAAGATCTGGCAAGGCGATACACAAAAGAGTTCCGCGAGGAGGGGGAGTAAGGCAAAATCTTTAGTACCATTGAAATTCATGAAAACATGCTAAGTTTCTTTATTTTTTACCATTTAGTTTTGATATTTCTTTTTATTTATCTCTTTTTTTTTCTATTTTTGATTTTCTTTCATCCTCTTTGACATGAAAAGATGCATTTCGGATGAGTTATAGTAACTCATTTTTCTTGCTCAAATTCATTCTCAATCGAGTTCATACTTTTTAAGGACATTGTTTAATCAATGCAAAATAGTAACTCTATCGACATTACGCTCTAGCCATATAAAGATTGCACTTTGTCTAACGGCTCAATTTCCTTCGTGGATGAATAACGATCATCTCTTATGCTCAAAGGGAAAAGATGCATAATCATTTGCGAGAATTCCTCCTATCTTATATAGATTTTAATTTCCATGGTAGACAATACTTAAGCTAATGTTTACATTTACGATGACTTTTCCACATAGAGTAAAGATTATTCGAATTATCGTGTGTAAGAGACTTCATCCTCATATAAGTCATGCTGAATGTTGATTTTTGACGGCCGTATTGTCCGTTTTGGCCATTTTTTACCATAAAATACAGTCAAAAAATTTATCACACCCTCAAATAATACATAAAAAGTATGAAATATAAATACGATGTTTAGATAACCTTCAATAATGAAGTTCATGGTAGACCATCAAAATAACACTGGGCATGCCAATTATTTGCTCTATAATGGACCAAATGTATGCGGTTTCAATCTTAGTTCCATCTTTGCAACACAGATTCTCTCTCTCTGTCTGTCTCTCTCTCTACACTACCAATTTCACATTTCTCTACAAACCTGCTTTTAGTGCTCCATCTCTCTCTCTCTCTCTCTCTCTCTCTCTCTCTCTCACACACACACACACACAAACCAAACACGTAGTGCCAGCAAGCCCTCTAGTGCGTTCTCTCTCTCTCTCTCTCTCTCTCTCTCTCTCTCTCTCTCTCTGGCGTCTCTACCAAGACCCATCGCCATGGCCATCTACGACCATCCAAAGATTTTTGTGGGCATCCCTCTCTCTCTCTCTACACAACGAAACTCTACGTGTTGCTGCCGTCGACTTCCTCTCTCTTTCTCTCTCTCTGTCTTTATTCTCTATCTACACATGCATTCTATGAGCCTACAAAAGTCAAGAGGGGGAAGCAGAAGGTCCTTTCTCTCTATCTCTCTCTCTCTACCTCTCTCTCCTTAAACATCAACCCACAGCAGAGCTGGCCAAACCATGCTGTGAGCACTACCACTAGGACCACATTAAGCCAGGCAAGGTGCCACTCCATGAGGCATAATCCTCGTGTTTCAGTTGTACCTTAACGAAGGTGCGCAACAGGAAAATCTCTACATGAGATTGAAATCCAAACTCCCCATTTTCAGCAAGATTTTTTTCCATCTCTCAGCAGAAACGGAGGAAGGCGGTTCTACAGATGAAAATCAAATAGGATCATGCAGACCCATCAAGAGATAGCATGATCAAAACTTCCTAATAACAGAATCTGAAAAGCTTCCATTGATTCCGCATTCAGTGCAGCTCTTAATACAGTGATTTATGGGGAAGATCTGATAAACTTTCCATTCATCTTGCAATCAAGGAAGTCAATACCACTTTGAATAAAGTATGTGATGAGAGAAATTCTTCTCTGTTCTCAACAGGAAGAACAATGGGTTTCTATTCATTAATTTCTTGCTATTGAATTGCTACAACTTTAACGAAACTAACAATAGCATTGAATGAGACAACCAGGCCCCAGACATTATATGGCGGTTCGATGAAATTCTTTCTCTTCTTTGCTATCGGCTCTCTGTTGCAGCCAAAACTTAGGTCATTTAAATATCGTAAGCACTTTGAATATTATCGTTATTGACATATCGCACAACGGGGTCTATTAATATAGTTAAAAAAATCCATTTCAATGTGAGCCACGCAATGATTAACTATAATGATAGGTTTCTTCCTTAGCAGTAAAAAAGAAAATGCACTATCATAGCATCAATCTAAAGCTTCCTCTACTATTTCTCTCTTTCTCAAGTACATTTACATTGATATGCTCTTACAATCAGAAAAGCATAAATCTCTTTGTCACCTTCTCTCTCTCTCTCTCTCTGTCTACGTATCTCTCTCCGACATAGCATGCACATAAAAGGTAAAGATTGAATATGAAAAGGATGAATAAGATAGGGGTACGAAGTTTACCTGGAGAGGCGATCCACAAAAGAGTTCCACGGGGAAACAAATGATGTTTGGTCTCCTATTTATCGGTTCCCCACCTCCTTATGGGACTCATTCTAGAAACTTCTAATGTCCTTACTCAAACTTTCTCTTTTTGGATGATCTTTTATTTTCCTGAACTAAGGTTTTTGGTTTCACACTTAATTTTGGAAAATTAATTAATTAAAGGGTTAGACATCGGTAAATGACACTTATAAGGGTCCAAGTCAGGGTTTCTGGTAAGGGAAAATTAGGGCCCTATAATTAAAGGCAATCACATCATTTCAATGGTTTATTTACACTTATGACCCAGAATCCTAGGGTTTCTAAGGGTCAAACCTAGGATTTCCATGAGATAAAACACAGATTTTCAAGTGGTTTCAAAAGGTTTCAAAGATCAAACCTGTTTCGCATCTCATAAACAATCAAATCAACAGAAACATGCACAATTTATAACTCTTTTGCGGTCAAAATGTCACCAAAACGAAGAAAACAATGAACTTGAAAAATTTTGATGCACACTTCCCTGAGGGGTTTCATCCTGACACCGGTCTCAAAGCTTGAGGGTCCCTTGAAAAGCAAAAAGAAGGAAGGTTATTCAATGATCCACTAGCCCATCATCATCGACATCATCAATAAAGAATATGGCAGCCCAAGTAGATTTGGAAACTTTACTTTCTAGATTGAATATCAAATTTCCATCCTTTAGAGGGCTAGCACAAGAAAACCCAGATGAGCACATTACGAGATTTTTAGAATTATATAAAAACAAGCGGTCTGATGGGAGGAGAGGATGCATTTTTTATTCTTTTCCCTACAACATTAGAAGGACTAGCAGACAAATGGTTTAGTTAGTTTGCTGACAACCATTTCACCACATGGGACTTGATGAAGGAAGCATTTAGGACACACTTCCAACAAGGGAACACAACTGAAAACATTATTGCAGAAATAGCAATTTAAGACTAGGTCCTCGGGAGACCTTCCCAAAATTTCTTACCAAAGCTAAGGCATTTATGGCCAAACTGCCAAACCCTCCCCATGATTTTTTTATCAAGAAGGGGCTAGCTAAACCACTTCCCATATCTACAAAATGTAAAATAAAGGAGTTAGTTTTATCGATAGCAACAATAGAAGAATTTATCAATATAGCTATAAGATTAGAACAAATTAGACAACATACGGGGCAAGCTCTTCCAATTTGTCGTATCTTGCACAACTTGAAGACCTAGTAATTCAGCTAAGGAAAGAGCTTGAGATCTTAAAAAGGAATAAGCCCTATAAAAAGGAGGAGAGTGTTGTGACTCCGTTGAGGAGGGAAATTGAAGCATTGAAGCTAGAAAAGAAGGAGGAAGCCCAAGCAGAAGAGCTGGCTAAACTTAGACAGGAGTTGGAGGAACTCAAGGGAGGTGGCATCAAAAGTGACCTATGGTGTACCATGTGCAACAAGCAGGCTCATGTGGTAAGTGAATGTCCACTTTTAAGTGTAACTTTCCAACTATGAAGGAAAGCTAGTCATGAGGCCCATGAATGTCAGTAAAGAGGAATGCTTGCAACAACATATTGGACACAAGTAGGAGCCCTACAATCAACCAATGTAATGGCAACAATAGCCAATCAAGGTAATAATTACAACCCTAGAGATAGGGATAACTTTGGAAATGGGCCAAGGAGTCCAATTATTTGTTTTAGATGTGAAGAATGTTGGCATTCCCAAAGTAAGTGCACTCTACCAGAAAATGCCCCTCCTTACGAGAACTACCCCGAAGCCAAAGACCACTAAACTAATTGTCGTCCTAAGAACCATGCATCTTCTTCCGGGCCCCACATTCAAATGATTTTAGTGCGCTGTGGTCAAGAATTGACACTCAAGCTTGAGAACCATTTCGGGAAATCAAATCAATTTGAATGAAAAGATGATAAATTGACTAAAACCATGGTGATCTCTATCCTTTCATCCCTCATTTAAAATATGATGAGATATAACATCTTATGTAGTTATATGTGTATGTGTACATGTTCATATTTCTCATAATAAGGACTCCATTTGGAGGTAAAAATTAAACGTTTTCTTTGTTAAGAGTCAAAATACGAAGATTATGTCTGACATCATAGAGACCACCAGTTTCGTTATTCAAAATATAATCAAATTTATCTGAGAGCTGCTTTGGACATCGGAGAAGGCTTGGAAGAAAAATGACGAGGGGCAGAAAGTTCTAAAGACACGTGGGAGTCAATTTGTCTGCATGATCTGACACACAACGTTCACAGTCATCAACGCATGTGGCTGCTGTGCAAATTTATCATGGAAAGCCCAATATGATCGCTGGCAATTCACGGAGGAGAGCATCGAAATCTGACACTTGCTTAGCATATATGGCTGTCATCCTTCATCAGATGATGTCTGCGCTAAGACAATCTCACAATCACTTCAGATGAAACTCTCCTCTGATGATCCAATCTTCAATGATCTTCTGATGATTTCATGTAAAAGTTACTCTCAAATGCTACAACAATGGTCTGATATGACCGAAACTCCAACAACAACATGTTTTGCCAACGCCGCCTGGCTATCCAGAAGACAACGATTTTTTTTTTTGAAGATGAAAAGAACTCAATTGTTGGCAGCTCTAGAAGTAGGACGACTGCTATATCAGGACACCATCTATCTCTCCAAGGAATTTAACATGACGTTGAGCCTTTCCTCAGGAGACAGAGGAAGAAGTGAGGCGACTGATCAGATCATCGGAGAAGCTAAGATTGAATGAACAGTACTGGCGGCGATCGTCTTCTCTGAAGATATTCAATAACCGACTACCTCATGTAGAAGAATCAGAATGGAAGGCGGCTAATGGAGGCGCAGATATGAGAGCCTTCTTATTAGAGTTTTAAGCTACTATGCTGAAAAGAGGAAGGCATCGCTAATCTGACATCTGCAGGAGTAATCATCCGAGAACGAAGCTCGTATACATGGAAGATAACGCTTAATTCAGATTTGCTTGACCTCTGCGCAATTGGGATCTATGTACTGAAGTGTTGCCCGATAGAGAGAAAGATGAAGCTCTTCATCTGGAAATGATTCAGAAACTGTAATGAAGGGCTCTACGCTTGAAGGCATACAAACTGTGGATGGGGTAATTGTGAGTTAAAGTAATGCTTTTGAATTACATATTGTTGTCCTTTATGGTTTATGCTTTCCTAATGTCCTAACGTTTACTGTTGATTTCTAGTTTGTACAAAAACAGTTTGCGTGATTTGTTATTCCACGTTAGAAGATTTTTTTTTTTAACCAGTCAGGATGAGTTGTGGACTTGATGAACTACTTAACTTACTGGAACAGAGCGCATATGCATAACATCAAGGAATGAGTTGTAACTAGCACACCTTCTTAACAACCCTGATCCTTGCAATATTGACAAACCTTTTATAATGTTTAATTTCAAATCTTGTTTGCTATCCTAACAAGACCTGGGCCTTGTGATGTTATAGAAAAGTTGTGATAGATTTTAGAAGACCGACTCGAGACCAATAGTTCAATTTTTTATCACGTGCTGTTGTGTGTTGTTTAAACGTTGCATTCTTCAGTTTTGAATTCCGCCTGTAGTTGCAACAAGATTCTGAAGTGTCTTTCTCTTATCACATGTCATTGCCTCAGGCATCTCTTTCAGCTCTACGCTTCAATTTAATTTTCTTAATCTTTGCATTCTGAGTTGATGGATGAGGTACATGTCATTAATTGGAAAATTATGTGTTCAACATCCTCATAATCTGAAATCAAAAATGAAGTTTATGCGCAAATATTTTCTCCACATGTTTCTGAGTACCTTGGTATCCATTGTATCTGTCTAGTTTTTGTATGCTTTGATCATCTTGTGCATTGTTTTATAAAGTTTTTTTTTTGTTCTTACTATGAAGTTGCAACATGTCATCACTATGTTGATTGTTGCATGAACCGCTTCGAGATATTTTGTTCTAAACAGCGCAGCAAACGGACATAGACACTTTGAGAATAACACGGAAAATGGATTTATCCTTGAGTTCAACTCAACAATAATAAATGAATAAGAGAAATTTTGTGTAGAACTTTTGTGTGGAAAGCAAGAGGCGAGTTGTTCTATGTGTTTACATTTTCTTTAGATGACTTGTGATGTGAGTTGCGCATGCAACAGACAATGGCATTACTTTAGTAAACAAAAAACCCATTGATTACGGAATGATGGGTTTACGGGTTTCTCAATCCGATGTCATCGCTTCATACAATATCCATTTGCAGCATATGTTCATTTGTCTAATGTTGCAAATCTGACAAATATGACATGCATTCGAGAGCTTCACAATTGATATATAAAATGCATGCTTAATATTTATACAAATATTTGCGCATATTCGAGAGCTTCACAATTGATATATAAAATGCATGCTTAATATTTATACAAATATTTGCGCATATTCGAGAGCTTCACATGATTGATATATAAAAATGCATGCTTAATATTTATACTTATTTGCGCATACAAATAATGGGCGTTAATGGTGGCTACAAAACTCTATGTATATAAAGATCATTGCATCCACAAGCTTATCGAAATGTCAGTTCAAGTGAGTTGTTGAATTCTTTGGATGCAATTCGACTTGGTTGTCCTCTTACCATGTGAAAGTGAAGGGAAATAAGAAGAGTTATGTTATCCTGCTGCAAAGAGAAGTTAGTGCTTTCTTCCTCCTTCCCACAAACCCCGCGACATACCTGGTGAACCCGACGTGAAAGGAGGGGGTGAGTGAGTTATAAAGCCACAAAGATTAGCATAATCAAAATGGAAGATATCCTAGCTCAATTCCTTCGCTTTCAAGAAGAAGATAGGCGTCAAAAAGCCATCCAATCACTTCATGAACGTCTAGTCAATCGGTGTGGCTTTTTCAATGGAAAGAATGTCTCAAAGTTCTGCAAAGAATATGAACTCGAGGCCAAATATCTAGGTGTCGGATTAAGTCCGATGACGGAAAAAGAATTATGTGAAAACTTTATCTATGTGTCGGATTACGATGTGCGAGACCAAATAATGCGAATAAATCAAACGACATGGTCCCAATACAAAGCGACACTCCTCAAGGAGTTTATGCTAGAGGATCTTGATAAAGTAACTCGTAGATCTTTCCTGAGGTGGGTTCATATGCCCAAAGACCAACCAATTCTTGAGATCAAAGAAGAGTTTGAGCGACAATATGATGATCTTTCTGAGCAGGATAAGAGGTGCATAAGTCATGAAAGGGTTTCGTTGTTTCTTCGAACAATCGATGTTAATGCCCGAGAAGAACTAATTCCGCTTCTACAAGATATGGACTCGGACTCGGGGCTCATAGAGGATTGGATGCTCGTCCATGAAGCTGTGATGAGATATGTGAAGAAACAACAAACAATAGAAAAATTTTTAAACGATTGGCAAGCTGACATTTATGCAAATGAAGAAGATACACAAATTCCATGCATTTTAGAGACTAAAAATAATTTGCAAATCTATAGAATAATAGAAAACCCAGTTGGACATAAAGAATATATGCATGGAATACACGTACATGCTTATGAAGGGGATCACTATAAAGAACCTATAAACATAAGTGATGCAATCTCTGAGGATTCAAGGTACCAAGAGCCTGTAGATACTTTGATTACATCTACAAATACTGTATATGCAAAAACCCCAATGATGGGAGGAGCAAAGGAATATACGGAAGCTAAACAAAACAAAATTAAACCAATATCAAACATAGAACAAAACAAAAATAAACAAAACGCACCAAGAAAACAACGTGAGGCTTCCTATAATCTGATAGACTCCTCACTTCTAAGGGATGATAATCAAACAAACAAAGAGGCAAGATATGATAATAACCAAGATTTAAAGATATCTACCGGAAGTCAAGGTAATCAGAAAGAGATTGCAAATGAAATAACTCAAAATAATCCAGTGAATCCATGTGATGATCAAGCACAAGATGGTTCCTTAAAAGACGAAATCAAGCAATACTTGAACTATTTGATACCATCTAAGAGTGAAACATCTCTTGAAGCATATGATTCAAATATGAATCATGGCCAAATGACTAATTTGTATGAAGAGAATGCAAGGGAGCATGATGCTAATCAGGAGGGCATGCAAATTATGAGTCCTCTAAAGAATGGTATGTATGCCGATGGTGAAAAGCATGATTCTAAGCCAACTGATTCTTTAGATCAAGATCAAGAATGTGAAAAACTCTTGAGTGATACCACATTAAATGAGTCGTTAGAGGTACAAGAGAGTGATCTGAATTATAGGTGTAAGAATGAGTTGTTGATTGAGCTTCAATATAATGATATGTATGTGAACGATATTGTACTCCATGAAGAAGGACATATGAATGATCATGAGCGCGATGAGGATACTCCATTGATTACTCCTCTTTACATTGATATGTATGTTAAGAATGATCATGTTGAGTTGAGCTCATATATCAAAGAAATCAAGCATGAAGTGGAAGATACAACGTTTAATGAGATGTATGATAAATATGATGTGTGCATAGCATCAAAAGATATTGAATGTGAAACCGTTGAGTCAAATATTTGCATTGATGAAGCTAGATATAAATGTTACCAGATGGATGAAGTTTCAATTGACTCAAGCGTCTATGATGAGATATTCAGGTATGAAGTATTTGAGCAAGATTCAATGATAAAAGAAATGTATGAGGAGTGTGGCAAAAACACATCCTCTAAAGATAATAAACAAGAAATAATTGAGATAGATAAAGAATCTGATGATGGCAACTTGAATAGGAAAACTGATTTGACATCAAATTACATGTATATCTTTGAAAAGGATCAGGAGAATATAGATGAATGTAGATTTTCCAATGAATCTTACTTGGAGAAGCAAGAATTTAGTGATTTAGATGATCAAGATTTTCTTGATTGTGATGATATTGAGTTTCTTCATGATAATGGGCAAATGAATCTGGAAAAAGAAGAAGATGAGGAGTTCTTGGAGAGATTAGAGATAGAAGCAGATTCTATAATTGGTGGCACTCAAGTAAAAAAAAATCATGAGAGTCTGAGTGATAAGTATGAGTATAAACTGCATTTAGAGTATGATGAACGTCACCATTTAGAGTGTAAATCTTATGAATGTATTCAAACCCTTAATGGCAATGAAGAAGAAAGATTGGATAATCATAATGGAAATGATGAAATCCTTTTAAATTATTTCATTCCTAAAATGGATCAAAACATATGCATGATGGATTTGTTTGATGATGTTTTAAACACTCCAAATTTCAAAAATCTATATACATATGCTCATTTATCGTGTGCATCTTCATATGATGCATTGGAGGGAGTTGTGAATAAAGGCAACTATGCTCAAATGATTGAATCATGGATTTTTGAATTTTTCAAGAGTTGTGTATGCCAAACATGCCACCAAGAGATGGACAAGAAAGTGAAGTGGCTTGTACACATATCTAACTTGTTTAAGAATGCTACCTTGATTGATGCAGTTCAGAGATGGCTTCTTTTCAAGCACAGTTTCTTTGGTGAGTATGTTTTAAAGAAGGTGAGATTGAAGGAAGAATCTTTTTCAATAAAATTCCATAAAGCTTAAAGGAATGTTTTTGTAAATAGGAATGTATATATCTTAAGTTTTTGCTTTGATTTGAAGAAAGACGCAGGAATCAAATCAATACATTGAAGATAGCGACTCAGAATGAAACAAGAAGAGGAGATTGGATGCGACAAGCTCAAGCGGCTTCTGACTTCATACTGGTGAGATGTTATCACTTCAGTTTTTTCTTCTCTCTTGTATATGTGTATATAAAAAGACTGCATGATTAAGCATATAATGCATATAGAAACGTTTAAATAAGAAAATTAAGTAGACCAAAGATCTCGTGCCACTAATTAGATTACATGTAATGTATAAGGACCAGGATTATATGAGTAAGATTAGAAGATGGACTAGAACTTTCGGGAACAAGACCTAGGAAGGTGAAGGGAAGACCTAGACTAAGTATCTGTATATAGTAGTGTTTACGGGCACTTGATGAGTGAGACACTTCGACTTCTACTCTTGATCTCTCATCTGACCTAATCCTCAGACAGATTATATCTTGAGAAAAGAATTCTTATACCAGCCAACTATCTATATGTATGTGTATGTGTTGTTGGGTGCTGCGATGAGCTAGTAGGCGGGTGGAACTACCTTGGTCGGGTGATCAGGGCCACGAGCTGACGCTAGTTGTGTCGTATGGCCTAACCTACATGTTGTTACGCGCTCATACGGGTTGATAGGCGGGTGGAGTCACTCTGACCGGGTGGTCAGGGCCACGAGCTGACGTTGATTTCGTATGAGGCTGACATTGTGAATCGTGCGCTATGTCGGGTCGGTAGATGGGTGGGCTAAACCTGGCCGGGTGGTCAGGTCCACGAGTCGCATCCGATTTCGACATAGGCCGAAAAATGTGGAAAAATAAATAAATAAAAATAAAAGCAAAGATATAAAGGTTGAGCTGGATAAAGAATTAAAATAAAGAAAAACAGAATAAAAATATGAGAAAAATAAGAAAAGGGTCTGAAGGGGCTTCAGATGATAGAAGATCAATAGGGAAGCCAGAAGCGAGTTTCATAAATCGAGTTAGTGAAGACTGGTATATGCAAATGCTTCGGATAGGCTACTAGATCTGACCGGGTCAAGTTAACGAGAGAGCTAAGAAGTTTTCGATTTACTCATGTGATTTCTAGTCTAAGTGCATTAATGTATTCTGATATGTTCTATGAGATGCTTTTGTCTAGTTTCTTCTCTTAATTTATGGCAAGACTAATGCATTTTCAGGTTTCATGCATCAAGTTAAAATTTTCTTTAAGTCCTGTTTATATGCTATGACTACTTGATCCTTGCTTGTGTTTGATGTTATGTATGCAGGTTGGTGCATCCAGAGGATGCACAGGTTCAGAGGGGGTGGATGTGGTCAAGAATTGACACTCAAGCTTGAGAACCATTTCGGGAAATCAAATCAATTTGAATGAAAAGATGATAAATTGACTAAAACCATGGTGATCTCTATCCTTTCATCCCTCATTTAAAATATGATGAGATATAACATCTTATGTAGTTATATGTGTATGTGTACATGTTCATATTTCTCATAATAAGGACTCCATTTGGAGGTAAAAATTAAATGTTTTCTTTGTTAAGAGTCAAAATACGAAGATTATGTCTGACATCATAGAGACCACCAGTTTCGTTATTCAAAATATAATCAAATTTATCTGAGAGCTGCTTTGGACATCGGAGAAGGCTTGGAAGAAAAATGAGGAGGGGAAGAAAGTTCTAAAGACACGTGGGAGTCAATTTGTCTGCATGATCTGACACACAACGTGCACAGTCATCAACGCATGTGGCTGCTGTGCAAATTTATCATGGAAAGCCCAATATGATCGTTGGCAATTCACGGAGGAGAGCATCGAAATCTGACGCTTGCTTAGCATATATGGCTGTCATCCTTCATCAGATAATGTCTGCGCTAAGACAATCTCACAATCACTTCAGATGAAACTCTCCTCTGATGATCCAATCTTCAATGATCTTCTGATGATTTCATGTAAAAGTTACTCTCGAATGCTACAACAATGGTCTGATATGACCGAAACTCCAACAACAACATGTTTTGCCAACGCCGCCTGGCTATCCAGAAGACAACAATTTTTTTTTTTGAAGATGAAAAGAACTCAATTGTTGGCAGCTCTAGAAGTAGGACGACTGCTATATCAGGACACCATCTATCTCTCCAAGGAATTTAACATGACGTTGAGCCTTTCCTCAGGAGAGAGAGGAAGAAGTGAGGCGACTGATCAGATCATCGGAGAAGCTAAGATTGAATGAACAGTACTGGCGGCGATCGTCTTCTCTGAAGATATTCAATAACCGACTACCTCATGTAGAAGAATCAGAATGGAAGGCGGCTAATGGAGGCGCAGATATGAGAGCCTTCTGATTAGAGTTTTAAGCTATTATGCTGAAAAGAGGAAGGCATCGCTAATCTGACATATGCAGGAGTAATCATCCGAGAACGAAGCTCGTATACATGGAAGATAACGCTTAATTCAGATTTGCTTGACCTCTGCGCAATTGGGATCTATGTACTGAAGTGTTGCCCGATAGAGAGAAAGATGAAGCTCTTCATCTGGAAATGATTCAGAAACTATAATGAAGGGCTCTACGCTTGAAGGCATACAAACTGTGGATGGGGTAATTGTGAGTTAAAGTAATGCTTTTGAATTACATATTGTTGTCCTTTATGGTTTATGCTTTCCTAATGTCCTAACGTTTACTGTTGATTTCTAGTTTGTACAAAAACAGTTTGCGTGATTTGTTATTCCACGTTAGAAGATTTTTTTTTTTTACCAGTCAGGATGAGTTGTGGACTTGATGAACTACTTAACTTACTGGAACAGAGCGCATATGCATAACATCAAGGAATGAGTTGTAACTAGCACACCTTCTTAACAACCCTGATCCTTGCAATATTGACAAACCTTTTATAATGTTTAATTTCAAATCTTGTTTGCTATCCTAACAAGACCTGGTCCTTGTGATGTTATAGAAAAATTGTGATAGATTTTAGAAGACCAACTCGAGACCAATAGTTCAATTTTTTATCACGTGCTGCTGTGTGTTGTTTAAACGTTGCATTCTTCAGTTTTGAATTCCGCCTATAGTTGCAACAAGATTCTGAAGTGTCTTTCTCTTATCACATGTCATTGCCTCAGGCATCTCTTTCAGCTCTACGCTTCAATTTAATTTTCTTAATCTTTGCATTCTGGGTTGATGGATGAGGTACATGTCATTAATTGGAAAATTATGTGTTCAACATCCTCATAATCTGAAATAAAAAATGAAGTTTATGCGCAAATATTTTCTCCACATGTTTCTGAGTACCTTGGTATCCATTGTATCTGTCTAGTTTTTGTATGCTTTGATCATCTTGTGCATTGTTTTATAAAGGTTTTTTTTTGTTATTACTATGAAGTTGCAACATGTCATCACTGTGTTGATTGTTGCATGAACCGCTTCGAGATATTTAACTTTCCCTCTTGTTCTAAACAGCGCAGCAAACGGACATAGACACTTTGAGAATAACACGGAAAATGGATTTATCCTTGAGTTCAACTCAACAATAATAAATGAATAAGAGAAATTTCGTGTAGAACTTTTGTGTGGAAAGCAAGAGGCGAGTTGTTCTATGTGTTTACATTTTCTTTAGATGACTTGTGATGTGAGTTGCGCATGCAACAGACAATGGCATTACTTTAGTAAACAAAAAACCCATTGATTACGGAATGATGGGTTTACGGGTTTCTCAATCCGATGTCATCGCTTCATACAATATCCATTTGCAGCATATGTTCATTTGTCTAATGTTGCAAATCTGACAAATATGACATGCATTCGAGAGCTTCACAATTGATATATAAAATGCATGCTTAATATTTATACAAATATTTGCGCATATTCGAGAGCTTCACAATTGATATATAAAATGCATGCTTAATATTTATACAAATATTTGCGCATATTCGAGAGCTTCACATGATTGATATATAAAAATGCATGCTTAATATTTATACTTATTTGCGCATACAAATAATGGGCGTTAATGGTGGCTACAAAACTCTATGTATATAAAGATCATTGCATCCACAAGCTTATCGAAATGTCAGTTCAAGTGAGTTGTTGAATTCTTTGGATGCAATTCGACTTGGTTGTCCTCTTACCATGTGAAAGTGAAGGGAAATAAGAAGAGTTATGTTATCCTGCTGCAAAGAGAAGTTAGTGCTTTCTTCCTCCTTCCCACAAACCCCGCGACATACCTGGTGAACCCGACGTGAAAGGAGGGGGTGAGTGAGTTATAAAGCCACAAAGATTAGCATAATCAAAATGGAAGATATCCTAGCTCAATTCCTTCGCTTTCAAGAAGAAGATAGGCGTCAAAAAGCCATCCAATCACTTCATGAACGTCTAGTCAATCGGTGTGGCTTTTTCAATGGAAAGAATGTCTCAAAGTTCTGCAAAGAATATGAACTCGAGGCCAAATATCTAGGTGTCGGATTAAGTCCGATGACGGAAAAAGAATTATGTGAAAACTTTATCTATGTGTCGGATTACGATGTGCGAGACCAAATAATGCGAATAAATCAAACGACATGGTCCCAATACAAAGCGACACTCCTCAAGGAGTTTATGCTAGAGGATCTTGATAAAGTAACTCGTAGATCTTTCCTGAGGTGGGTTCATATGCCCAAAGACCAACCAATTCTTGAGATCAAAGAAGAGTTTGAGCGACAATATGATGATCTTTCTGAGCAGGATAAGAGGTGCATAAGTCATGAAAGGGTTTCGTTGTTTCTTCGAACAATCGATGTTAATGCCCGAGAAGAACTAATTCCGCTTCTACAAGATATGGACTCGGACTCGGGGCTCATAGAGGATTGGATGCTCGTCCATGAAGCTGTGATGAGATATGTGAAGAAACAACAAACAATAGAAAAATTTTTAAACGATTGGCAAGCTGACATTTATGCAAATGAAGAAGATACACAAATTCCATGCATTTTAGAGACTAAAAATAATTTGCAAATCTATAGAATAATAGAAAACCCAGTTGGACATAAAGAATATATGCATGGAATACACGTACATGCTTATGAAGGGGATCACTATAAAGAACCTATAAACATAAGTGATGCAATCTCTGAGGATTCAAGGTACCAAGAGCCTGTAGATACTTTGATTACATCTACAAATACTGTATATGCAAAAACCCCAATGATGGGAGGAGCAAAGGAATATACGGAAGCTAAACAAAACAAAATTAAACCAATATCAAACATAGAACAAAACAAAAATAAACAAAACGCACCAAGAAAACAACGTGAGGCTTCCTATAATCTGATAGACTCCTCACTTCTAAGGGATGATAATCAAACAAACAAAGAGGCAAGATATGATAATAACCAAGATTTAAAGATATCTACCGGAAGTCAAGGTAATCAGAAAGAGATTGCAAATGAAATAACTCAAAATAATCCAGTGAATCCATGTGATGATCAAGCACAAGATGGTTCCTTAAAAGACGAAATCAAGCAATACTTGAACTATTTGATACCATCTAAGAGTGAAACATCTCTTGAAGCATATGATTCAAATATGAATCATGGCCAAATGACTAATTTGTATGAAGAGAATGCAAGGGAGCATGATGCTAATCAGGAGGGCATGCAAATTATGAGTCCTCTAAAGAATGGTATGTATGCCGATGGTGAAAAGCATGATTCTAAGCCAACTGATTCTTTAGATCAAGATCAAGAATGTGAAAAACTCTTGAGTGATACCACATTAAATGAGTCGTTAGAGGTACAAGAGAGTGATCTGAATTATAGGTGTAAGAATGAGTTGTTGATTGAGCTTCAATATAATGATATGTATGTGAACGATATTGTACTCCATGAAGAAGGACATATGAATGATCATGAGCGCGATGAGGATACTCCATTGATTACTCCTCTTTACATTGATATGTATGTTAAGAATGATCATGTTGAGTTGAGCTCATATATCAAAGAAATCAAGCATGAAGTGGAAGATACAACGTTTAATGAGATGTATGATAAATATGATGTGTGCATAGCATCAAAAGATATTGAATGTGAAACCGTTGAGTCAAATATTTGCATTGATGAAGCTAGATATAAATGTTACCAGATGGATGAAGTTTCAATTGACTCAAGCGTCTATGATGAGATATTCAGGTATGAAGTATTTGAGCAAGATTCAATGATAAAAGAAATGTATGAGGAGTGTGGCAAAAACACATCCTCTAAAGATAATAAACAAGAAATAATTGAGATAGATAAAGAATCTGATGATGGCAACTTGAATAGGAAAACTGATTTGACATCAAATTACATGTATATCTTTGAAAAGGATCAGGAGAATATAGATGAATGTAGATTTTCCAATGAATCTTACTTGGAGAAGCAAGAATTTAGTGATTTAGATGATCAAGATTTTCTTGATTGTGATGATATTGAGTTTCTTCATGATAATGGGCAAATGAATCTGGAAAAAGAAGAAGATGAGGAGTTCTTGGAGAGATTAGAGATAGAAGCAGATTCTATAATTGGTGGCACTCAAGTAAAAAAAAATCATGAGAGTCTGAGTGATAAGTATGAGTATAAACTGCATTTAGAGTATGATGAACGTCACCATTTAGAGTGTAAATCTTATGAATGTATTCAAACCCTTAATGGCAATGAAGAAGAAAGATTGGATAATCATAATGGAAATGATGAAATCCTTTTAAATTATTTCATTCCTAAAATGGATCAAAACATATGCATGATGGATTTGTTTGATGATGTTTTAAACACTCCAAATTTCAAAAATCTATATACATATGCTCATTTATCGTGTGCATCTTCATATGATGCATTGGAGGGAGTTGTGAATAAAGGCAACTATGCTCAAATGATTGAATCATGGATTTTTGAATTTTTCAAGAGTTGTGTATGCCAAACATGCCACCAAGAGATGGACAAGAAAGTGAAGTGGCTTGTACACATATCTAACTTGTTTAAGAATGCTACCTTGATTGATGCAGTTCAGAGATGGCTTCTTTTCAAGCACAGTTTCTTTGGTGAGTATGTTTTAAAGAAGGTGAGATTGAAGGAAGAATCTTTTTCAATAAAATTCCATAAAGCTTAAAGGAATGTTTTTGTAAATAGGAATGTATATATCTTAAGTTTTTGCTTTGATTTGAAGAAAGACGCAGGAATCAAATCAATACATTGAAGATAGCGACTCAGAATGAAACAAGAAGAGGAGATTGGATGCGACAAGCTCAAGCGGCTTCTGACTTCATACTGGTGAGATGTTATCACTTCAGTTTTTTCTTCTCTCTTGTATATGTGTATATAAAAAGACTGCATGATTAAGCATATAATGCATATAGAAACGTTTAAATAAGAAAATTAAGTAGACCAAAGATCTCGTGCCACTAATTAGATTACATGTAATGTATAAGGACCAGGATTATATGAGTAAGATTAGAAGATGGACTAGAACTTTCGGGAACAAGACCTAGGAAGGTGAAGGGAAGACCTAGACTAAGTATCTGTATATAGTAGTGTTTACGGGCACTTGATGAGTGAGACACTTCGACTTCTACTCTTGATCTCTCATCTGACCTAATCCTCAGACAGATTATATCTTGAGAAAAGAATTCTTATACCAGCCAACTATCTATATGTATGTGTATGTGTTGTTGGGTGCTGCGATGAGCTAGTAGGCGGGTGGAACTACCTTGGTCGGGTGATCAGGGCCACGAGCTGACGCTAGTTGTGTCGTATGGCCTAACCTACATGTTGTTACGCGCTCATACGGGTTGATAGGCGGGTGGAGTCACTCTGACCGGGTGGTCAGGGCCACGAGCTGACGTTGATTTCGTATGAGGCTGACATTGTGAATCGTGCGCTATGTCGGGTCGGTAGATGGGTGGGCTAAACCTGGCCGGGTGGTCAGGTCCACGAGTCGCATCCGATTTCGACATAGGCCGAAAAATGTGGAAAAATAAATAAATAAAAATAAAAGCAAAGATATAAAGGTTGAGCTGGATAAAGAATTAAAATAAAGAAAAACAGAATAAAAATATGAGAAAAATAAGAAAAGGGTCTGAAGGGGCTTCAGATGATAGAAGATCAATAGGGAAGCCAGAAGCGAGTTTCATAAATCGAGTTAGTGAAGACTGGTATATGCAAATGCTTCGGATAGGCTACTAGATCTGACCGGGTCAAGTTAACGAGAGAGCTAAGAAGTTTTCGATTTACTCATGTGATTTCTAGTCTAAGTGCATTAATGTATTCTGATATGTTCTATGAGATGCTTTTGTCTAGTTTCTTCTCTTAATTTATGGCAAGACTAATGCATTTTCAGGTTTCATGCATCAAGTTAAAATTTTCTTTAAGTCCTGTTTATATGCTATGACTACTTGATCCTTGCTTGTGTTTGATGTTATGTATGCAGGTTGGTGCATCCAGAGGATGCACAGGTTCAGAGGGGGTGGATGTGGTCAAGAATTGACACTCAAGCTTGAGAACCATTTCGGGAAATCAAATCAATTTGAATGAAAAGATGATAAATTGACTAAAACCATGGTGATCTCTATCCTTTCATCCCTCATTTAAAATATGATGAGATATAACATCTTATGTAGTTATATGTGTATGTGTACATGTTCATATTTCTCATAATAAGGACTCCATTTGGAGGTAAAAATTAAATGTTTTCTTTGTTAAGAGTCAAAATACGAAGATTATGTCTGACATCATAGAGACCACCAGTTTCGTTATTCAAAATATAATCAAATTTATCTGAGAGCTGCTTTGGACATCGGAGAAGGCTTGGAAGAAAAATGAGGAGGGGAAGAAAGTTCTAAAGACACGTGGGAGTCAATTTGTCTGCATGATCTGACACACAACGTGCACAGTCATCAACGCATGTGGCTGCTGTGCAAATTTATCATGGAAAGCCCAATATGATCGTTGGCAATTCACGGAGGAGAGCATCGAAATCTGACGCTTGCTTAGCATATATGGCTGTCATCCTTCATCAGATAATGTCTGCGCTAAGACAATCTCACAATCACTTCAGATGAAACTCTCCTCTGATGATCCAATCTTCAATGATCTTCTGATGATTTCATGTAAAAGTTACTCTCGAATGCTACAACAATGGTCTGATATGACCGAAACTCCAACAACAACATGTTTTGCCAACGCCGCCTGGCTATCCAGAAGACAACAATTTTTTTTTTTGAAGATGAAAAGAACTCAATTGTTGGCAGCTCTAGAAGTAGGACGACTGCTATATCAGGACACCATCTATCTCTCCAAGGAATTTAACATGACGTTGAGCCTTTCCTCAGGAGAGAGAGGAAGAAGTGAGGCGACTGATCAGATCATCGGAGAAGCTAAGATTGAATGAACAGTACTGGCGGCGATCGTCTTCTCTGAAGATATTCAATAACCGACTACCTCATGTAGAAGAATCAGAATGGAAGGCGGCTAATGGAGGCGCAGATATGAGAGCCTTCTGATTAGAGTTTTAAGCTATTATGCTGAAAAGAGGAAGGCATCGCTAATCTGACATATGCAGGAGTAATCATCCGAGAACGAAGCTCGTATACATGGAAGATAACGCTTAATTCAGATTTGCTTGACCTCTGCGCAATTGGGATCTATGTACTGAAGTGTTGCCCGATAGAGAGAAAGATGAAGCTCTTCATCTGGAAATGATTCAGAAACTATAATGAAGGGCTCTACGCTTGAAGGCATACAAACTGTGGATGGGGTAATTGTGAGTTAAAGTAATGCTTTTGAATTACATATTGTTGTCCTTTATGGTTTATGCTTTCCTAATGTCCTAACGTTTACTGTTGATTTCTAGTTTGTACAAAAACAGTTTGCGTGATTTGTTATTCCACGTTAGAAGATTTTTTTTTTTTACCAGTCAGGATGAGTTGTGGACTTGATGAACTACTTAACTTACTGGAACAGAGCGCATATGCATAACATCAAGGAATGAGTTGTAACTAGCACACCTTCTTAACAACCCTGATCCTTGCAATATTGACAAACCTTTTATAATGTTTAATTTCAAATCTTGTTTGCTATCCTAACAAGACCTGGTCCTTGTGATGTTATAGAAAAATTGTGATAGATTTTAGAAGACCAACTCGAGACCAATAGTTCAATTTTTTATCACGTGCTGCTGTGTGTTGTTTAAACGTTGCATTCTTCAGTTTTGAATTCCGCCTATAGTTGCAACAAGATTCTGAAGTGTCTTTCTCTTATCACATGTCATTGCCTCAGGCATCTCTTTCAGCTCTACGCTTCAATTTAATTTTCTTAATCTTTGCATTCTGGGTTGATGGATGAGGTACATGTCATTAATTGGAAAATTATGTGTTCAACATCCTCATAATCTGAAATAAAAAATGAAGTTTATGCGCAAATATTTTCTCCACATGTTTCTGAGTACCTTGGTATCCATTGTATCTGTCTAGTTTTTGTATGCTTTGATCATCTTGTGCATTGTTTTATAAAGGTTTTTTTTTGTTATTACTATGAAGTTGCAACATGTCATCACTGTGTTGATTGTTGCATGAACCGCTTCGAGATATTTAACTTTCCCTCTTGTTCTAAACAGCGCAGCAAACGGACATAGACACTTTGAGAATAACACGGAAAATGGATTTATCCTTGAGTTCAACTCAACAATAATAAATGAATAAGAGAAATTTCGTGTAGAACTTTTGTGTGGAAAGCAAGAGGCGAGTTGTTCTATGTGTTTACATTTTCTTTAGATGACTTGTGATGTGAGTTGCGCATGCAACAGACAATGGCATTACTTTAGTAAACAAAAAACCCATTGATTACGGAATGATGGGTTTACGGGTTTCTCAATCCGATGTCATCGCTTCATACAATATCCATTCGCAGCATATGTTCATTTGTCTAATGTTGCAAATCTGACAAATATGACATGCATTCGAGAGCTTCACAATTGATATATAAAATGCATGCTTAATATTTATACAAATATTTGTGCATATTCGAGAGCTTCACAATTGATATATAAAATGCATGCTTAATATCTATACAAATATTTGCGCATATTCGAGAGCTTCACATGATTGATATATAAAAATGCATGCTTAATATTTATACTTATTTGCGCATACAAATAATGGGCGTTAATGGTGGCTACAAAACTCTATGTATATAAAGATCATTGCATCCACAAGCTTATCGAAATGTCAGTTCAAGTGAGTTGTTGAATTCTTTGGATGCAATTCGACTTGGTTGTCCTCTTACCATGTGAAAGTGAAGGGAAATAAGAAGAGTTATGTTATCCTGCTGCAAAGAGAAGTTAGTGCTTTCTTCCTCCTTCCCACAAACCCCGCGACAGCGCAAAGAAGAAATGGTAGATCAAGTGAATGTGCCATCACCGCCTACCAAGGTGGTGCAGTTAGAAGAAATTGAATCTTTTACAGTGCAAACAAGAAGCAAGGGGAAGGATTAAGTAGAAAATAGGTAAAAAATCAAGGATTAATGGATTGAACAAAGACAAAAAGACATCTGAAGACAAAGCCACCACATGTGCAGATACAAGGCAAAACAAAAATCTTTTAGGTACTAGTGATGCCATTGGACATGCATTCAACAGGGCTCATGAGGAGTTTGATAAGTCAAATAGAGCCCAGGATCTTAAGGAATCAAAATCTTCAAGACTACTCAAGTCCATGAAAAAGGAGGTCAGTATTTTTTATTTAATAAAGATGGATATGAAATTCAGGTCAAAGCTCTACAGATAATTGATGAGGCTTCCACAACAAGTTTAGTGGCAAAGGATGTTGTTATGCATAAAGATAAAATTGTAGGATAAGCACCCCTCACATATTATAAGAGCCCTGCTAATAGTCTCTATCAAAGGTCATGAGTTCCAAGAAGTCATTGTAGATGGTGGTTTTGGCATTAACTTGATGCCTGAACATATCATGAAAAAGATTGGACTACACCCTTCAAGACCTGCCAACTTCATCGTAACACTGGCAGACCAAAGCATAGTAAGGCCTATGGGAGTGGTTCCTGTAGTCCCAGTTGAGATACAAGGTACCATCTTTAACTTGGACTTTATTGTTCTAAGGCTACCACAGGTAGAAGGAAGTTTCCCCTTGTTGATTGGGTGACCTTGGTTATGGCATGCCAATGTGCTGCATGACTAGGGTAAGGACACAATGTGGGTAAATCAAGAGGGAATAGAGTTGCACAAAATATTTTTAAAAGAAGGATCAGACAATCAAAGACATACCAGCATGATGCAAACAATTGGTATTTGTATGGAAGAATTGTTGGACATTCCAGAAGTAGATCTAATTGAAGAAGCAAATTTTTATGAAGAAAAAAACATGTTGGCTTGGCTCCATGCAGAAGACACATCTTCTTGCTATGGAATTTTTCCAAACTCAAGTAGAGAGGAAGCCTATGAAGAAAAAAGGGACATCATTCAGGTTACTGATTTGAGTGAGACAATCTTAGTCAAAGGCTAGAAAAGAGAGAAGAAAAGAAAAGCCCTTAACTGTAGCGGTGATGATGCACTTCAAATCCTATATCAATGGCTAGTTTGTTATGGATATTTGTATGGATATCATCTATTATGTCAATTTATATGATAGTAAGTGTAGGGCTTTACAAGGATGTGGAAGGAGTACCTACAAGTCTTTGGAAACAGAGGGTTCCAATCGATGAAGAAGTTGGAATAGGAAACATAACATTTTGCATATTAAGTCACATAGTAGCCAAAACAGAGATACAAAAGATGAAGTATGCTAGAAGGATTATACTAATGAAAGATTTAGGGTGGCCCTATGAGATGGTAAGTATGCCCAAAAACAAGACAAAACAAACGACTTGCAGTATGGTTGGAGATTATCGAGGGCAAAGGGTTTCTCTTAGCCATCATATCAAGGCTCAAGGCCTATCATCAATGCAACGAAAGATTCTTGGATCACCTAGAATTGGCAAAATCTGTCTAGGTTTTACATAACCTTCTCGTACTATTTTGCTTAAGGTTTACTATTCTTTCTCCATTTTCATGCTTGTTCTTTGTGTTTTTATGCATATTAGAAGCAGTTTCATAGCCCTTTGAATGAATGGCTTTTTTTTTTACTTTTTTTTTGAAAGTTTTAAAGCATTTTTAGAATTTTTTTTTTTGATTTTGTTTAGAAATTTTCACCTTTTTCAAATTCCGTTTTCTTACTTAAACGAAAAATAAAAGGAAGCCCTCTATGGTTTTGAGGGAGAAAAGTGGCCTAGAAATGTAGGGAATTTGTTGAGATTTTTTTCTTTTTTTTGAGTTTATTTGGATTTTTTTGTAAGTTTTATCTATTTTTTTGGTATTAAAAAAAAACACCCCTAGTAGGTGCTTTTCCTCTTTATAAATAAAGTTTCAAAAAAACAATTGCCACCTCCCTCCCCCCCAAGTGGACTCCCCTCCCCCCAAGTGGACCCTCCCCCTCCCCAAGTGGACTCTCCCCCCCAAGTGGACTGCTTCTCCCTCCCCCCAAGTGGACCCCCACCCCCAAGTGGACCCCTCGTCCCCAAGTGGATCCTTCCCTCCCCCCAAGTGGACCCCCTTTCCCCCCCACCAAGCAGACCCCCTCCCCCCCCAAGTGGACCCCTCCCCAACCCCCCAAGTGGACCCCCTTTGCCCACCCCCCCCAGTGGCCCCCTCCCACCCCCCTTTTTTAATTTTCTTTTCATTTTTTTAATCTTTGCCAACAACCCCACGGATAACATAAAAAAAAAAAGATATATATATTTTTTATTTTTTCTTGGTCTAATGCTTTTGGCTCTAGATTGCCCCTCGGATGTCGATGCCTTTTGGTAAAAAACCCCATGTTTTGAGCATATCTATCACGTGGTTTTCAATATGCACATGGTCCACATTATCTATTCTCACCTTTTTTTACCATGTGTTTCACATTTACCATATGTTTCACATTTACCATATGTTTCACATTTACCATTTGTACCCTTTGTAGCTTTATGGTTTTATCATTTCGACCCTCTTTAGAGCTCATAATCCTACTCCCTAACCCTCCCTTTAACCTTCTACCTAGCCCCATCATTTCCCCTCCCTTCCCTATCAATCTCAGCCCCCTCAGCCCTCCCTTCCCCCTCCTTCCTACCATCCATTCGCCATCCTTTAGTTTTCTATGTAAAATTCCTATTTGGTTCTCCTATGGTTTTTGTTCTCTACTGCTCCTAGTGGACTTAGTAGTTGCTCAAGTGTCCTTTTGAAGATTTTGTAGCACAATTATGTCATCTCTGCTCAGAGTTTTAGCTATAGCTCTATGGGACGAAGAGCCCATTAGGTGATGGGCAACTATTGAGCCCCTAAAAGTCAAATTGGTCGAACTAAACTATAATCAAAGTAAAATTGGTCAAATTCAACATAATATTTTCTTAAAAGATATGTCAAAGTAATCTTTGGGAATCAAGATATTTCCTAAAGATAAGCCAATAAAATGAAATAGTCTAGTTACCTATTTCATTGGTTAAAAAGGAAATATCTTTTGGACAAGCAAAAAAGCTTTAAGTCTTGGTCTTGTCCAGAAGTCAAGAATTTCTTTTGAAGATCATTCTAATAAAGAAAATGACTCCTAGATGAATGATTGCCTTAGTATTACTTGATTCCTTGGCAAGAATCTAAAGTTCTTGAAAGAAAATCTCGCTAGATGTGAGACTCAAATCTTTCAAGTAAGTTGATAGTAAGTAGTTCCTAGTAATTGCCAAACCATGGGTACTTAAGTCCAAATAGTGATATAACCTAAAGGTATATCAAAGAATCTTAGCTTTGGAATCTAAGAGGCATCAGAGTATGCTTGGACTGAAGTTCAGGAAAAGATCTCTAAAAATCCCGCAGATAAGAAAAGAAGCTTTAGATAGTTTAGGAGATCTTAATAATAAAGACTTATTCTTTATTTTAGTCACAAGATCAAATAGACATGATCAAGCTTGGCCATGATTGTCCAAGTATGTATGATTGGAACTACTTTGCAGATTGCCCAGGTATTGGCAATAAAATTCCTTTTGGGAATTATTCACTCAGGTTCCATTTATCCAATGGAAAATTGTGAAAAGAGTAAGCTATTCCAAGTCTGAATAGAGTGAGGAAATTCCAAGAATGTAGTTTGCAACCGTGAAGATGGTACTTAAGTCTGTGGAAGGTAAAACATAAATGTTTGCCTATCCTTAAAGGGATTTTAGCAAAACTCTAGAGAGCATGAGCAAATGCTTAGACTTAAGTAGTAGCGAGATTCTTGTAAAAGTCTCTACCAAGATAGATGCCTAAAGCATCAGTAAAGAAGGAATCTAAAGACAAGAAGTCAAAAAAACTCTTGTCACTACAAATTGGTCAAGGGTAAATCAATAGAGCTTAAATCTGTGAAAAATCAAGTACTTGGAATTTTGATTGGTTTTCATTTGAAAACCCTAGCAAAGAAGGATGGATGTTCCATCAAAAGGTTTTCAAGTTCCCGAAAGAAAGCACAAGATTGTGAAATGATCATGTGAAGGGAAAAAAATCTAGAGAATCTAATTAGAATTAAGGCCTGAAACTTCAAAATTCTCGAAAAGAAATGAAGCAAGAAGGTTCTCTATCAAGAGATGTTTTGAGTTAAGGATAATATTCACTCACATGTCAATGTGAATATAAAATAGGGTAGTATGGGACAATATATTTTATACTCAGATTGATATAGGAAAGATGGTATGGGACATCGGACCATGAGTTGATGATTATCTTTTAGTCCTAGATTGGATCTTGAAGTTAGGTTTCATCCTCGAGGGAATTAAGACTTCAAAGAAGGAGTTTAATTCAAGAAGGATAAAAGTAGTATCTCAAGATATTTCAAGATAACTTCAAGATAACTTCGAGATAACTTCAAGATCAAGGAAATAGAAGATACGAAGTAAGTAACTTCCAAGATCTTCTTGAAACACTTCAAGATAAAGTGTTTTTAATTCGAGAATATTTCATAAATTTCTGAAATAGTTGGACTTTGATTTGATTTGATCTTCTCAACCAAGGATTTTATTGACTAATTCAAGCATCAAGTTCCTAGTATAACTTGGTAAATTCACTCTTTTGACTCAAAGAAATGCACAAGAATTGCATTCTTAGTAAGGAGTCAGAAAGATTTAATTTGACCTAAATTTAGTCTCAAGTGAAGCATTAAGTGAAGCAAAACTCAACACAAACTTCAATGGGTCGACACACTAATATTAGAAACCACACTAGTATCTTGTGGTTGGATGATGTTATTTTTGAGAATCTAGCTTATTTCTCCTAAAAATACAAAAAAAGTTTCAATACCCTGTTGAAACAGATCTTTGAGAAGTTAAAGTCGTGAGTCATCTAGACTTTGACTCATAGCAAGTCTACGTATCAAGTTTGAGTTGGTTGAACAAATTTTAGTTCTTTCTTTTCGCTTTCCGAATCTTTTGGATTTGACTTACAGATGGTATCTGATTCTTTTCAAAAGAAGTCAAGGGTTAGCCGCATAGAACGAGGTAACGTAACTACTCTTATTCCTCAAATTAGACCTCAAGCACTAACGTTTGAAGAAATTCATGTGTTACTTATGAAGGAGGATTTGTGGCTCAAGGCAAAGAGTGACAACAACAAACGAGATGCTGCATTCACAACAAATGCCAAAGGAAGAAAACTGGACTATTCAAATTATGGATATGAACAACAATGTTGTTGGGACTTGCATAATGAGGAACAACATGTATGAGTTCTTTGCTCTTACAACCACCAGAAGTGTGGTCACGAGTAAGTTATGGCATGAGAGACATAGGATAGAATATACTAAAGGAGATGCATCCCACAGGTATGGTTGCATACCTACTATCAATTTGGACAAGGAATAGAGGAAGGTGTTTCCACAAGAAAGCAAGAACCGAGCAAGCTACCCTCTGGAGTTGGTGCCTGTGGACTTGTGCAGAAGAACTCCTACAAAGGCCTTGCATGTACTTCCATTGCAATAAGGTTCAAGCTTTTGGTAAGTTCAAACAATGTCTTTATGTTGAAATTGAAATAGGGAAGAAGATGAATAAATAAAAGTGCTAACAAAAAAGAGGCTAGAACTATGTCCATATGGTTGTCACAAACTTTAAGTGTTACCAAATTAGATGCACCTCTGTTATATCATACTCATTAGGCTCTCATAGTGCTTCCTGTGCATCAATTGTCATGTAGTGATTGTCTCTAGTCTTTGTGATGATAATGAGCATGTTTCTTTTGATGAATCACAAAATTGACAAAATTTAATGGCTATTGTGCGAATAGAATAGGATGTTATAATGAAGAATGGTACTTGGTCTGTAAGTCATTTGTCTCCAAGTAGAAACGCCATTGGCACTAAATGGATATAGAAGCTGAAATGTAAGCCTAATGGAGTAGTGGAAAGCATAAGTTTAGGCTTGTTGCAAAACTTTATGCTCAAGAGACAGGCATTGATTTTGTTCAGATGCTTTCTCCCACATGCCCAATGACCACCATTTGTAGAATTCCGGCACTTGTAACCCATCATACTTGGAATGTACATAAGTTGGACATTAAAATTGAATTTTTGGATGGTGATTAAGATGATGAAGTTTATGTATCTTATCCCCATGGTTCTATGCGAAAAAGGCATGAAAACAAAGTGTGTAGCTTGAAAAAGTCATGATATGGTTTGAAGAAATCAGTGCATGCTTAGCATGAGAAGATACATGCCTATTCGCTAATACATATTTTTTAGAACATTCCAACTAAGAGCATCTTATTTACTAAGATTATAGATGATAAACTTCTGATCATTGTTGTATATGTTGATGATATGTTGCTTAGAGATCCTAATGAGAAGCATATTCTTGAACGTAAGGCATACACACATAGACACATACACACTTACACACACATATATACACATCCACACACATTTACACACACACATACACATGCATATAGACCCATATATATAGATACACATATATGCACACATAGACACACCCATACACACATAGACACACACACACATACACACACACATGGACACATACACACACATATATGCATAGACACACACATAGAGACATACACACACATATTTGCATACACACACATAGACACACATACACATACATGCATACATATGCATACATAATGCATATGCATATGCATACATACATACTTACATGCATACACACACATACACACACACACATACATACACATGCATACATTTGCATACATAATGCACATGCATATGCATACATACATGCATACATGCATACACAAATAGACACACTCATATATACACCTACATACACATATACACACATACATATGTACATGTACATATATTGATTTCTAACCCATTTTGTTTTATATGTATAGGTATTATGGATCCTAGTAGAGAGAAAAAGGTGAAACACACTCTCATAAAAAGTCTTATGAGAGCAAGAGTTCCACCCGATACCTCAGGAATCATCATGTATGAGTACTCACAGATGCCTGATGATGAGCTGGATTTTACGATCCAGATGCTTAGAAAGCAATCAAAGGAGGGCTCTTCTGTGGCTCCACATGCAGGAAGACAACTATCTGCTCATATGTATGTTTTTTTTTCACAACTATTTTTTAAGGATATTATAACACATATTTTTATTTATTTTTATCTATCTATTTTCAAGACACCTATGCCACCTCCTAATCATGAGAGCAGAGCACAGGTGCCTATGAGGACATTCATAGGCACCTTAGGGATAGAGTGCAATATAGAGCTAGAGGGGAATATAGTGTATATAGGAAATGGATTGGATTTCAAGAGAAGAATGCGAGAATTATGCGACTCTTACCTACACCTTGTCCACTTGTAGTGGAAGTAAGTATAAATTTTACGTATAAATGAAAATAAATATATGATGTTTTATTTACATGCTTTTTTCTTATTTTTGTAGTGAGCATGATGAGAGGGATAAAAAATACATACTTAGTTCACTTGAGACAGAGTTTGGGACAAGATGGTCGCATAAGTTGTGTCTAAATGAGATGCGAACACTTATGGCTCATCGTCATGATAATGCACGATACACATTGCTTTTATGTATATATATGTGGATATGAGTATGTGTGTTTATGTATATATGTATATGAGAGAGAGGGAGAGAGAAAAGAGTGTGAGTAGAGGTACAAAAACATGTGTACACACACATATACATCATACATGCACATTTACTTACATATACACATGCATGCACATTTACTTACATATACACATACATGCACATTTATACATACACACACATACATGCACATTTACACACACACATACACATGCATGGAGTTACACACATATAATGAATGCACACATAGACACATACACATACTCACATCCACATACACATGCACATACATAATCATATGTACACACACATAGACTCACATAATCATATTTACATACATATATACACATACACATGCATACACACACACACACACAACACATCCATATTGTAAGAGAACAAGGATTACGACCACCACATGATAGAGAGATGACTCTCCTCCCAACCAAATACCTCTATATATAGCTCTCTCTAGGGGACTGCCTTCTTGAGCAGGTGGATACTAACCATCCATGTGTTAGCCATGTAACTACATGTGCGCCGTGTCCCAGTTAACTTGAATTAACTCAAGTGGATGCTTCTAGAAGGCTCTAGGTCTCTTTGGGTAAAATACTCTCTCCATGTTCCCCATGGGGATTGAACCCATGACCTCCTCCTTCACATCCTTGAGACTCAACCACTAAGCTAAGTGGATCACTTGTTCACAAGAGTAAATGACCTTCTAGTGAGTCTAGAATCGAGATCTTTGGTCATACATATGGGTGACCAAACAATGTCCGATTTCAGATCTGTCTGAAGATCATAGAATTACTTTATCACATTCTTCCCCCTTGGAAAAATATTTTCATCCTAAAAAATATAGCTATATATCTACTATAGGCAACCCCCGAGCCTCATGTTCTAAAACTGGAAGAACATGGTCATGTTCTAGAACTGGAATAACATGTCTCATCTCTATGGTGGCATCCCTATCCAAATGATTCAAAAACACCGTCTTGCTTTGCACTTTGATAAAGTAGTCAAAGTACAAAGTAGTAAGTGAATAATAAGGGTGGATCTAAAAACATCCCTCGCCAATTCACAATTTTTTGATGTGCGATCTAGGCACAAGCATGTGAAACTGAGTGGATTCAACTTACTACTCCATTTATGGGCATGACTGGTGCATGGACTTAGTAATGAAGGTCGGATTCTTATCCCTTACAAGACTTTGAGAACTGTTGATTCACTTGAATTTATTTTGGAGAACTTGAAATCTAGTTTTCCTAAACATCTAACTTGGATGTTTGTGCAATGGTTTACTTTTATCCAAGAGTTAGTTTATTTTTTCACCCGACTAGAGGACTACTTTGTTCTAATGAGTTTAAAAATCCTATGAAAACTATAGGAAAAAGTTTACCATTTTCTTTGAGTGAACCATACTATATCTTGACCAATACAAATTCAAAATGAAAATTGTCCAACTTAGGACACTTTTATGAAAGACTTGAGCTAACATTCTTGGGAATTGTCAATCTGTTGAGCCATTCCTAACTTCTCTATTCTAGAGTATACTCGACTCTAGGAAATATTTTATGCTATAACTTGAAGCAAACTCAAATGAATAAGTGAAACTTGAACTTATCATCTCAATGTTTGACAAGGTTCTTGTATAGAATAGTTACGAAACCATCAAACTCTTATGGACAGATTCGAAGAGAATGTTGAGCTATCTCCTCACTGAATCTTGTACACTTGTTGTCTCCATTTGATTTCTTAGATCCTCTATGCCATTGATAATTACCTCTCTAGTCTCCCCATTAGCAAACCTTTCTTTTCCTAGTTAATTCTCCAAGTTTTGAATTGATGTTCGATTATGAATTTCATAATTATATGGCAATATGTTCCATGCTTTACACACTTTGTTAGTATGTTGAATGATATTAAGAGAACTATTGGGAGCACTTGGCACTAGAGCAGAGAGTCAATCTATGTTTCTATGGTTCCAAGCATGTAGAAGATCAACATTAGGAGGAATCATTCGACCATGACTATTTGGATAAGGTGTTTCTTAGGGCTCATGATAATCCCTAGGAATAGTCCTTAAAATCTCATACGAATCAAGGATAAAAGTGATCTTAAACTTCAAGAGATTGTAGTTCATACGATCAAGTTTACCTTGCTAGTGGTTGCATACCCATGATTGGGATGATCGGCATCATTGTTGCTCATGTCTATGCTCCACTACTCTTGTTGATGAGTCCCCTTGATTCCTAACTGTAGAGGATCATGCAACACTTGAAATCTTCTTTATTTTCTCATTGAATCCTCCACAACCTCTTATTGTTTTTTCTATGCCACTCAGAGGCTCCTAAGCTCTAATGCCATATAAGAAAATAATAGCAAAGTGGAATAGACTAGTAGATAGAGTTGAGAGAAAAACACAGTGAAGATAGCCATGCACTAAGTGATAGTGAACTCAAATTTTCAAAATTTCAAGAATAATATAACTACAACAAGGGTTTTTTCCACATGCAGCAAGGTGGAGCTTAGATGGCAATTCTAGATGAAGGGCTTACTAGTTCGGAGTGCTATGTAAAGTAGATTCTGGTAGTCAAGCACCTTGAACATTTGAAGCTCAAAAGTGTGAAAAATATGATTTTCTCCTCATTGAATTTTGTACACTTGTTCTCTCCATTTTATCTCTTATATTCTTTATGCCAATGATAAACACCTCTGTAGTTTCCCCATCAACAAACCTTTCTACTACTAGTTGATTCTCCAAGTTCTGAATCAATGTCTTATTATGAGCTTCATAATGATATTGCAATATGTTCCATGCTTCACACACCTTGGTAGTATGTTGAGTGAGATTAATAGAATTATTCGTAGTACTTGGCACTAGAGCAGAGATTCCATCTGTATTTCTATGTTTCCAAACACGTAGAAGATCAACATCAAGAGGAATCATTGGACCACAACTATTTGGATAAGATGTTTCTAAGGGCTCATGATAAGTCCCAAGAAACTTCTCTAGAATCTCATATGAATCAAGGATAGAAGTGATCTTAAAGTTCTAGAGATTGTAGTTCATACCATCAAGTTTACCTTGTTAGTGGTTGTATACCAACTATTGGGATGATTGGCATCATTGTTGCTCTTGCCTATGCTCCACCTACTCTTGCTGAAGAATCCCCGTGATTCGTAATTTTAGATGATCATGCACAACTTGAAATCTTCCTTATTTTCTCATTGAATCCTCTACAAGCTCTTAATTGTTTGTTCTATGCCACTCACATCCTCCTAATCGTTAATAGCATATAAGAAAATAACACCACTGTGGAATAGACAAGTAGACAAAGTTGAGAGAAAAAACACATGCAAAGATACACATACACTAAGAGATAGAGAGGTCTAATTCTCAAATTTCCAAGAATATTGTAACTACAACAATGGTGTTTTCCACATGTGTGCTCCCAAGGTGGAGCTTAGATGGCAATCTATGTAGATTCTAGATGAAGGGCTTACTAGTGCCAAGTGCTATGTAAAGCAGATTCTAGCAGTCAACCACCATCAACATGTTGGTGAATTCTATGAGTAGCGAGTCTATATTCTTTTATTCTTGTTTTGTTGCTACAAAAGCAAGAATCTGCCTTGTTATTCTTTAAGAGTTTGTTGTAAAAACAGTTCTCAACTATATCTATTCACTCCAAGTGCACATACAAAAACTCTTCATATCTCTTAGGCACTTTATGAACAATTTCTTGTATCTAGTTCCTATTTCTGGTTAGATTTAGATCTTGTCCATTTGTATCATATTCACACATTGGAATTTGACATTTGAATATAAGACACTGTAGGTGAGCATTCTAGCTTACCATAGGCTTTGACAAATAGTCTTGTCTCTCTCTCATCTCTTTTTGAGTATTAAGGAACTTATGCTAAGGTTCATTTGTTGAAAGAGCCTATAAACCTATGATTAAATTGTTATTGAGGCCCATCCCACTTCCAACATTTGGTATCAGAGCATAGTTGTCATACACCCTTTAGAATGAAGACAAGCTTGAGAGAATGTCTAACTATCCAATGTGGAATTTTAGGATTATGAGTCGATTAGTATCAAAGAACTTATGGATTACTGTCAATAGAACTTATCCAAGGCCAAGACAAGTCAGAGAAGAAGATACTTCATCTTCTAGAAGACATATTGTTCCTATTTTGGCTCAATAGGAGGTTAGTGAAGAAGAAGGGACTACTTCATCATCAAGAGTCTGTACTACTACCAGATTAATTCCTATAGAAGAGCAATCTAGATGGGATTCAAAGGATGCACTAGCACTTTCATACACTGTTTTGAGTGTAAAGAGGCATTATATACTACAAATTAGGTCATGCAAAACCTCTTGTCAAGCTTGGTTGGAATTAAAGTATCTCTATCAAAAAACAAATTCTACTCAGAATTCTTATCTAAGGAGTCAGTTAACCAGTTCATTAAGTTCATTCAATTCAAGAACTTTAGTTATTTTACACAATTCAGCTAGTTCAATTAGTTTAGTTGATTCAATTCATCCACATAATTTAAAGCTCAAAAGCATGAAGAATATGATTGTCTCCTCACTGAATTTTGTACACTTGTTCTCTCAATTTGATCTCTTAGATTCTTTATGCCAATGATAAACAACTCTACAGTCTCCCCATCAGCAAACCTTTCTACTACTAGTTGAATCTCCAAGTTCTGAATCGATGTCTGATTATGAGTTTCATCATGATATCGTAATATGTTCCATGCTTCACACACCTTGGTAGTATGTTGAATGAGATTAAGAGAACTATTAGTAGTACTTGGCACTAGAGCAGAGATTCGATCTGTATTTCTATGTTTCCAAGCATGTAGAAGATCAACATCAGGAGGAATCATTCAGCCATGACTATTTGGATAAGGTGTTTCTTAGGACTCATGATGAGTCCCAGGAATAGTCCTTAGAATCTCATATGAATCAAGGATAGAAGTGATCTTAATCTTCTAGAGATTTTAGTTCATACCATCAAGTTGACCTTGCTAGTGGTTGTATACCCACAATTGCGATGATCGGCATCATTGTTGCTCTTGCCTATCCTCCCCCTACTCTTGTTGATGAACCTCCATGATTCCTATTTGTAGATGATCATGCACCACTTTAGATCTTCTTTAGTTTCTCATTGAATCCTCTACAACCTCGTATTTTTCTCTTCTACACCAATCACAACCTTCTAAGCTCTAGTACCATATGAGAAAATAACAACACAGTGGAATAGACTAGTAGACAGAGTTGAGACAAAAATGCAGGCAAAGATAGACATACAGTAAGTTATAGAGAACTCAAGTTCTCAAATTCCCAAGAATAATGTAATTACAACAATGGCATTGTCAACATATGGGCTCCCAAGGTGGGGCTTAGGCTTAATTGAAATCATATCTTTAATGTACTTCCTTTGTGTAAGGAACATCCCTTAATCTCTATAGACACCTTCTAATCCAAGAAAATAAGTGAGCAATCCAAGTCACTTATCTTTAATTCTTCCTTCATTTGGGTGTTGATCTTCTTGATTCCATCTCCATCATTACCTATAAGAATGATATCATCTACATACACACATAAATATATAACTTCAAAGTTATTCCTCTTAATGAAGAGTGAAGAATCAACCTTGCTCCATTTGAATCCTTTGTCCCGCAAGAATGTAACAATTCTATGGTTCCAAGCTCTAGGAGCTTGCTTGAGTCCATAGAGAGCTTTGTTGAGTTTGCACACATACTCAGGATGTGATTTATCAACAAATCCAAGAGGTTGCGCCATGTAAACCTCCTTTGAAATCCAACCATTTAAGAATGCATTTTTTACATCCAATTGATAAATGTTTTGATTCCTTGAAGCATCTATACTCATCAGAACTCTGATTGTTGGCATCTTTGCCATAGGAGAGAATCTCTATTCATAATCAATTCCTTGGGTATGACCGAACCATTTAGCCACAAGCATTGATTTGTACCTATTTACTAAACCATCTGAATTCCTTTTTACCTTATAAATCCACCTATATCCAATAATCTTCATGGATTGTCTTCTGCAAACTAGATCCCAACTCTATTTCTCTTGGAGTCCTTGTATCTCTTACTCCATTGCTTCTTTCCACTCTGATTTCTTGTTTGCTTCTTCAAAGGTTGATGGCTTCTCTGAATTGATATCCTGAGCAATATAGATTGAGTACTTAGTGACCAGAGAGGTGGCAAATCCATACCTTTCTGGCTTCCTCTTTTCCCTAGTTGATCTCCTTATTTTGTTGAGGGGATTCTACAATATTGCTCAAATCTTGCATCTTGTCTTTACCATTTGTTGAGCCCATAAAAGTCAAGTTGGTCAACGTCAACTACAGTCAAAGACCAGAAGGTCAAAGTCAACTGGTCAAAGTCAACAAGTTCAAGGTCAAAGTCAACAAGTGCAAAGTCAAAGTGCTAAAGTGCAGGTGTCAAACTGCACAAGTAGAGCAGAATTAATGGTCCACAAAGGGTAAATTGGAAAAAGTGGGTTGCAGGTTGCAGAGGTATTTTCTCTAATTTCCCTAAGGTTCAAAGTGTGTTTTAAAGTGTTTTGGAAGGTTCAGGTGAACCCTCTCTTATGTGCAAAAGTGAATACTTAAAAGGAAATGTGAAGGTATGTGAAGCGGCAGCTTACGCACAGGGGAAAGTATGGCCCCCCAATTAAATTTTTTGGTTTTAGTCTAAAGTCACTACAGGACAAAACAGGGAGTCATTGGTGGCCACTTGTGAAGACAATCTTGGGACATCAAAGTGACCACCAAGGTACTATTGCAGTTAGGAGCGTACATGATCGACACACTCAAATCAAGGCAAGGACCATGCTTGGACCAATGCTAGAGTAAGCAAGAGAAGCATAGTCTAAGTGAAGCAAGAGAGAGAAGTGCAAGAGTCACCAGTGTGCGACGCAGAGAAGTGGAAGTGAAGGAGTGTATGGAGAGTGACTAACGGATTGTGCAGAGAGTGCTAAGCTAGTCCCCCAAGGATCTCAAGGTCTCCTTGCAGTGTGCGCGTGCCGATAGAAGGTATTCATTCCTCCCCCTTAGTGGAAGCTTGGTGCAAGGTGTGCACAAGGATAAGCTTGAAGTAGGTGGAGGTCTGGTGCAGAGGAGGCCGATGGCAAGAAGACTTTGGGATATTTGGTATTTTGTAATTGAGCACTCTGTGGGATTGTGCACAGAGGTATTGGCTTGTATTGTGCTTCAAACATTGTAGTTGTCTTACTCTAATCAATCGGCAGAGGCTTCCAAGGTGTATTTTCTCTTCTTGTCTCTTCCCTTTTCTCCTACAAACCCTCAAGCTCCTTCTTGTCCAAGAATCCCCCAACAGAATTTGGCATGCCCGACGGGACTTCCAAGGAGATTTGAGCTTAAGAGAAACCAAGTGCAAAGTATAGCAGAGGTCACGTGTCTACAGTGCTACTATAGTGCTACTTCATCAACCAAAAGGTAAATATTCTTATCAAGTGTCTCATATTAAGTGGGCTATGAGGTGCTGATGAGCGCAACCCGGTCCCAAACATTGAGGGTCACCTACAAGCAGACAAGAAGGAAGGTTGTTAGAAGGTCCTTCAGTCCCCTATCTTCAACCTCATCAGTAAAGAGCATGGTGGGTCAGGTAGACTTGGAATCCTTACTCTCAAGAGTAAATATAAAGTTTCCTTCTTTCAAAGGCCTAGCTCAGGAGGATCCGGATGAAGACATTAGAAGGTTTTTGGCACTATGTAAGACTAGAGGCTTAATGGGTAGGGAGGATGCCTTTTTTATTCTCTTCCCTGCCACATTAGAGGGATTAGCAGATAAGTGGTTCAGCTAGTTTGCTGAAAACCATTCTACCACTTGGGATGTGATGAAAGATGCATTTAAACATCAATTCCAGCATGGCAACACTGTGGAGATCATCATAGAAGAACTAGAAAATTTGAGAATGGGTCCAGGAGAAAAGTTCCCAGAGTTTGTGACTAGGGCCAAAGCACTAATGGCTAAATTGCTAGATCCACCACATGATTTTTTTGTTAAGAAATGGTTAGCTAAGCCCCTACCAGTGGCCACCCAATGCAAAATAAAGGAATTAGTGTTACCTAGAGCCTCCATAGAGGAGTTCATCAACACAGCCACACGCTTGGAGCAGATAAGGCACTAGTATGGAGCTACTTCTTCCCAACCAACATATGGTACAAAAATGGAGGATCTAGTGATCCAGCTAAGGAAGGAGCTGGAGGGCTTAAAAAGAAATAAGCCCTACAAAGAGGAGGAGAATGTTGTTGCTCAGTTGAGAAGAGAGATTGAAGCACTAAAGCTCCAAAAGGAGGAGGAGGCCCAAGCAGAGGAATTGGCTCAGCTACAACAGGAGCTGCAGGAACTCAAAGGGAGTGGCATCAAGAGTGGACTTTGGTGTTCCATGTGCAGCAAGCAAGGTCACATAGTAAGTGAATGCCCTCTGTTAAGTGTGACTTGCCAATTATGCACGAAAGTTGGCCATGAGGCCCATGAATGCCAATCAAGGGGAATGCCTGCAACGACATACTGGACACAAGGAGGACTCCCAACACCAGCAAATGTGATGGCTGCTGCACCAAATCAAGGTAACAACTATAATCCTAGACAGAGGAATAACTTTGGAAATGGGCCTAGTAGGCCAATCATCTGTTTCAGATGTGGAGAACACGGGCACTATCAAAGTAGGTGCACCCTACCAGAAAATGCCCCTCCTTGGAGGAACTACCCTGAGGCAAGAGACCATAATACAAATTGTTGTCCTAAGAATCAAGCCTCTTCATCCGGGCCCCATATTCAAATGATTTCTGTGCACAAAGAAGAAGTGTGTGATCTAGTCAATGAGCCATCACCATCTACTAGGGTGGTGCAATTAGAAGAAATAGAGTCTTTGACAGCGCAGACAAGAAGCAATGGGAAGGTTCAAGCAGACATAGGACAAGGATCAAAGATTAAGGAATGGAATCAAAATGGAGAACCATCTGAAGATAAAGCCACCACAGGTGCAGATACAAGGCAAAAAGGAGATCTCATATGCACCAGTGATGCCATTGGGCATGCCTTCAACAGGGCTCATGGGGAGTTCATAAATCAACTAGAGCCCATGCTCTCAAGGAATCAGAGGCTTCAAAACTACTCAAGTCCATGAAAAAGCAGGTTAGTATTTTTGATTTAATAAAGATGGATGGGAAATTCAGGTCAGAGTTATTGCAGATAATTGATGAAGCTTCCACTACAAGTTTGGTGGCAAAGACTGCTATTTTACATAAAGGAAAAATTGTAGGGGAAGCACCCCTTACAGATTATAAAAGTCCTCCGCTGACACTATCTATCAAAGGTCATGAATTTCAAGGAGTTATTGTGGATGGTGTTTCTGGCATTAACTTGATGCCTGAACATACAATGGAAAAGATTGGACTCCACCCTTCAAGGCCTACAAATTTCACTGTTACTTTGGCAGATTAGAGCAAAGTAAGGCCCTTGGGAGTGATCCCAAAAGTTCCACTTGAAGTACAAGGTAATCTATTCATTCTGGATTTTGTGGTTTTAAGATTGCCCTAGGTTGAAGGAGGATTTCCCCTCTTAATTGGACAACCATGGCTAAGGCATGCAAGTGTCATTCATGATTGGGGCAAGGAAGCTGTGGATACAAAAGAAAGGGCATATGCACATTTAGAATATCCTCTTCTTCCTCAAATACAACTTGGAGGAGGATATGACAACCACAGATAAGGAAGTTACTAAAGCTAAAGGCAAGGTAAAAGATTTTAGTGAAGAGTGTTCTTTCTTGATTCAAGAAATCCCTACAGGATGGATGAAGGACAACGAGGAACACATTGAAATCCAAAATACACCTGCTTATGAAGTAATGCACGAAAAGCTAGTGGAAGAAGACAAGGAAGGAGATGAGCACGAAGAGAATATGGTAGAGAGAAATCCCATCAAAGAAATACAATTAGGCACTCAAGATAATAATTGGCCAATTTCGGTGGCCACTTGGTTGTGGAGTAACCCAACTCCATGAAAAGGTAAGATCATTCTTGACCCATTATATAGATGTTTTTCCCTGGCATTATAAGGACTTAGAAGGAGTGCCTGCAACTTATGGAGAGCACAGAATCCCTCTGGTTGATGGAGCCAAACCCATGAGAGGGAAGAGTTATAGACTTAACCCAAAATATGCTAAAGATGTCTATGTAGAAATACAGAAGATGGAGGATGCAGGAATCATCATTCCTATGGAACACTCAGAGTGGCTCTCACCTATGGTTATAGTACCAAAGAAGAATACTAATAAAATCAGAATTTGTGTTGACTTTAGAGCACTCAACAAGGTGACCATTCCAGATGGTTTCCCAATGCCTTTTGCAGAGCAGGTCATTGAAGAAGTGGTTGGGCATGCATTATATAGCTTTATGGATGGATTTAGTGGCAATAATCAAATATCAATACACCCAGAGGATCGTGAAAAGACTGCTTTTATCACACCTTGGGGAACATATGTGTATGTAAAAATGCCATTTGGGCTCAGAAATGCTCCAACCACCTTTAATAGAACGGTCAATCTCATTTTGGCCCCCTATTGTTGGAATCACTTAGAATCTTCATGTATGAATTCTCTTCGTTTTCAGGTTCTCACAAGGAAACTCCTCTAGATTGTTTGGACCATCACTTGAGACAGCTGCAGAATGTTTTCAAGAGATGCAAGGAGACTAAGCTAAAGCTCAATCCAAACAAATGTCATTTCCTTGTGACAGAAGGAACTCTCTTAGGACATGTGGTGTCGGCTAAAGGTATGGCCCCAGATCCTGACAAAATCATTTCTATATTAAAGTTGCCTAAACCTAAATCTCATAAAGAGATTCAGAGTTTCTTGGGGCATAGTGGATACCATAGAAGGTTTATAAAAATGTATGCAAAGATAGCCAGAGCACTGGCTAGACTTACAGGTAAGGAAGTACCTTTTAAATGGGAAGAAGAGGAGGAAAAAGCATATCAAACATTACGGTCAAGGTTAGTGTCTGCTCCTATTTTGATCACACCTGAGTGGTCAAAAATCTTTCATATACATGTAGATGCCAATGCCTATGCAGTGGGGGCAGTTTTGACCCAACCTAGTGAAGAATTTAAAGTGGACAGACCCATTCAATATGCCAGTAGAATCTTGACCAAGGCTGAAAGGAATTACAGTACTACAGAAAGGGAAGCCCTAGCAAGGGTTTTTGTTGTCCAAAAATTTCTTCATTACTTACTGGGAGCAAAATTTATTATTATAACAGATCACCAACCACTAAAATACTTGCTCAACAAACCACAAGCCACTCGTAGAATATGGAGGTGGTTATTTTTGTTCCAAGAGTTTGATTTTTTTGTAGTCCACAGACCACGTAAAGAAAATGTTATAGCGGATCACCTATCACGAATCAATATGATGGATCAAGCTAGTGGAATCAATGATGATTTTCTAGATGCTCATCTGTTTGCTGTACAAGCTCAAGGTTGTTATTATGATATCAAGAATTTCATTAAAACTGGTTTGTATCCAGAAAAGGCTAGTGTTGTACAAAGGAAGAGACTGCTAATCAAGAGTAGACCATATACCTTCATTGAAGATAAATTATATAGAGAGGGCAAGGATGACAGGTTTAGGAAGTGTTTGCAAGAAGATGAAGTCAGGGAAGTCCTTCACTCTGCACATGAAGGAACAGGTGGTGGGCACCCTCCAGGGCATATTATGAGTCAGAGGATACGGGATGCTGGTCTATGGTGGCCTACACTATTTAAGGATGCAGATGAATGGGGAAAGGCATGTGACGTTTGCCAGAAGTGTGGACCTAAGCCAACAAAGCAGAGGCATAGCCCCTTGATTGTTTCCACTTCTTGGCAACCATTTGAGAAGTGCGGGCTAGATTTTGTAGGGCCCATCTACCCTCCGGCGATTCCAAAAAGAGAGAAATATCTCTTGATAGCTACAGATTATGCGACAAAGTGGGCTGAAGCTATTGCCTCCCCCGACTGCACTGCCCAAACTGTTGCTGATTTCATTTACAGTAGCATCATTTGTAGGTTTCGATGTCCACTTGAAATTTGTACAGATCAGGGTACCCATTTTGTCAATAAGGTCCTGTAGGAAATTTTCAACAGGTATAGAATTCTACATAGGACCTCTTGTGCCTACTATCCAAGAGCCAATGGACAGGCTGAATCGACAAATAAGGTTTTAATATCAATGTTAAGGAAGGAGTGTATGTTACAGCCCACTTCTTGGGGCATTGCTTATCAAGGTACCCTATGGGCATACAGGTTAGCTTGCAAAGAGTCCACGAGATATTCTCCATTCCAATTGGTTTATGGCATATTGCCCATTGAGCCCTTTGAATTTTTACATGGATCACCTAAGATAGCATTCCTGCAGGGCAAGAAAGATTATGACGTCTCTCAGAGGCTCGGAGCACTACATAAAGTGGAGGAGATTCATCTACTAGCAACAAAACAATTGATAGAGACTTAGATGAAGAGGAAGGAGGCACATGATCGACATCTGTGGAACAACAACATAGAACCAGGCATGTTAGTTCTTCTCCATAGACCTCATCTTCATACACAATTGAGATGAAAATGGTTTCCATATTGGAAAGGACCTTATCGAGTCAAAAAATGCTAAATTGGGGTGATGTGGAGTTGGAGACGCTAAAAGGAGAGGCCTTGCCACTGGTCAACACATCAAGGCTCAAGGCCTACCATCAACACACTTGAAGAAGTATGGATCACCTGGAACTGCAAAATCTGTCCAGGTTGTACATAGCTTTCTCATCTCATTCTGCTCAGTTTTAGTAGTTTTCTTTATCAATTTCATACTTGTTCCTTGAGTTTTTACCAAACCTAGAAGGCATCTCATAACATCTGCAAAAGTAAAAATTTTGGGTATTTTTGGAAATTTTTCTAGCATTTTTAGTATCTTTCTAGCATTTTTTATCCTTCTCCGATATCATTTCTTGCCAAATAGGAGAAATAAAAGGAGGCTCTATGTGGTTTGATGAAGAGAATTGGGCCTAGCCCTATAGAAAATTTCATGAGAATTTTTTGGTAATTTTTTGGTAATTTTTTGGCATTTTTCCTCAATTTTCTCTATTTTTGGGTTATTTAAAAAAAAAGGCCCCCCAAGATTTTCGGGTTGAAAAAAAAAAATCATCTCTCTTCCCCCCTCCCCCCACCAACCAAACCCCCCCTCCCCATAAAAGTAGGTTGGTGAAAGTCAACTACAGTGAAAGACAAAAGGTAAAAGTCAACAAGATCAAGGTCAAAGTCAATAGGTGCAAAGTCAAAGTGGTAAAGTGCAGGTGTCAAAGTGCACATGTAGTGCACAATTAATGGTCCACAAAGGGTAAATTGGAGAAAGTGGGTTGCAGGTTGCAGAGGTATTTTCTCTAATTTCCCTAAGGTTCAAAGTGTGTTTTAAAGTGTTTTGTAAGGTTCAGGTGAACCCTCTCTTATGTGCAAAAGTGAAGACTTAAAAGGAAGTGTGAAGGTATGTGAAGCGGCAGCGTACGCACACGGGAAAGTATGGCCCCCCAATTAAATTTTTTGGTTTTAGTCTAAAGTCACTACAGGACAAAACAGGGAGTTGTTGGCTGCCACTTGTGAAGAAAATCTTGGGACATCAAAGTGAGCACCAAGATATTATTGCAGTTAGGAGCGTACATGATCGACACACTCAAATCAAGGCAAGGACCATTCTTGGACCAATGCTAGAGTAAGCAAGAGAAGCATAGTCTAAGTGAAGCAAGAGAGAGAAGTGCAAGAGTCACTAGTGTGTGATGCAGAGAAGTGGAAGTGAAGGAGTGTATGGAGAGTGACTAGGGATTGTGCAGAGAGTGCTAAGCTAGTCCCCCAAGGATCTCAAGGTCTCCTTGCAGTGTGCGCGTGGCGACAGAAGGTATTCATTCCTCCCCCTTAGTGGAAGCTTGGTGCAAGGTGTGCACAAGGATAAGCTTGAAGCAGGTGGAGGTCTGGTGCAGAGGAGGTCCGCGGCAAGAAGACTTTGGGATATTTGGTATTTTGTAATTGAGCACTCTGTGGGATTGTGCACAGAGGTATTGGCTTGTATTGTGCTTCAAACATTGTGATTTTCTTACTGTAATCAATCGCCAGAGGCTTCCAAGGTGTATTTTCTCTTCTTGTCTCTTCCCTTTTCTCCTACAAACCCTCAAAGTCCTTCTTGTCCAAGAATCCCCCAACACCTTTGTTGTTCCATACTTTGAAACTCCTTTGGGAGCCTATTGATGTGATAAGTGGCTATAGACACAGTTTTTACCCATAGAGAGTTGGGTAATTTTTTCTCATTAATCATGGACCTTGCTACCTCCAAAATGGTCATATTCCTCCTTTCTTGTACTCCATTTTGTTCTAGAGTATACTTGGTAGTGATCTCTCTTTTGATGCTTCTTGTTGAGAGTGATGGTTGGATGCACTCAGGAAATCAGTTGGTGCTGCAAAACCTGCTTCACACCTGCCCTCTTTTCTCTTCAGATATGCTTAGTACACTTGCTTAGCTTCCAAATGACACAAAGAAACCGTATATGTACTTTGAAAATGGTTTGGGTAATGATCAAACCAAAACAGATAACTTGGTACTTCAAGAATCAAGAAAAAACTTTCTATTCCTGTCGTGATACCTGCTCAGACTTTTGCTCAGTGTGACCAGCACACTTAAAATTGGAATAATTACTTTTGGGAGTATTAAATTACCTTAGTAAGCTACCAATCACAAGTGAAATCACTTCAATTGATAAACTATGCACTGAGAAAAAAGTTTAGCAAAATCCTAGTTACCCCCGACTTTTTAGGAACTCTGCAGACACAGACCAGTGTGCACTTCGAAGCGGCTTTCTCCCAAATGGCTGAATGAAATCCTCTGAGATTTTGTATGCTTGTAGTAGACCTTGCGCTTGTTCCAATGAGCTATAGATCTCTTGATTTGGTTCAGTAGATCCTGAGATATGCTCCTTTGAAGTTGACAGACTTGGAGAAGTTAACACAGAGAACCAAAAATGAGAAATGTGTGTATATCTATTGATTAATAAGATTGTACAAGCTCAATAGCATGACAAGCATAGCTAATTGAGGTGTGGTGGTGTAGGCTATGGAGTATCACTAACACACACTCAGTTACAATGAAGATATGCCTCGGGGAGTGAGCTGGGATGAGTGAACTTACCGCGACTTTTCAAATGGAGTTTTTATAGGAATTGATTGTGATTTGAATTTCAAATTCAAACTTAGGCTCCCTTGAATCTCTCCTCTAAAAGTAGGGAGATATTCTCTCCACTTAACTATTCTCTTTTCCACGACTAATGAGGTAGGTGAATGACTTCAAGTGATTACAAATAAATGTCAAGTCAAATAGACTTTTACAAGGGGTAAAAGATAATAACTCATAAGTATGAGTTCCTATGCCTTATCCTTCATGAAGAGATATCTTTCAAAGGTTCCAAATCCATCTTCAGGGTTCCAATGTTCCAAGCCAATGTGTGAAGGCTTGATATGCACCAACAGCTCCCCCTCAAGCCAAACACTTTGGCTTAAGTCTTCTCTTTCATTCTTCAATCACTTCCTGCAATCCAATCATAGATTTGAATCTGCATAACTTGTTTCCATCCAATGCCTTTGTAAGTAAATCTGCACATTGCATATTAGTAGACACATATGTCAATTGAATCTCTTTGCTAAGTAACTTCTCTCTCACATAGTGGTAATGAACCTCTATGTGTTTGGTTCTGGCATGATAAATTGGATTTGCTGCAAGGTGAAGAGAGCTAGTATTGTCTCCAAAGATAATAGGTGGTCTTGTGTGTAGACCTAACTCTGTATATAGAAGCCTCAACCAGATAGCTTCTTGAGTTGCATTGGCAAGCCCTCTATACTCTGCTTCAGTGGATGACAATGCCACTGTAGGTTGCTTCTTGGCTGACCAAGAAATAGGCTTATCTCCTGCAAAACAAATGTAACCTGAGGTGCTCCTCCTATCATCCTTGCATCCTGCCCAATCTGCATCTGAGTAGACTTTTATGTCAATATCTGATGTATAAGGAAAATACAAACCATGACTTTGTGTTCCCTTCAAATACTTCAAAATCTTCTTTGCTGCCTCTAGATGAGGTACCCTTGGTTTGTGCATGAATTGACTAAGCACACTTACTCCATATGCTATGTCAATTCTTGTCAAGGTAGCATAGTTCAAACTACCTACCATACTTTGGTATCCTGTCTCTGATTTCTTCTCCTTCATGAGCACTTAGCTTTTGGTTAACCTCCATTCGAGTAGTAGATACCTTAGCATCCTGCAAACCAAACTTCTTGACCATATCCTGTACATACTTCTTTTGAGTGATGTAGATACCTGAATTTGTGTAGACCAATTCAAGACCTAAGAAATACTTTAATAATCCAAGATCACTCATCTTGAATTCTTTCATCATCTGTCCTTTGATGTGTGTAATCCCATTGACATCATTGCCTATAATGATGATGTCATCAACATAAACACATAAGTAGATTACCTCTGTACTACTTCTCTTTATGAATAGAGAAGTGTCTGCTTTGCTCATCACAAATCCTTGGTCTAGGAGGTAGGTGGTCAATCTGTAATTCCATGCTCTAGGTGCCTGCTTCAATCCATACAGAGCCTTCTTCAATTTACAAACATAATGTACCTTTTTTGGATCTTCATAGCCAGGTGGTTGTGACATGTAGACTTCTTCAGATATCCATCCATTCAAGAATGCATTCTTCACATCCAATTGGTACATGTTCCAATTCTTGGATGCAGCTACACTCACCAATACTCTGATAGTTGGCATCTTGGCCACAGGAGAAAATGTCTCCTCATAATCAATGCCTTGGGTTTGTGCAAAACCCTTGGCTACCAACCTAGCTTTGTACCTGTTTATTGTTCCATCTGAATTCTTCTTTAGTTTGTAGATCCATCTGGATCCTATCACCTTCATAGAGTCCTTCTTGGGTACCAAGTCCCAAGTGTCACTTTCCTTGAGAGCTTCTATCTCTTCATCCATGGCTTCTCTCCATTCTGGTTTAGTAATTGCTTCTTCATAGGTACCTGGTTCTTCATTCAACAAGTCTTTTGCAAGATATACAGAATGTTTAGTTACAAGTGATGTGTCATACCCAAATCTGATAGGCTTCTTCTTTTCTCTTTGAGATCTCCTCATTGCTTGAGTAGAAGTTTCTGGCTTATCCTCTAATTGCTTCATCATCATCTTTCCTTTGGACTTCCAAGCCTTGAACTCTTCAAGGTTTATTGTATCATCATCTGAGCTTGAATCTTCTTGCTGAGTTGGCTCTTCCTTGGTAAGCTTTGGAAAATCTTCTTCCATGTCATAGGGTAGACTCACTTTCCTGCATTCATTCTCATACCAAGAGTCATTTTCATCAAATATGACATCTCTACTTACCTTGAACCCTTTGTTTGTGGGGTTGTAGAATCTGTATCCCTTTTGGTTCAAATCATAACCAATGAAGATACATTTTTCAGCCTTAGGGTCTAGCTTTCCCCTTACCTGTGAAGGAATATGCACATATGCTACACAACCAAAGATTTTGCAATGATCCAGAGAGGGTCTCTTACCATGCCAAGCTTCATATGGTGTCATGCCATCAAGTGATTTGGATGGCAACCTATTGATGAGATAAGTGGCAGTGGATACACTCTCTGCCCATAGGTAATTTGGCAACTTTTTCTCATTAAGCATAGACCTAGCTGTTTCTACTATAAGTCTATTCCTTCTTTCTACTACCCCATTTTGTTCAGGTGAATACCTTGTAGTGATCTCCCTTTTGATGCCTCTTTCCTGCAAGAAATCTTCAAACTCATTGGAGAAGTACTCTCCTCCACCATCTGACCTTAGCCTCTTCAAGCTTCTTCCTGTTTGATTTTCAACAAGTGCAAGATACCTTTTGAAACAATTAAATACTTCATCTTTGTGCTTCATAAAGTATAAAATGGTCCACCTGCTATAGTCATCAATGAAGGACACATAATACCTTGAACCAGAAATGGAAGGGTCCTTGCTAGGTCCCCAAACATCTGTGTGTACCAAATCTAGGTAGTCTTCATGCATGAAACCTTTCCTTGAGTAGGGTAATCTGTGAGACTTACCAAATTGACATGATCCACATTTGTAAATCATGTGTTGCTTGGATACATTAGGTATCCCAAGCACACATTGATCCCTGCACATTTGCTTAAGAGTCCTTTCACCTATGTGCCCTAATCTCTTGTGCCATATCTCTAACTCTGAAAGTGTCTGATCCTTATAATTATACAAAGCAATATTTTTGGTGTCTTCTAGCTCAAATGTAAACAATCTACCTGATTTCTCCCCTTTGGCTATCCTTCTGAATCCATGTTTTGGATCCTCCACATATGCTCCATGTTGTGTGAATCTGACCTGCAAACCTTTCTCCACAATCTGACCAACACTCATTAAATTCTTAGTTATTGTTGGTACATAGAGTACTCTGCTCAATAGGTTCTGATTACCATCACATGTCTTGACATTGCCTACTTTAACAACTGAGTGTTTAGTGTCATCACCTGTTTGTACCTGATGTTTGCCCTTGGGTTCTTCTAAATCAGAAAGTAGTGCCACATTGCCAGCTACATGGTTAGAACATCCTGAATCAATATAAATAAATGATCATCATTTGTACCTATCTTGGAGGTCATATTCATGATCAATAAGGAGTCATCTTGCTCCTCTGTGTAGTTGTTGTAGTCTCTTTTATTTCTGAATCCACCTTGGTAGTTTCCATTGTGGTTGTTGTTGTAGTTGTTGTTGTATTGGTTGTTGTATCCATTGTAGCTTTGATGTTGGTTGAATCTGCCTCTCCCTTGAGAGTATCCACCTCTTGAGTAGCCTCTTCCTCTCTGATTTTTGTAGTTCTTGTAGCATTCATCTGTGGTATGATTGGACAATCCACAAATGTTGCATGGTGATGAGTTGTAGGGTCTCCCCCTACCTGACTTACCTCCTCTGCCTCTTCCTCTAGATGACCTACCTCTCCCTGCATAATTAGCTTGAGAGGTAGAGCCTTCTTCATCTTGTTTCTTCTTGCCTTTATCTTTAATCTTCTTATCAGTATAGAGAGCAGAGGGGTTATTACCTTTTGATTGATCTCCAGCCTTTGTAAACTTTGCTTCTTGTGTAAATATTTGGCCCATGAGTGTTGTGAGATCAGGGGTATGCATGTCCATATAGAGGTCCATTGCAGTGGTGAAACTTTCCCACTTATCATTTGCCTTGAGTCCATTTGTCACTTGCCTGACTATTTGCTCCTCTTCAATTTCCTCTCCAATGCTTGCTAGTTGGTCTGCCACATCTTTAATCTTGGTCACATACTCTGAGATTGATTGCTTGGGCTGCTTCCTAAGGGTTGTGAACTCAATCCACAATTGATTCTTCCTAGCCCTTGTGTTGGAAGAAAAGTAGTTTGACAAGGTTTCCCAAGTCTCTTGGGAAGTCTTACAATTCCTTACATGAGGTAAAAGAAAATCAGATATAGAGTTTAAGAGATAAGACCTTGCCAAAGCATCCTTTGCACACCATTGGTTGAGCCTCTCATGTTCATCCTTTGTAGGTAGTCCTCTAGTCTTGAATGAGGGTAACTCCTCATCTCCTGATATGTATCCAAATAGACTTCTCCCTTGTAGATAGGTCTTCATTCTCAATGACCAAGCCTGGTAGTTATTTCTGTCCAATTTGTCAATGAAGGAAGGGAAACCATCACCCATGATTACCTTATTTGCTCTGATACCACTGTTGAGAGTGATGGTTGGATGCACTCAGGAAATCAGTTGGTGCTGCAAAACCTGCTTCACACCTGCCCTCTTTTCTCTTCAGATATGCTTAGTACACTTGCTTAGCTTCCAAATGACACAAAGAAACCATATATGTACTTTGAAAATGGTTTGGGTAATGATCAAACCAAAACAGATAACTTGGTACTTCAAGAATCAAGAAAAAACTTTCTATTCCTGTAGTGATACCTGCTCAGACTTTTGCTCAGTATGACCAGCACACTTAAAATTGGAGTAATTCCTTTTGGGAGTATTAAAGTACCTTAGTAAGCTACCAATCACAACTGAAATCACTTCAATTGATAAACTATGCACTGAGAAATAAGTTTAGCAAAATCCTAGTTACCCCCGACTTTTTAGGAACTCTGCAGACACAGACTAGTGTGCACTTCGAAGCGGATTTCTCCCAAATGGCTGCATGAAATCCTCTAAGATTTTGTATGCTTGTAGTAGACCTTGAGCTGGTTCCAATGAGCTATAGATCTCTTGATTTGGTTCAGTAGATCGTGAGATATGCTCCTTTGAAGTTGACAGACTTGGAGAAGTTAACACAGAGAACCAAAAATGAGAAATGTGTGTATATCTATTGATTAATAAGATTGTACAAGCTCAATAGCATGACAAGCATAGCTAATTGAGGTGTGGTGGTGTAGGCTATGGAGTAGCACTAACACACACTCAGTTACAATGAAGATATACCTCGGGGAGTGAGCTGGGATGAGTGAACTTACCGCGACTTTTCAAATGGAGTTTTTATAGGAATTGATTGTGATTTGAAATTCAAATTCAAACTTAGGCTCCCTTGAATCTCTCCTCTAAAAGTAGGGAGATAATCTCTCCACTTAACTATTCTCTTTTCCATGACTAATGAGGTAGGTGAATGACTTCAAGTGATTACAAATAAATGTCAAGTCAAATAGACTTTTACAAGGGGTAAAAGATAATAACTCATAAGTATGAGTTCCTATGCCTTATCCTTCATGAAGAGATATCTTTCAAAGGTTCCAAATCCATCTTCAGGGTTCCAATGTTCCAAGCCAATGTGTGAAGGCTTGATATGCACCAACAGCTCCCCCTCAAGCCAAACACTTTGGCTTAAGTCTTCTCTTTCATTCTTCAATCACTTCCTGCAATCCAATCATAGATTTGAATCTGCATAACTTGTTTCCATCCAATGCCTTTGTAAGTAAATCTGCACATTGCATATTAGTAGACACATATGTCAATTGAATCTCTTTGCTAAGTAACTTCTCTCTCACATAGTGGTAATGAACCTCTATGTGTTTGGTTCTGGCATGATAAATTGGATTTGCTGCAAGGTGAAGAGAGCTAGTATTGTCTCCAAAGATAATAGGTGGTCTTGTGTGTAGACCTAACTCTGTATATAGAAGCCTCAACTAGATAGCTTCTTGAGTTGCATTGGCAAGCCCTCTATACTCTGCTTCAGTGGATGACAATGCCACTGTAGGTTGCTTCTTGGCTGACCAAGAAATAGGCTTATCTCCTGCAAAACAAATGTAACCTGAGGTGCTCCTCCTATCATCCTTGCATCCTGCCCAATCTGCATCTGAGTAGACTTTTATGTCAATATCTGATGTATAAGGAAAATACAAACCATGACTTTGTGTTCCCTTCAAATACTTCAAAATCTTCTTTGCTGCCTCTAGATGAGGTACCCTTGGTTTGTGCATGAATTGACTAAGCACACTTACTCCATATGCTATGTCAATTCTTGTCAAGGTAGCATAGTTCAAACTACCTACCATACTTTGGTATCCTGTCTTTGATTTCTTCTCCTTCATGAGCACTTAGCTTTTGGTTAACCTCCATTGGAGTAGTAGATACCTTAGCATCCTGCAAACCAAACTTCTTGACCATATCCTGTACATACTTCTTTTGAGTGATGTAGATACCTGAATTTGTGTAGACCAATTCAAGACCTAAGAAATACTTTAATAATCCAAGATCACTCATCTTGAATTCTTTCATCATCTGTCCTTTGATGTGTGTAATCCCATTGACATCATTGCCTATAATGATGATGTCATCAACATAAACACATAAGTAGATTACCTCTGTACTACTTCTCTTTATGAATAGAGAAGTGTCTGCTTTGCTCATCACAAATCCTTGGTCTAGGAGGTAGGTGGTCAATCTGTAATTCCATGCTCTAGGTGCCTGCTTCAATCCATACAGAGCCTTCTTCAATTTACAAACATAATGTACCTTTTTTGGATCTTCATAGCCAGGTGGTTGTGACATGTAGACTTCTTCAGATATCCATCCATTCAAGAATGCATTCTTCACATCCAATTGGTACATGTTCCAATTCTTGGATGCAGCTACACTCACCAATACTCTGATAGTTGGCATCTTGGCCACAGGAGAAAATGTCTCCTCATAATCAATGCCTTGGGTTTGTGCAAAACCCTTGGCTACCAACCTAGCTTTGTACCTATTTATTGTTCCATCTGAATTCTTCTTTAGTTTGTAGATCCATCTGGATCCTATCACCTTCATAGAGTCCTTCTTGGGTACCAAGTCCCAAGTGTCACTTTCCTTGAGAGCTTCTATCTCTTCATCCATGGCTTCTCTCCATTCTGGTTTAGTAATTGCTTCTTCATAGGTACCTGGTTCTTCATTCAACAAGTCTTTTGCAAGATATACAGAATGTTTAGTTACAAGTGATGTGTCATACCCAAATCTGATAGGCTTCTTCTTTTCTCTTTGAGATCTCCTCATTGCTTGAGTAGAAGTTTCTGGCTTATCCTCTAATTGCTTCATCATCATCTTTCCTTTGGACTTCCAAGCCTTGAACTCTTCAAGGTTAATTGTATCATCATCTGAGCTTGAATCTTCTTGCTGAGTTGGCTCTTCCTTGGTAAGCTTTGGAAAATCTTCTTCCATGTCATAGGGTAGACTCACTTTCCTGCATTCATTCTCATACCAAGAGTCATTTTCATCAAATATGACATCTCTACTTACCTTGAACCCTTTGTTTGTGGGGTTGTAGAATCTGTATCCCTTTTGGTTCAAATCATAACCAATGAAGATACATTTTTCAGCCTTAGGGTCTAGCTTTCCCCTTACCTGTGAAGGAATATGCACATATGCTACACAACCAAAGATTTTGCAATGATCCAGAGAGGGTCTCTTACCATGCCAAGCTTCATATGGTGTCATGCCATCAAGTGATTTGGATGGCAACCTATTGATGAGATAAGTGGCAGTGGATACACTCTCTGCCCATAGGTAATTTGGCAACTTTTTCTCATTAAGCATAGACCTAGCTGTTTCTACTATAAGTCTATTCCTTCTTTCTGCTACCCCATTTTGTTCAGGTGAATACCTTGTAGTGATCTCCCTTTTGATGCCTCTTTCCTGCAAGAAATCTTCAAACTCATTGGAGAAGTACTCTCCTCCACCATCTGACCTTAGCCTCTTCAAGCTTCTTCCTGTTTGATTTTCAACAAGTGCAAGATACCTTTTGAAACAATTAAATACTTCATCTTTGTGCTTCATAAAGTATAAAATGGTCCACCTGCTATAGTCATCAATGAAGGACACATAATACCTTGAACCAGAAATGGAAGGGTCCTTGCTAGGTCCCCAAACATCTGTGTGTACCAAATCTAGGTAGTCTTCATGCATGAAACCTTTCCTTGAGTAGGGTAATCTGTGAGACTTACCAAATTGACATGATCCACATTTGTAAATCATGTGTTGCTTGGATACATTAGGTATCCCAAGCACACATTGATCCCTGCACATTTGCTTAAGAGTCCTTTCACCTATGTGCCCTAATCTCTTGTGCCATATCTCTAACTCTGAAAGTGTCCGATCCTTATAATTATACAAAGCAATATTTTTGGTGTCTTCTAGCTCAAATGTAAACAATCTACCTGATTTCTCCCCTTTGGCTATCCTTCTGAATCCATGTTTTGGATCCTCCACATATGCTCCATGTTGTGTGAATCTGACCTGCAAACCTTTCTCCACAATCTGACCAACACTCATTAAATTCTTAGTTATTGTTGGTACATAGAGTACTCTGCTCAATAGGTTCTGATTACCATCACATGTCTTGACATTGCCTACTTTAACAACTGAGTGTTTAGTGTCATCACCTGTTTGTACCTGATGTTTGCCCTTGGGTTCTTCTAAATCAGAAAGTAGTGCCACATTGCCAGCTACATGGTTAGAACATCCTGAATCAATATAAAATAAATGATCATCATTTGTACCTATCTTGGAGGTCATATTCATGATCAATAAGGAGTCATCTTGCTCCTCTGTGTAGTTGTTGTAGTCTCTTTTATTTCTGAATCCACCTTGGTAGTTTCCATTGTGGTTGTTGTTGTAGTTGTTGTTGTATTGGTTGTTGTATCCATTGTAGCTTTGATGTTGGTTGAATCTGCCTCTCCCTTGAGAGTATCCACCTCTTGAGTAGCCTCTTCCTCTCTGATTTTTGTAGTTCTTGTAGCATTCATCTGTGGTATGATTGGACAATCCACAAATGTTGCATGGTGATGAGTTGTAGGGTCTCCCCCTACCTGACTTACCTCCTCTGCCTCTTCCTCTAGATGACCTACCTCTCCCTGCATAATTAGCTTGAGAGGTAGAGCCTTCTTCATCTTGTTTCTTCTTGCCTTTATCTTTAATCTTCTTATCAGTATAGAGAGCAGAGGGGTTATTACCTTTTGATTGATCTCCAGCCTTTGTAAACTTTGCTTCTTGTGTAAATATTTGGCCCATGAGTGTTGTGAGATCAGGGGTATGCATGTCCATATAGAGGTGCATTGCAGTGGTGAAACTTTCCCACTTATCATCTGCCTTGAGTCCATTTGTCACTTGCCTGACTATTTGCTCCTCTTCAATTTCCTCTCCAATGCTTGCTAGTTGGTCTGCCACATCTTTAATCTTGGTCACATACTCTGAGATTGATTGCTTGGGCTGCTTCCTAAGGGTTGTGAACTCAATCCACAATTGATTCTTCCTAGCCCTTGTGTTGGAAGAAAAGTAGTTTGACAAGGTTTCCCAAGTCTCTTGGGAAGTATTACGATTCCTTACATGAGGTAAAAGAAAATCAGATATAGAGTTTAAGAGATAAGACCTTGCCAAAGAATCCTTTGCACACCATTGGTTGAGCCTCTCATGTTCATCCTTTGTAGGTAGTCCTCTAGTCTTGAATGAGGGTAACTCCTCATCTCCTGATATGTATCCAAATAGACTTCTCCCTTGTAGATAGGTCTTCATTCTCAATGACCAAGCCTGGTAGTTATTTCTGTCCAATTTGTCAATGAAGGAAGGGAAACCATCACCCATGATTACCTTATTTGCTCTGATACCACTGTTGACAGTGATGGTTGGATGCACTCAGGAAATCAGTTGGTGCTGCAAAACCTGCTTCACACCTGCCCTCTTTTCTCTTCAGATATGCTTAGTACACTTGCTTAGCTTCCAAATGACACAAAGAAACCATATATGTACTTTGAAAATGGTTTGGGTAATGATCAAACCAAAACAGATAACTTGGTACTTCAAGAATCAAGAAAAAACTTTCTATTCCTGTAGTGATACCTGCTCAGACTTTTGCTCAGTGTGACCAGCACACTTAAAATTGGAATAATTCCTTTTGGGAGTATTAAAGTACCTTTGTAAGCTACCAATCACAAGTGAAATCACTTCAATTGATAAACTATGCACTAAGAAATAAGTTTAGCAAAATCCTAGTTACCCCCGACTTTTTAGGAACTCTGCAGACACAGACTAGTGTGCACTTCGAAGCGGATTTCTCCCAAATGGCTGAATGAAATCCTCTGAGATTTTGTATGCTTGTAGTAGACCTTGAGGTGGTTCCAATGAGTTATAGATCTCTTGATTTGATTCAGTAGATCCTGAGATATGCTCCTTTGAAGTTGACAGACTTGGAGAAGTTAACACAGAGAACCAAAAATGAGAAATGTGTGTATATCTATTGATTAATAAGATTGTACAAGCTCAATAGCATGACAAGCATAGCTAATTGAGGTTTGGTGGTGTAGGCTATGGAGTAGCACTAACACACACTCAGTTACAATGAAGATATGCCTCGGGGAGTGAGCTGGGATGAGTGAACTTACCGCGACTTTTCAAATGGAGTTTTTATAGGAATTGATTGTGATTTGAATTTCAAATTCAAACTTAGGCTCCCTTGAATCTCTCCTCTAAAAGTAGGGAGATATTCTCTCCACTTAGCTATTCTCTTTTCCACGACTAATGAGGTAGGTGAATGACTTCAAGTGATTACAAATAAATGTCAAGTCAAATAGACTTTTACAAGGGGTAAAAGATAATACCTCATAAGTATGAGTTCCTATGCCTTATCCTTCATGAAGAGATATCTTTCAAAGGTTCCAAATCCATCTTCAGGGTTCCAATGTTCCAAGCCAATGTGTGAAGGCTTGATATGCACCAACACTTCTATCTTGGAGATATGCATCAAACTCATGGGAGAAGTATTTCTTTTCAAGGTTTTCCCTGTTTGGGTTTCAACGAAAGCAAGATATGTTTTGAAACAATTGAACACTTCATCCTTATGCTTCCTAAAGTATAGTATGGTCCTTCTACTACAATCATCAATGAATGATACATAGTACCTGGATCCTCAAATTCAAGGGTCTTTGCTGGGTCCCCAAAAATCTATGTGGCTAGCTCCAATAGATCATCATGAATGTAACCTTTCTTCGCAAGGGGTTGTCTATGAGACTTCCCGAATTGACATGGAGTGCACTTATACATCGTGTGTTGCTTGGATATGTTTCGCAAACAAAGCACACTCTGATCCCTACAGGTACCTTGGAGCATCACTTTCAAATAGTTATGTCAAAATAGTTAACTTTCAAGATTGAAGACTTCCAAAAACTTGCTATTTTTTTTAATATAAAGGAAGTTCGGCAATAGCCTACTCTCCCGGACTTGAATTAAATTAAGAAACAAAGGTACAATAGAAGGGGACTTGAAGACTTCCAAAAAACTTGCTATTTTGGGACTTGATCTTGCTCAGTAAATCACTTAGTGCTCACTCATTGATTGCAATTGAGCCAAGAGCTTTTGGACATAACTATTTGGAAACCTAAGCTTGATATAGAAAGTTATTTCACTAATTAGGATGAGTATATGATGAGAAATCACATTAACAAGTTAGGGGTGTAATCTCGACTTTTAAGGAAGATGACACTGAGTAGACATAGGTGAATTACAGAGAATGTATTTCACAATATACTGAATCATATGAAAATTGACAGATGAAAATTGTAAGGTCTAAGCTACCTATCCCAAGTTTAATCACATCAATTGGATACGTATTCATAGAGATTTCCTCAAGAGAAATTCACTCAAATGAACACTTAGTAGCACACAACAATAGATACCAAATGATTTGCATAAACTAATTCAAATGTATAATATTATGAATGTATGATACAAGGGAGATGATGTAGGCTTATGCATACATGTGTGGGCTTAGTATACTCACAACCTTGAAGCTCAATGTGTCCTTCTTCCTGCTCTACTACTCGCAAATAAAATTCAAGCTATTTTATAGATGTGTCTTCAATTTGAAAATCGAATGTGCCACCTAAAAGGTGATCCTAGCTTTCACAATTCTAATTGATTTGATTCTAACTACTTGGTTGGTATGATGTAGAACCCGTAAAGTCATGGGATTCTCTCTATTACTGCCTTTACAATTATCTTGACTTAAACTCATGGATTTTACAAGAGGTGTTCATATCTGACTTCTAGATAGTCACATCCAAGTTATGAAGCAAACCTTTGATATTTTGTCAAGCATGAAGGCTTGCCAAATTAACCAACATACTGTAGGTGAGCATTCTAGCTTATCGTACACTTTGACAACTTGTCTTGTCTCTCTCTATATCTCACTCATCTCTTTTTGAGTATTAAGGTGTGTATGCTAAGGTTCGTTTGTTGAAAGATCCTATAAACCTATGGTTAAATTCTTATTGAGGCCCACCTCACTTCCAATATTTGGTATTAGAGCATAGTTGCTATACACACTTCAGAATGAAAAGCTTGAGGGAATGTCTAACTATCCAATGTGGAATTTTAAGATTATGAGTTTGTTAGAATCAAAGAACTTATGGATTATTGTCAATCGCACTTATCCGAGGACAAGACAAAGTCAGAGAAGAAGGTACTTCATCTTCTTGAAGACCTGTTGTTCCTATTTCAGCTCAATAGGAGGTTAGTGACGAAGAACGGACTACTTCATCATCAAGAGTCCGTACTACTACCAAATTCATTCCTATAGAAGAGAAATCTACATGGGATTCAAAGGATGCACTAGCACTTTCATACATTTTTTTGAGAGTGAAGAGGCATATTATAATACAAATTAGTTCATGGAGAACCTCTTGTCAAGCTTGGTTGGAATTAAAGTACTCTATCAAAAAAGAAATTCTACTAAGAATTCTTATCTAAGGAGTCAGCTAACCAATTCAGTAAGTTCAATCAATCCAAAAACTTTAGTAATTTTAGATAGTTTAGTAAAATCAATTAGTTTAGTTGATTCAATTCCTTCAAATTATTTGAAGCTCAAAAGCATGAAGAATATGATTTTCACTGAACATTATGATAAAGTTATGGCATGGAATGATTCAAGTGTAGTTGAAACTTTAGAGATAGGATAAAAGAGAACAAAGTCCATGCAAAACAATAAACTTTTTTAGGTACCTAGAATGATTAAATTGTTATTGAGGCCCACCCTGCTTCCAACACCATCTTCAACAAACCTCATTGTAAAATACGTGAATAAACTCATTGATTTCCTTTACGTTTATCACATTTATTCATTCCTTTTTTTGTTTTGCATATAAAAAAAAATCCATATTCTTAATCCATCAACTACCATGTTCCTAATCTAAGTAGCTGCATTCATGTAGTAATCGCACTCAAAAACATTATTGTGAGAAAGATTTGGTATCTTGTAAGAAGTTCCCATAGAAGCCATTTAAAAATGAATACTTGATGTTAAGGACCTATTCGAAATATATATTTAATTTAGTAGGAATATTCTCTTATTCTTCTATGTTTATCTAAGCTCTTCTATGATTTCGAATACATGCTCTTTTTTTGTAGTACCTGTTTCCATTAAATTCATTCTTCGTAGATTCATTCTTTATTCCATGAAAACCTTCTACTTGAAAAAGACTATCAAATATAATTTACCACACTTTTTCTTATTGATTTCTACCTTCTTTCTCCCTTTATCCTTGACCGTTAGAACCATTTAGACACATTTGATTTTAATTTGATTACAAAGAGAACTCAGGAAAGATTTATCAAAGGATTCCAGAGTTTGGTTTGTTTTAAAAATGTTTGTTGGAAAGGTTATTGATCAAAAGAGTTTTGATTGAAATTTTACCGTATCTAAATTATCTCAGTGCAAGATTAGTTTTCAATTTGCATCTAAGTAGAGTAGTTTCATCTGTAGTAATTTTCCATGTGTGTTCTATTTTCTTTTTTTTTTGCTTTTATTCTTTTCCTTTGGTTCTTGATTTGGATATTCTTTATTTATGTTTTGTGGGCGTGTTTGAGTTGAAAAAATGATTCCTAGCTTTAGGTTAGCACAAGGCATATATACAACTTATAATCTGAATTATAATAAAAACATTAATACTTTCTCTCATAATGTCCTATTATGAAACTAAGGCTATTGTGAGTGATTATTCCTAGATAAAGACTCATAATTGATAATATGCTTAAGATTACTATTCATGTAATATTCTAAAGTGTTTGATACATTTATGTTTCATCTCCTACACTAATAGAGAAGTACAACAATAGAGTCGTAGACTAACATTTATTTAGAGCTAAGAAATGTATAAGAGGATCATTAATATAGACTCTTCTTTTTTTAAATCGTTTTTAAATCATTAATATAGGCTCTTCCAATAGTTAAGGCAATGATGAGTGACTATTATGGATGCATGTCTCATTTTGATTCTTACCGTCAGAATAGTATCATAATAGTAGAGGCATAGGTTCACACTTGGAGATAATCTATTAATTCTGATTGTATTTGGTGTTCATATATAGTTGATCATGGAAATCTAAATTTTGGTTGTTTGAAATATGAATAAGTTATTAAGCTTAAGATTAGTCCTTATTGAGACAAACAATAAGCCATGATACCCTATGTTCTAGTTGCCCCTATTATGGTGACAAACCATTTTTAGAGTATAGGCAATTCTGAATGTAGACATAACGATCTGGTTGAACTCCAAAGGAGTTGAAGGGATATAGCTATCTAAAGATGACTTCGAACCAGGTAAGGTTCTAGCTTGAGTAGGGTTATTGCATGCTTCAATTATTGATCTCACTCTTGAATCAAGAACACATAGGAGATTAATCATTACCGTGGCTAAGATTAGGTATCTTTTTCACTTTGTTTGGTATGGTACAATTTCAAGCCTAGTATCCTTCTGCATTTTATCTTCATCAATCAAATAAATGCATCGAATATAGGTTTCATTCAATCTTCAGCAATCAAATAAATGCATAAGGCATCGAATATAGGCTTCGTTCAGTTGGATTATTCTTTTATTGTTATTTTTGTTTATCTAAACTCTTGTATGCTTCACATTATGTCCTCTTTTTCCATAATACTTTTTTCCAATAAACGCATTCCACTACAACAATACAAATAGGATAATCTTACATGAAAAAACTCTATCAAATCTAATTACCATGATTTCTCTTACCGATTCCTACCTTCTTAGCTCATTTTACATTTAGATCCAATTAGAAACATTTGATTTTACCTCATTTTACAAATTTTCTTACCTTATTTTACCCTTGAGCCATTAGAAACAATTATAAACAGTTGATTTTCATTCGACGTCAACATCCCTATAATAATAATAGAACTTTTCCATATGATGCCAAATATTATATTGTATGAAAAACGTTCGTTCGAAAAATTATTAATCAAAAAAATTTTATTGAAATTTTAGTGTAGCCAAATCATCGCAATGCAGGATTATTTTTGAATTCCCATTTATGCAGAACAACTTCATCTACAATAAATTTTTATGTGTATTCCATTTAATTTGTGGCTATTAGTTCTTCCTTTTGGTTCTTAATTTTAATATTCTCCATGTATGTTAGATGTTCTACATAAGGGTTTCTTACGTAACTTTGAATATGCATGCATGCATAGTGAGTATGCATATATATATATATATATATATATATATATATATATATATATATATATATATATATATATATATATATATATATATATATATATATATATATATATATATATATCGTATTTAGTATAATTATAATGACTCTTAGACCTAGGATACTAAAGGGATTATAAAATTATAATGATAATTGTAATAAGAAATTTAATGATTGCTATCATAATATCTAATTAATTAATTAAGGCCATTGTTACTGATAATTCTTAATCTGAGATTGTCTTTGGTGTTTATACACACACACACACACACACACATATATATATATATATATATATATATATATATATATATATATATATATATATATATATATATATATATATATATATATATATATATATATATATATATATATATATATATACACACACATACACATGATCATCGAAACCTAAATTCTAGTTATTTTAAATATTGATAAGTTGAATATTCTTAATATTAGGGGATGTTGAGATGGATAATCATCCATGTTACCCTATGTTGTAATTCCCCATATTATGGTGAAAAAACATTTTTAGATTTTAGTCAATTGTAAAATCCTAAATCTAAAGTCAAATGAGGTACATGTCTAACCATGCATTATTGCATATAAGTTTTGGGATCCTATCGAGTAGTTCGATGGGGGAAATAATAGCACATCCCCTATGAAGCTTGAATCTCTTACACCGTCATGCACTCAAACACTTGTTTCTAAGAGTTTCAATGGATTGATGCCGAGAGCTAGTGCACACTCAAACACAATCCAATGAGCAACTCAATGCATGTTATGTCAACCAATAATTTTACTCTTAATCAGAGAGTTAATGTGACATAGATAAAATACTTGAATATCCACCCTCTATATTTGGACAATGACCATACCTCCGATAATGAATAAGCTCTCTTAGAATATCCAGAGACAAGATCAAATAAATGAGGAAACCATATGAAACTATCTTATGAATCCAAAAAGGACTCTAATATCAACATAGAGACGAAGCAATATGCATACCTAAAAGTGAACTTGAAGTACATAAGCGGCTATCGTAAGCAGGGGCATTGCATATATAACACATAGGAGATTCATCAGTTTGTTAAGTTTATTGCACTGCATACGAATTGAAACACTTCATGCCTATTGGAATCACGTTTTGATAGTTGAAAGATCACCATACCTAACTATACTTGTTGATCTAAATGGAAACATGAGGGACAATCAAATTCATCATTTGGTGGGTGAAGCTCATACTTTACATCTTGATTCTTATGGCTCGACTTCAAACCAATGAAAGAGAGAATTAGTGTTATCACTTATCGAATGTTGAATTATTGAAGTTTATTATTGAGATATTAATGTGGTTTGCATTTTGATATACCATTTGAAGGTTCATGATGGCGTGGATAGGCAAGGAACCTAAGATGTTTCTCGACACGAATAAGAGAAAATATATTTTCTAGATATATTTTGTAAGTAAAGACCCATGTAGAGGGGCGTATTCTTTCTAAAAAGGTTATAAAAATAGTGGTTAAGATATGTATTGTTCTAGATTGGGTTTTTTTTTTTGTAAATAAAACAAAGAGATCTCCATAAAAGAGATCAAATTTTCACTTTCACACCTGCTTCTCAAAGTGTTACTCTCATTGTAATCACCATTTGCGATGTAATAAAATACTTATAAATGCATGTACTATGTAGATGCGTCGAACACAGTGCATGCGGGGAGATAGCACTTAATATTTTGTACTCTACCATCTAGTGCACAACTTTGTTTCTATGTGTTTTTAGTTTTTGTACTCTTTGTTTACCTATGTGTGTAAGATCCTACAATAGTGGTATCTCAGCCTGTGCGGCTTGTTGTAGGGAGGTTTTGAAGTTGTTTGTTTTTGCATTCAATTATAGGTTTTTGTTTTAGTTCTAGATCCTAAACCTAAACCTACAATTTATGCCTATAATTTACGTGTACGTTGACAACTACATTTATACCTACATTTACTTCATCCTCTTACTCCAAGTCATTACCTAAGCATTAAACTCTGCCATAAGTATTGTGAATTTGGATTCCCTAGCATACAAAGCTTCCTTGGTGATTGTTGGCTACCCATGAACACTCTTTATCTAAGGAGAGGCAATAAGAAGTCTCTCATCTAACAAGGAGGGGATTGTAATCCACAACCTCATGTTCATAATTCAAGTGTTTTACGACTATACTATTCACTTTTGTTATTATTGTGCTCCGTTTTACTTAGATTTTACATAATTTTCATCTCTTTCACTTTTTAAATTGCCAGATTATTTCATAAGCCAATTTAGATGGGGTTTAAGAGATGATGTGAAGGACCTTCTACTCACGATGCTAGAGGTGAATGAATACATCAAGCAAGTTTTTCAATGTGATAACCAAATTTTTGAAAGGAAATAAGAAAATCAAGTAGAAGGAAGACCTCACCAATGGAAACCCTTCCAGCCCACTTCTAGAGATGAGTCTACGCCAGAAGCTATGTGGATAGATGTAACCAAATACCAACCTCTAACACTACAAGAGAAATATAGAAGGAGGGATAACAAGTTATGCCTCTATTATGGAAACCCTTGCCATATTGAAGTTGATTGTACCAATAATAGAACAAACTAGAAAGTTGCAGCCACTCTTGTAGAGCAAGGAAATGAGGAAGTGCAGTTAGAAAAGAGACCATACAACCAGACCATGATAAAAGAAAGGGTCTTATAATTCTAGCCACACTGGTAGAAATATGTCTTGCCCCTATCAAGTTAATCATGCCTACGAGGACCCTTTTCCTTATAGTTCTAGTAGATTTAGGAGCCTCCTCATGTTTCATTGATGAGGGATTGGTTAAGGAACATGGAATTCTAGTACTTAGGAAGAACAAACTAGTAGTAGCTGAAGTAATAGGTGGAAGACCTCTGCATCTCAGGCTATAACCATGGAAAACCGAAACCATTAAGAGTACACCTTGGTGACCATGATTCCCACATGTTTCAATGCAATCTCAAGTCCCCTTAATCAGCTTATCATCAAAATGCCTTAGTTAAAGAAACATAATCTAGAAATTAATTACGAAAAAAACAAAATCACCCGTCGAGATATCAAGTAGAACCTGACATATGTTGGAGCCAAAGCCTTCATACATGCAGTAAGGAAGGAACCAACATATATAGTCTATGCCATACCAACTCAAGAGCCCAAGAAAAAGGATTCAATGAAGCTACCTGACCAATACCAAGGCTTTGAAGATGTTTTTGAAAAGCAGAATGCAGATATCCTCACAAGAATAGACCTTATGATTGTGCCATAGAACTTCAAAGGAGAGCACAACCACCCTTCAGACTAATCTATAGGCTATCCACAGAGGAACTTATAGAATTACGTACGAGTATTGATGAGAATCTAGTCAAGGGGTTTATCGAATACTCGAAGTCTCCTAGAGGATCTCCTAAATAGATATCCTCTACCACTTATATCAGAGCTCTTGGAATATATCACAAAAGCAAAGCTCTTCACGAAGATTGAACTTCGAGGAGCTTAGAATCTTGTGCGGATTAGAGAAGGAGACAAATGGAAGAAAGCATTCTGAACAAGGTATGGGCACCTTGAGTATGTAGTTATGCCATTGGTCTTACAAATGCTCCAACTCTCTTTCAACATATGATGAATGATATCTTTCAAGAGTATTTAGATGAATTTTTGGTAATATATCTCTATGATATCTTGATATTCTCCAAAAATCTAGAGGATCATGCATATAACATAAAGATAGTCCTCGAGAAACTAAGAGGAAAAGGCTTCTATGCAAAATTGGAGAACTGCTCTTTTTATCATACAAAACTAGACTTTTTACGATACATTGTATCAAACAAAGGGATCTTTATGGACCCTAAGAAGATTGAGACAATCCTTGATTGACAAACACCTTCATGTGTTCAAGATGTACAATGTTTTCTAGGGTTTGCTAATTTTTGTAGGAGATTCATTAAAGATTACTCCAAGATAGTAACACATGTTACCAAGCTTATAGGAAACTCAAAATTCTCATGGACGAAAGAAGCAAAAAAAGTCTTTTAGACCTTGAAATCAGCATTCACTACTGCTCCAGTTGTATTTCATCGTGATTCCATCAAGCCCTTCTTCCTAGAGATAGATGCATCAGGCTTCGCCCTAGGGGCCATTCTATCTCAATATGGAGATGATGGATACCTACATCTTGTTGCATATCACTCAAGAAGATTTTCCCCTCTAGAGATTAATTATGAAATCTTGATAAAGAACTTTTCGCCATAGTGGACACATTTGATACTTGACATCATCATGTACAAGGAGTAGCTCATAAAGAAACTATGTAAATACATCACGAGAAACTAGATTATTTTATGACCACCTACATCCTTAGTAGAAGGACATCTTTTCCAGGTTAGACTTTGTCATCACATACCATCCAGGACGTCAACAATGTTAGCCAGATGCCTTGTCAAGAAGATCTTACCTTGCACCAAAGAAGGGTAATAAAGGGACTTTTGATCAACAAGAGAGTGTATTACTCAACCCTGAGCATCTCTAGTTAGTAGCTATCTCTTCAAGCCATCATGAAGATTTAGCCTCGAAGCATTTGATCCATCAGACTCTACCAAGAATTATTCTGTCATTAAGCAAAAAAATCAAGAAGGAAAAATTCAAGAAGTAAATGAATTCCAAGAAAAGGATGCATGACTATTCTATAAGAAGCTATTATATGTCCCTTCAAGAAAGCCCAAGATCAAAGTACTTCAACAACGCCATGAAAACCTTGCAGCAAGACATTTTGGAGTAAATAAAACAATAGAACTCATATCAAGGGATTTTTGGTGGCCTCAAATTTGGACGGAAATCAAAGAGTATATCTGATCCTCTTGTACTTGGAATAGATCTAAGGTACCCCGACGTAAAATTCATGGAGTCTTGCAACCCAAATATTCCAAAAAGGACATGGGCTTCATTATCTATGAATTTGATCATAGATATACCAAAATATGATAAGTTTCATGCCGTTATTGTTATAGTGGATAGACTTACAAAGATGGCATACTTCATTCCAACTATGAAGGCAATCATAGGTGCAGCTAGTGTGAGAATGTTTCTTGGATATGTATTTAGGCTTCATGGAATACCTGTTGATATGGTTAGTGATCGAGGTCCACAGATCATATCCAGCTTTTGGAACATTCTATGTAAGATTCTTGGTGTTCAAGTTAAATTGTCTACAATCAATCATCTAAAGATTCATGGACAAAAGGAATGGGTGAATCAAGTCCTGGAAGAGTATCTCCATTGCACCATAAACTATCATCAACATGATTGGTTCGAGCTTTTACCCTTTGCAAAGGTTTCCTATAACAATAGTGTTCATACATCTACCAATCAGACTCCCTTCTTTGCAAATTACGGACAACATCCAAGGATTGATATACAACTCTCAATTCATGTCAAGAACCCAGCTGCCAGAGATAATGCTCACTACCTCATGGACATTCACAAAGAACTCAAGGAAGAGATCCCTAAATCTCAGTTTTTATGAGTACTATAAAGATCAGCATCGTGTTTAAAATCCATCATATCAAATTGAGGATAAAGTATGTTTAGAAATAATTTGCAAACTTCAAGATCTTGTGCAAAGTTAGACCATAAAAAATTTGGTCTGTTCACCATCATGACCAAGATTAATCTAGCAACCTTCAAGCTCCAATTACAAAGTACCATGAGAATACAACTAGCTTTCCATGTGTCCATATTGAAGCCATATCAGATTTCACCATTGAGTGGGGATGTTGAGATATCAAGCTCAACATGTGATGATCCAAGATGACACGTACCAGTTTTTCATTTCTTTGACATGTATAGTGGTCACGCCAATATATGTCAGGGATACTTCATTAAGCTTTATTAGATTTACCTACTAAGAGTGATGGCACATTTGTTCCTTGCCAGCTCACTCATCCGCAGACATTAGGTTTTTCCTTATGTACTGATCTTTATATATTGCACTTGTTGCATTCTTTTTTTTAGGTCATTCTTGTACATTCTTGTTTATGTAATAGAAGAAGAAGAAGAAGATCTTTTTCCTTTCCTCAATCTGTGTGTGCTTCTCCTTGAGAGTGAGAGTGCGTGTGTGCGCTCTCTTCCTTATCTCCTTTCTCGTGACATGGTATCAGAGCCAGCGTGGCTATAGAGAGCTCATGGAGAAGGTGACGGTGAAGACTACACGACAAGGCATGGAGAAAACATGATTTCACAAATGGCCTCTGTTTGCTATGAAAATTGGTGCAAAATTTTAGAACCATCTCGACCTCCATTTTGAGCCCGCAAGGTGAGGCCCACAAGAAAAATAGGTTAGTTTCAAAAACTGTAAATTGCATTGTGTTTGGCAACACTCCTATATTCGAGATCTAGAATTTCAAGCGATTCTGTGTACTATTGATACACAAAAAATATGTTTTTCTGAGATCGAACTGTCACGTCATAGTGCGACAATGTTCAAGCAGAAGTGCTGCTTGTAGTGTTTTGTAGTGTTGTGAATTGGTGTGAAAATGGAAAACACAGATGGAATGAGTTAGCGTATGAGCGATAAGCTAGACAAGAACAAGTTCCATGCTTGGAGATTCAGAATGACAAATTTCCTGATGGGAAATGGCTACTAGAAGTACATCGAAGGAGAGAATGAAAATGCTCCATAGTTACTAGAAAGGAATCCGACCACAGATTAGGTAAGAGCATATGAGGATTGGAATCAAGGAGCATGAAAGGTAATGTACTGGCTATCTATTAGCATACATGATAGCATGATTGAGAACATACAAGATGCCAAGACTCCAAAAGAGTCTTGGAACAGTTTGGTCACGTTGTATGAGACCAATACAAAGGCACAAAAATTGCAACTCAAGAATGAGCTGCATACATTGGAGAAGAAGAGCATGTTGGTAAATAACTACACCTTGAAATTCAAAAGCATATGTGAGTCACTTGCATCTATTGGTGTGAATGTAGATGATGATGATAAGGTGGAAGTGTGTCTTCATGGTTTAGGAGCTGCATATAAGCAGTTTAGAACTTCTATACATACCAGGGAAAATATTCCAAATTTTGCTAATCTCGTATCTATGCTAATTATTGAAGAAAAGAATCTTGGTGAGGATTCAAACTCCCAAGGAAAATCTAGTTCTGAGCACCTATTCTACTCTGGTAGAGGAAGAGGCAGGGGTAGAGGTTTTGGAAGTGGAAGAGGAAATAGTAACCAAGACCAAAGTCAACAACAGAATCATGTTGGAGGAAGAGGAGAGTTTCGAGGCAGGGGGAGCCAAAGAGGCCGTAGAAATTTTCAGAGAAATGATTCACGTAATGATAGTAAAGGATGTTGGAGCTGTGGTAAACCTGGACACTTTGAACGGGATTGTAGGTTGAAGAATCAAAATAACAAAAGGAAACATAATAACTATGCATCCACAAGTGCAGATGATTGTGAGAAGCTGTTCATGGTTCAACATCACATGATGAATACGATGTCTACTAGTGTTTCAGAATGAAATGATAATGTCTAGTATGTTGATTCAAGTGCTTCAAATCACATGACCAGTCATGTGGAATGGTTAAGTACTTTGCAAAAATTTCGAGTTCCTGGATATGTTGAAAAAGGTGATGCCAAATCACATCCTATCGAGCATACAAGAAACATAGCACTATAGATGGAGAATGGAAAGGTAAAACCTCTTGCTGATGTGATGCATGTTCCAAATATAACAAAGAATGTGGTTTTTGTTGCACAAATGTTGACTTGGGATTACAAGTCAGGTTCAATAATGCTGATGGATTGTATGTAGAAGAGTGCAAGGACGATGGACGATTGGTTTCCAAACAAAAAAAATTAGGTAGGATGTTCAACTTAAATGTGAAGATTCCTGAAACGAATGCAACCATGTTTGCAAAAGGTGCAAGAGTTATTGCAGATATAGAGATGTGGCACAAACGGATTGGACATGCAAACTTGCAAAGGCGGAAATTGATGCAGTCAAAGGAGATTGTCCATGGACTACCAAATTTCAAAGTTGCAGAAATGCAAAAGGTACATGTCAATTTGGTAAATAGTCAAGAGCATCATTTCCACATGACAAGCATGTTAGTGAGAATGTACTAGAAGTAGTACATACAAATGTTTGGGGTCCAACAAAGACCACATCTATGGGTGATTGCAGGTTTTATGTTACTTTCATTGATGTCCATAGACGAAAAGTATGGATATATTTCATGAAAGAAAAGAGCGAGGTGTTTATTCACTTCTAGAATTTTAAAGCTATGGTGGAAAAGCAGACAAGGAAGTACGTCCAGACATTAAGGTATGATCAAGGAGGTGAATATATGTCAAATGAGATGAGCAGTTTTCTAAAAAATCATGGAATTTGGCGTCAGTTTTCATGCAGGTACACACCACAACAGAATGGTGTTGCGGAATGCAAATTTAGACATATTGCAGAAATAACAAGAGCCTTGATGGCTGAGAAGAATATGCCTCATTGTTATTGGGCAGAAGCTGTGCATACTGCTGTATACATCATGAACAGAACTTCGACTGCTGCTATACATCAAGTTACATCTGAAGAGACGTATACACGTAAAAAGACAAACTTATCATATCTGAATGTTTTTGGCTGTATTGCATATGTACATGTCCTAGATGAATTGAGGACAAAGCTTGATCCAAAAGCAAAAACATGTGTCTTCATTGGATACTCTCTTGAGAAAAAGGGAGATAAATGTTATAATCCACTCACACAACAAGTAAAGGTGAGCAGAGATGTGGTATTTGATGAAATGTCAAGCTTCTATGCAGATGCCAAAGGACTAGGTCTTGAACCAAATGACAAAGAAAATGCTGAAAAATCAAGTGCAGAATCTTAGGTTTTGAGTGGACCGGATGCATTACCAAGCAATATTTCCAACTCAAATCCATGGAGTGGAAGATTATGTGGAAATTTCAGTCCAGCAAGTTCCTCAAATACATCTAAGAAAGGTAAAGAAAGGCTTTCTGCTAGTCACAAAACATGTGCAACTTTTGAAGATGTTGATGAAGATTCAAGCGGTTCAGAAAAGATTCTTGATGAGGAGCTTGGATTTCCCTATGTAAAGACTCTAGGAGTAAGAAGCGCACATGCAGATGATACAAGGAGAAGTGACCCAAGACCAAGAAGATCTGGGAGGATGCGGAATTCAGTGCAACAATCAACATATGATATTTACATGGCTCGTCATTGTGCCTACATGACAAAGGTAATACAAGATGCTGAACCTTCTTGCTTTGAAGATGCAATTGGACTTGTAGATTGGGAAAAATCTATGGATAAGGAGATGGCTGCAAATATGAAAATGATACATGGAAGCTAGTTCCATTGCCGCAATGAAAGAAACCCATAGGCTACAAATGGGTTTACAAGGTAAAGCATAATGCTAATGGTAGCGTAAGCATGTATAAAGCACGATTGGTAGCTAAAGGATATGCACAAACATATGGCATTGATTATGAGGAAACATTCAGCCCTATAGCTAAAATGTCTATTGTCAGAACACTTGTTGCATTAGCTACAGCAAAAGGATGGACTTTGCATCAGATGAATGTGAAGAATGCTTTCCTATATGGTGAGTTATAGGAAGAAGTATATATGGACCAACCACAAGGATATGAAGATTCAAAGCATCCAAAATATGTTTGCAGGTTGCAAAAGGCTTTGTATGGGCTGAAGGAAGCTCCTCGTGCATGGCATGCAAGGATTGCTGATTACTTAAGCAGTATTGGGTTTTCTATGTGTGATGCAAATCACTCACTATATGCAAGGAAGGTTGATTATGGCATCACTATTGTGGCCATTTATGTTCATGACTTGATTGTAGGTGGTGATAATGAAGGAAGCATCAAAGAGCAAAAGCAACTTCTTAAGCAGGAATTTGACATGAAAGATCTTGGTGTGCTGCGCTACTTCTTGGGCATTGAGTTTATACATATAGTAATAGGTATATGGATGTCGCAAAGGCAATATGCCTTGAATATGCTGCAAAAGTATGGTATGGCTGATTGTAAGCCAATTTCTAGGCCATTACATCAGAATTTGAAGTTGGACACTACATCAAGTGAAGCATTGAAAATTCTACTATGTACAGGAAACTTGTGGGAAGTCTTATATATCTCACAATTACAAGGCCTGATCTAAGTTATATTATTGGACTTGAAAGTTAGTTTATGCAGGTTCCTAGGAAGCCACATTTGGATGCTCTAAGGCACACTCTACGTTATGTGAATGGTAGTTTGGATTATAAATTGTTTTATGAGGCTGGTGTAGATTTGCAAATTTATGGATACACCGATGCAGATTGGGCTAGTAGCATTCCAGATAGAAGATGTACTAGTGGTTTTTTATTCTCACTTGGGAGTGAAGCTGTTACATGGAGCAACAAGAACCAACCCACTGTTGCTTTATCGAGTAGAGAGGCTGAGTATAGAGGTGCTGCAATGGCAACATGTGAGGCATCATGGGCTAGAAATGCTACTTGCATATTTAGGTGTGGAAGTGGGAAAGCCTATCACTATTTATTGTGATAATATGGTTAGAAAAAAATCTTGTTTTCCATGCTAGAACAAAGCATATCGAGGTACATTATCACTTCACCAGAGAGAAGGTATTAGCAAGTGATATTGATCTTGTTTATGTGAGAACAGATGAGGAGGTTGCTGATATTTTCACCAAAGCAATTGGAGTTGAGAAGTTGAAGAAGTTTCGGGAGATGCTTGGATTATAGGATATGGTGTTGAGCTTGAGGGGGAGTGTTAAGATATCAAGCTCAACATTTGATGATCCATGATGAAACGTACTAGCTTTTCATTTCTGTGACATGTATAGTGGTCATGCCGATATATGTCAGGGATACTTCATTGAGCTTGATTAGATTTACCTACCGAGGGTAATGGCACATTTGTTCCTTTCCAGCTCACTCATTCGCAGACATTAGGTTTTTCTTTATGTATTGATCTTTATGTATTGCACTTGTTGCATTCTTGTTTTTAGGTCATTCTTGTACATTCCTTTTTATGTAATAGAAGAAGAAGAAGAAGATCTTCTTCCTTGCCTCAATCTGTGTGTGTGTGCTTCTCCTTGAGAGTGAGAGTGTGTGTAAGCTCTCTTCCTTATCTCCTTCCTCCTGATAGGGGAGAGACCTAGTCCTTCACCACCTATGGAGATTGATGATCATGAAGAATTTGAAGTCAAACATGTGCTAGATTTGAGAAAAGTGCAAGGAAGATTCGAGTACCTTGTTCATTGGAAAGGGTATGACATAAGCGATCATACTTGGACCTATGGAAAACCTTCAAAGAGCACAAATCAAGGTTCAAGAATTCCATAAGAGAAATCCAATGAAGCCAAGACCAGAGAACATGACCACTCATCATGGAATGCATCGCTTGAGGGGGAGGTGATGTCATGGACAAAGGAAACCATCCTGAATCTCAGATTCCTTATGACTTCTATATCTCATGATTCGCTCAAAACTAAGAGAAATCGATTCTTCCATTGTATGTGAAACATGCCAAAACCCTAAGATCGACTGTTTACTTGCTAAAATTGAGATATCTAGAGGTCTTGTTCGGATTGTTGACATCATTGATGACATCAACACTTGGAACCACCCTTGGGAACTGCCCTCAAAATCCTATGTAAGAGGCCTTGGCCACATACATACTCAATCTTGTGAATGCCATTCATGGGAGCTGAAGGAGTCTTGATCACCAGGTAAGTACTTTTAAGTTCCAGTTCGAGTTCTAGTCTTGGCTCTTGCTCTAGACTTTTCTACTCTTGTATCTAGGAAATCCTCTCTTGTCTTTTTGTAATCTTGTAGTATGAGATCCTTTCGAGTTATTTCTTGTAGCTAGTTCATGTCCCTAAAGGGAGTTCTTGTAATTCAGAGATCTTGCTCGAGACCTATGATCCTAGGTTGTGAGATCCTTTATATCATCTCTAGTTGAGTTATCTATACCTATCAGTCCCGGGTTGTGGGACTTCTTGTATTAGCCAGATATGCTTGTAATATTTTCCCTATGTGGGTATTCTTGTAATCAGAAGTATATTTCCCAAATCGCGTCTATTGAAGTTAGAAAGAAAAATCTAGTGCTCCCTTGATAGAGCCCTTGCTGGTTTAAGTTATTTCACTAAGCATGGCTACTCCTACTGGGATAAATAATGTTTTAGAGATAGAGAAACTGTAGCCTTAATGAGGCATATAGAGATAGAAACACCTTCACTTTTGGACCTGGTTCTCTTGGAATATGTAGAGAAATTCCATGAAGACTTGATTAGCTCATTATAAGAGCAAAGATTATAAGAAATCGGTTAAAAATGATAAGGAAACCTTGCTTAGCAATCACAGGTAACAAGCTAATATGCACATAATTGTGTGAGCTAGATATGGCTTGTTAAACATGAGTGAAATCACTCAAGCAAGTAGGGGGCTTGCTAACCACCAGGTCGACTAGCTAATTTCAAATGCTTAAAGAGCTCACACATGTGAGAGCATATATTCAAAGCTTATTGTGTCTACATATAGAGTTGAAATGATTCCGTATAAGTTAGGAATCACTTTTTTGAAATTATTGGGTTCTCTAGTCACACCTAAGTGTGATTAGAAATATGGCTATTATGAGGGGGATCTCAAATTCGAAATCAAACTTGATTTATTATGCTTGAATTCTTGCTCCATTTGGCTCCAAGTGGCATTCATCTGATGCTCAATTCATGACTAAGGTTGAAACTTGAATTTCAACATAAATCATGACTCTTTGCAAATAGATACAATAAACAACAAGGACTTGATTTTGACAAAATCTTGTCAGCTAAGTTCAATATGAAGACACTACTCATGTTCTTAGGGTAACTTGCATAAGAGGAGTGGGATCTAGGCCAAGGGGATGTGACGGCTGCTTCCTTGCATGGGGATCTTGCAAATGAGATCTAGAGGTAACAAACACAAGGTTATGAAGTTCCTTGTTAGTAGAATCTAGTGTACAACCTGAGAAAGAGCTTCTATAGATTTAAGCAATATCCTAGATAGTCGTATCAAAAGTTCGATGCATTCAAGAAGTCCCAAGGCTCTTCTAGAAGCATTGAGGATCACTATCTCTACATGAAAAGATGTTCAGATGCTAGCTTGATATGCTTGATAATTTATGTTGATGATATGTTGGTTGTGAAGAAGTCCTTAGAAGACTTGTCTCTCTTGATGACATAGCTAACTAAGGTTTTGACATGAAAGATTTGGGATATAAGTGATTGTTTCATGAACATTTGCATCTATTTGTATTCTGCGAGGGTATGCACGACACTTCAAGGCATCATACGGATCGCGTTCTCTACCATTATCATGGATATGTTTCCATAAGTGTTAGAGGCCTAAATAGGTCCTTTCGTAAAAACAACATTGTTTGATTTATATACTCCTTTCATTCAACATTTGTGAAATCTTGTAGTATTTTTATGATGGTGATTTGCCTTTGAATGCAGGTTAAATTTTATCTACGCTATCATAGTTACAACATCAATACTGATATATTCAATGCATCTTTTAGCGAGAAATATATGGATGGATGCTCATAAGCTTAAGAGATCCAACAAGGTTTTGACTTAAATTTCAGATTTGAATTATGTTGGAGTCGGGTCAAGTAAGCCATCACCATACAACTTGAAGAAACTGCATAATCGTAATCATACAGCTAGAAGAAACTGCAGGAGTCCTGCACACCGCTCTTGATTGCTAGAAAGAAAAAGACGGAGAAAATCACATGAACATACGAAGCCATAACCATACAGCTTGAAGAAAATGCAGGCGTCCTGCACACAGCTGTTAATTGCTAGAAAGAAAAAGATGTAGAAAATCACATAAACATGCGAAACAAAACACTCAGGTATGTCCTGCGTTTGTTGAGAACGTCATCTGAACAAGGAGGTCTAACAGAGGCGATTCAAGATCTACAGGTATGCTCATAGAGTAAACACAGGTAGGGTGGACAGGTAAAAATGAAGATGATACTCAAGGCTAATGCAGCCATTTTAATGAGAGTAGCAGAATGTGAAGCACGTCAAAACGGCCATAGTCTGTCACTCATGAGGGTTTGCTGGTCATTATCACTGTTATCGCCAGCAGAAGCAGGTGACGGCGGAGCCGCAATGTCTCGGCAAACACGAACCCGAGCGAGGACAGTGCCTTGGTCCTCATGGTCATAATATTCCTCATCAGCTACGATCTCCAACCATGGATCGTTCTCCATGAGTACCTGGTGCTCCTCCTCATCGCTCTTCGTGCCTGAGATCTCGGACGTTCGAGAGATACAAGGCGGAGTGTCTCTGGCGTACTCTGAGGAAAGTTTTTGAATACGTCTTGGAGGCACACAACGGCGTAATCGTACGCCCGGGCAGCTGCCTCAGGCGTAGAGTAAGAGCTGAGCCAAATGCGGGACCTCTTGTTGGGCTCTCGGATCTCAGAGACCCATCGTCCCCAGCTGCGCATGCGGACACCCTTGAAGCTGCTGGTGCGGCTGCTGCTACCCAAAGACTTCCGGCTTCTGTCTGCCATAGTCCTCAGTTTCTATTGTACACACTCGCGCATCTTCAGTAACCAGCGCCGAGGTAGGGAGTCACTCCGGAGGCTACTGCGAAGCAGCAGCTGGTGTATATACAAAAACTCATGTCAACCCGTATAGCTGGATGCGTGGGACTTCTTCGTCGAGACAACCTCCGACATAAGCGGTTTTCGTGGACTTTCTTCCGAGCGAATATCAACGCATATTCAAGCTTCCGACCATTGGCGTGATACACGAATAGAAGTTCTAGAGAGACTAAGGAAAGGCCTTTGATAAATCTCATCATATACGAGTGGGACTTCATTTGCAATTTTTTAAATATCTGATGTGGTCTTAAGTTTATCATCTCAACCTTTTGAGAAATGTCTCTATTACCATTAACATTAATGGGTAGCTCTCTCAATATATCATATTAAAACGCTGGATCAAACAAGGCTGCCTATTGGTGCAACTTTTATTTGCCATTGCTAGGTTAACTACCATGACAATATTGGTGAAATCCAAGGGCTCATGCGGCCTCAATGGTGACACATATGCTTTCGTACGTTATGTTCCAAGGAGCATTGCATCCTTTTTGCATTGTTTAAATACCTTTTATGTGGCTTTTGAATCTAAAATTAATCGCTCAAAAACTGCTTTCAAGGATATTATTTGACACCCTACGCAATTTCCAATGGATTAAGGGTGGGAGGTGATCTCGAGTGGTCTAATATTTCATCTCTTAAACATTGTGATGGGCTTTGATCTATCTGTGTAATAATGGTGGGAGTGGACACTTGCTAGACTCAACAATAGACTTGGTTATTGGAAAACAATGCAAACGAACTTGGCAGGGCGGGTTATGGTGATCAGAATGTTCGTCAAAGCTCAGTTATCTATTTTCCTACATGATGGAGGCTGAAAGAAAAAGATCTCGATAAACTAGAGAGATTTTGGAGAAATTTTCACAAGACAGGTCTTCACAACCGGAAAAGTGTGCCCAAAATGAAATGGGCTATGTGTTAGTAGAAAAGACTTAGGGAGGCTTTGTACCCTAGATGTTTAAGGTTTGGCCAATATGTTGGGAGCCAAATGGTTGATTAAAGCTCCATTAATATGGATACCTCTTCGGTAAAATTGATTTTAGGAAACAAAAGTGTGCTTATGTTTATGGGTCTACCTAGGTCAATTTGATTTTAGGAAACAAAAGTGTGCTTATGTTTATGGGTCTGCCTAGTTGGAAATCTCAAGATTTACTCTCTACTGTTCTCTCCTTTCTCGATTACTCCTAGAGGCTCGAACTTGGTTTGATCATTCTGGAAAAGTTGGAACCAGATGAAGCCTTACTTCAATTCAATACAAAACAGATAGGTTTGCGCATTGACTAGCTCAAGACATTTACTATCTTTGGATGTGACAATCAACTTAAAATGCTCATAGCAACCTGCTTCATTACAATTGCACAATAGACTTTTGGATGCCTGATACACATAGTTTTATGAGTGTATAGAATGCACAAGATTACCAGGAATAAGCAAAATGTATTTTTGGAATGAATCACACACTGAACAATGGTACGTCCTATTTTTCAAGAATGTGTAGAGATAGACCCCGAGACAGAAACACTGAGATTTCTCCTAATCTATTGAAGTTAATTCTTTGAAAATTTATAAACATAAACTAGACCTAGTACATTTCCGTTAGTGCTCACTCATCCAATTTGGAGCTTTGTAGAGAGAGGAGCAGCCTTTGCACCTTACTATTGTTGAAGATGATGATGCAAAAAAAATGAAGGAGCAAGACAATGATGGCCACAAGTGTATGCATATTTCTACCATGTATTGTACAAGTGATTTGAAAGTTTTATATATACTCTTGAAGTGCTCCACAAATTCTACAAGTGGAGTTTCAATTTAAATGCAGGTAGGATTAGTTGTTGGAGGGCATCAATTCACTTTTCTACAATCTAGGAAAAGTGAAGATCTAGTTTGATCTACTTATAGGTGGCTGATTTATTCATTGATTGCAACTCAACCACCTCAAATTCGTGGAAGATTATCTCCGTTTTTCTACTTTTACATGTGCAAAGCTCTAGGATTTTATAATGATAAAAGATCCATAAATAAATCTTTAAAAAAAAAAATACAATAAATGAGGATAAGTAAAACAACACTTCAATGGATATTCTTTTGATGTAATCCAAGTGATAGATTTTGATGTAGATGAAATCCACCTCAGCCATAGTGTAAGCTTCAGGTTCCAAAAAATATGCTCTCAGAGGTGACTGTAGGTTTGTTGGTAATCATCCATATCATAAGCAATGAGGGATTGCATATGCATGAGGTAAGTGCTGAGGCAATCAAACTCATGGAGATTGCATTGTTCATTGACACCAAACTCTTAGAACTCTTCATAAGGGTCTGGATAGGGTGGCCATTCAAGGAGATCGGCTTCATCTTCCAAGGAGAATTTTACAGAATCCCTTGGAGATAAGAGGGTGGACCATCTTGTGCTCAAAGGAGTGCCTGGAGGAGAATATGATGGTGAGAAAGGAGGGGTAGGGAGTGGCATAACACAGTCAAGGGAAAGGAACATTGCAGCATCGGCAAGGTTTGGAGAATGGGAGGACAAAAATCGTCTTTGGAATGAGTTTAACCAAATAAAGAAGGCACCTAAACAAACCATCACAGAGTTTGTTATCAAGGTCGAGGAGGTTGCATATCAGTTAGCATCCATTGGAGAGCTTATTGAAGAAGAGGCTACCATGAGGCAAACTCATCATGTGCCAACTCAAAACCTCAACATCTTTCTTGAGAAACTCTTCAATCGAGAGGCAAACAATAGCATCAGGGAAGGTAACTCCTATCATGGTAATTCAACTAGTTCTTTATGTGCAGATCAGAAGGATAAGAAGTTGAAAGGCAAGAAGAACAAAGAAGATGAAGAGGAGACTTCCCAAGCCAACTTCATAAAAAAAGCAAGTGGGAAGGGAAGAAGAAACGACCAAAGCATGAAAAATCCAAAGGTCAGAATGTTCAACCTTGTGCCATCTCTGATAGGACCAACCAAACCACTCAGAATTTGTGGCTCAACGGGAAGACCCAAGAAGGAAGTGGAAGAGGTGGATATGGGAGCAATAGAGGTAGATGTGGACCCAACTTTAGTAGTAAAACTAGAGGCCGTATTAGAAGGGACTAAAAGAACCATTGAGAAGATCAAGCACATGAAGTCTCATTTCCGCTTATGAATCTAATCCAAAAAGAAGGTTAAGAAGATGATCATTTTTTCTACATAGATTCACGATGTTTGAATCATGTTGTAGGCAACATTGCTCTTCTATTTGATTTGGAAAGTACAAAGCATAGACACGAAGTACAAACAGGGGATGATACAAAGCACAATGTGGAGAAGATTGATAATGTCAGAACTTCCAATGGTAGAACAATATTCTGAGTAAGGTTCTCTATGTACACACTATCACTAAAATCCTAATAAGTGTAGGCCGAATAGTTGAAAATGGCTTGCAAGTTAGGTTCACCCAACATGGAGCTTTTGTGAAAGACCCATGTCAAGGCTTCAAGAAGATAGCTAGAGCTGAGAAGCATTGTAGGCTCTTTACTTTTGAAATAGGAGAAACTAGGAAAATAGCTCTATTCACTTTTGGATCTCAAACCTTAAGTTAGCTTGAAGTGTGGAATAAGAAACTTGCTAATGTGAATGAAAGAAGCTTCAAGGATATATGCAGGGATCAAAGTGTTCTTGGACAACCAAACATATCAAAGTAACACATCATCAATAGGTGTCATGTATGTCAAATTTGGAAGGCACAAAGACAATGATTCAACCACAAAGGCTACATCCACAAAACTGTATTATACTTAGTACATACAGATGTATGGGGATGAAGTCAAGAACCTTCATTGGGATAATCAAGGTATTATGTCTCACTTATTAATGACCACACTAGATGGACTATTCTATACTTTATCAAGAGTAAGAATGAAGTGTTTGATTGCTTCAAAAAGTATCTATCACATGTGGAGAATCATATAGGTAGATCACTCAAGAAGCTCAGATCTGATGGAGGGGGAGAATACTTCTCCAAAGCTTTTGAGCATTATCACCGAATAAAGTTGTAAAAAGGCAAGTGACTAATAGGTACTTTCCTCAACTGAATCAAATTCTAGAAAGGAGAAACAATACATTCATTGGATCATCCAGAGCAATGCTTGAAGAGAACAGGTTGCCACAACATGTATGGACAGATGCCATTTTTACTCTTATGTACCTTATCAATAGACTACCATCCAAGCCACTTCAAGGTATGACTCATTATGAAGCATGACATCAAAGAAAACCTAGTCTTGGACATTGCAAGGTGTTCGGTTGTTTAGCTTATGTTCATGTACCATCACAAATAAGAGGTATGCTAGATGAAAAGGAGAAAAAGGTATTTTTTATTGGGTATGAATCAACTCAGATGGGTTACAAGTTCTATAATTTTTCAACCAAGCAATTCACTACAAGTAGAGATGTTGTGTATGAAGAACACATCTTGGTATGATGACGATAGATAAAAAGTACTTCTACAATATGATCTTGATTCTGATTCTCATCAATTAGGAAGCAAGCATGATACACATGTCCAAGATCCAATAAGTGATATGTGTGATGACCAAAATGAAAGGAAAAGGATTACAAACTATGGAATTCTAGAATCAAAGCAAAGATGCAAGAGTGTGGAAATTTCTCTAAGCAAGCTCCTAGAAGATTAACAAGAGAGAAGAAACAACTAGAAATGTATTGCTATGATTCCTCATTCGATACAAAGCATTCAAGATACTTCACAAAAGACTCAATTTCATAGGAATCCTCAACCTATGAAGAGGCAAAGTGGAACCCTAATTGCGAAAAGGCCATGAAAGAAGAAATAGATGCATTGAAGGAGATGGACACTTGGGATTTGGTTCCAATGTCATCCAATCAAAAGATAATTGGTTGTAGATAGATGTATAAAGTTAAATGAATCTCTGATGGATCAGTTTGCCAATACAAGGCAAGACTAGTTGCAAAGGTTGCTCACAAACTCATGGTATAGACTATGAGGAAACATTCGCACCAATTGCAAAGATGAATACAATCAAGACATTGATAAGTGTAGCTGCTCTAAGAAATTGGAGATTCTTGGAACTTGATGCAAAAAATGCATTTCTAAATTGTTCAATAAGTGAAGAGGTATACATGTCACAATCTCCAAGATTTGAAAACCCTAATCAAGCATCTTATGTTTGTAGACTTAAGAAAGCATTGTATGGATTGAAACAACCCGCTAGAGCTTGGAATAACAGGTTGGTTACATACATTCAAGGTCAAGGGTTCAAACCTAGCAGCTCAGATCCTTCTCTATTCATCAAAAGGGATCACAATGAGTTTATCTATCTATGTGTATATGTAGATGATATTATTGTGACATGTGATGATCTGGATGGCATTCAAAGGATCAAGAGAGGCATGCAATAGGACTTCAAAATCAGTGACTTAGGTGAGCGCACATATCCTATGTATGTAGGTGATATACACAGATGAACGAATGTATTTGACTCAAAGGAGATACATTTATGATCTACTTCTTAAGTTCAAAATGGAGAACACTAAACAAGATTAGAAATCTCATACAGCATAGGAGTTCTAAGCCAATTCATGCACTCTCCAAGAAGGCCACACATGGATGCTGCGAAGAGAGTACTCAAGTACCTAAAACGAACACTTAATGAAGGTATATTCTTTCCTTAATCTTCAAATTTGGATATCAAAATCTATTAAGATGTAGATTGGGTAGGAGATAAGGATGATAGAAGAAGTACCTCTAGTTACTTAGCATTTGTAGGTTCAAGGATAGTGTCATGGAGTTCCAAGAAGCAACCAATCTTTGCTTTATCCTCAACTCAAGCACAGTACAAAGGTTTGACAATAACAGCTCAAGAGGCAATATGGTTAAAAGCATTGTACAAAGATTTGGGACTTGTTGGTTCCAATTCACATATTTGGAGATAACGTAAGATCCATGTGTAATAAAGAAAGTCTGTGATCTAGGGGTCCAGCCGGTTCAGACAGATCTGAAATCGGACAGCATTTGGTCAGCCATGTGTATGACAAGAGATCTCGAGTCTAGACTTAGTAGAAGATCATTTACTCTTGTAACCAAGTGATCCACTTAGCCTAGTGGTTAAGACTCAAGGATGTGAAGGAAGAGGTCTTGGGTTCAACCCCCATGGGGTACATCAGGAGAGTATATAGTTCTCTCCAGGAAACTACCTTCTTGGGAGAGTGCATACTAACCATCCATGTGTCGGGCCATTTAACTGCATGTGCGCCAAGTGTCCTAGTCAACTCGAATTAACTCAAGTGGATGCTTCTAGAAGGCTCTAAATCTCTCCTCCCAACCAAATGCCTCTATATATAGCTCTCTCGAGGGAACTGCCTTCTTGGGCAAGTGGATACTAACCATCCATGTGTAGGCCATGTAACTGTATGTGCGCCAAGTGTCCTAGTCCACTCGAGTTAACTCAAGTAGATGCTTCTAGAAGGCTCTAGATGTCTTTGGGAAAAATACTCTCCCCATGTACCCCATGGGGACTGAGCCCAAGACCTCTTCCTTCACATCCTTTAGTCTTAACCACTAGGCTAAGTAGATCACTTGGTTACAAGAGTAAATGACCTTCTAGTAAGTCTAGACTCGAGATCTTTGCTCATACACACGGCTGACCAAATGGTGTCCGATTTCAGATCTGTTTGAACCAGCTGGACCCCTAGATCACAGAATTACTTTATTACACCATGCATCTAGAAGAAAACCCTATTTTCCATGTAAGAACCAAACACATAAAGGTTCATTACCACTTTATCAGGGAGAAGCTCATTGCAAAGGAAATTGACATTTCTTTTGTTCCAATTGAAAAGCAAGTATCAGATATGATTACTAAGGCACTTGATGGAATAAAGCTTTGCAAATTTAAATCAATGGTAGGTATTCAACCTATTAGATAATGAAAAGTCACGCATACTTTAGCTTGAGGGGGAGTTGTTGGAATATCAAGCTTACACTATGCTTGAGGTAGATTTGATCGAATCAAAAGCTAGCACTTGGATTACATCCAAAGAATATCAATTGAAGCATTTTTTCACTTATGCTCATTTATTGTATTTTTTCAAAGATTTTTTATGGATCTTTTGCCGTTGTAAAACCCTACAACGTTATACATGTAAACCCAGAAAAAGAGAGCTCATCTTCCACAAACTTGACGTGGTTGCGTCACAATCAATGAATCAATCAATCACCGAAAAGTAGATCAAACCAGATCTTCACTTTTCCTAGATTGTAGGAAAGTGAAGTGGTTCCCTCCAAGAACGAATCCTACCTTCATTGGAATTCAAACTCCACTTGTGGAAGTCATGGAGCACTTCAAGATTCTTTATAAAGACATCAAATCACTCTACATTACATGGACACGATATACATACACTTGTGGCCATCATTGTCTTGCTCCTTCATTTTTTATACATCATCTTCCTCAAGAATAGTAAGCTTGGGGATGCTTATTCTCTCTCTCTTCAAAGCTTCAAATTGGATCAATGAGAACTCATTGGAAAGGTATTAGTGACTAGTTTATGTTTATACATGTTCAAAGCATTGATAGTAGATTTAAAGAAATCTTAGTTTGTCTATCTCGAGGTCTATCTGTGAACATTCCTGAAAAATGGGAGGTACCACTATTGAGTGTCTCATTCATTCCAAAAGCATACTTTGCTTATTCCTTCTATTCTTGTGCATTCTATACACTCAACCCTATTTTTATTATGCCTTCAGAAGAATTTTTTCTAATTGTAATCATGTTTGTCGCTATGAGAATTTGTAGTTGATTGTCTCATCCAAAGATAGTAAGTTTTTTTAGCAAGTGAATGTGCAAACTTATCTGTTTTGTATGGACTCTTTCTCCTTGGTGCTACAAAATATGTAGTGCATTTTATTGCACTTATCACATGGTTATAAGGTTTATTTGAGTCTCCATAAGTTCAAGGGCTGGTTTTGTGCCAGTTTGTTGGACTGAACTTCATTGCTTTGCAACTCACTTTTCTACCTCCTACAAGCTTCTCCAAGTTCTTTCAATGATGACTGGTTAACTCCAAACTCAATAGCTATAGGATGAACTCAACAATCAGGTCCACACTAATTGTGAACCGGGAGATGCATTGTACAAGGAGTCTTGAAAAACACAATACTTTGATTTTGTTTTTTGAAGAACCGAGGTTCGAAATAGAGAGTTATAAGAAGAAAATGAACAATCTTCAAGAAGCCAACACTTGACATCTTCTTTGGATATAGGAACTAGAAAAAGAGACAGTGTTCCAAGATGAAACTGTCAATGAGATGAAGTTTCACTTATAAGAGCAAGTTCAAGAGTAAAAACTTCTTCAAAATACTATTATTGCACTAAAGCAAACCAATCAGTAGTTATCTACTTAGCCAAACAAGTAGGAACAACAGGTCCTTGCTACAGAGCAATAATATTTTTTTAGCATGAATTTTATCTTCGAGAGGAATTTGGCTTGCAAGTGGTAGGAGCTCAAAGTAAACCCATTTTGTCTATGGCTTAGTGTCTGATGCCACTCATGATGGTACTGTAATATTGCAACTAGATGAAGTATTACACTTAAACTATTACTAAAAAGATTCAAGCTACATTCAAAGAAGCATGGGATTGTTTTAAATTTAAAGTTTTTACTCCTTCCGATGAAGAACAGGAAGACACTAAATAAAATTCATTTTTTGAAATTAATATTTTTGTGTTCAGGTCCTCCTTGCATGCTCATGTTAGTTACCAGATGCTAGATTATTAATACCTTTGCAAATATTAACCCAATATGTTATATTCCAGAGATGTACATGCTTGGAGGAACGCGAAGTTCCTTGCTCGGGGGATAGCCAAGGCCAAAAGCCAGAGTGTTCATACGAGGACCTACTCATGATGGCAAGATGAGTAGAGGGATCTTAGAGAGAACTCTAGATGCTCACTAGGCAAGGACTATAAATAGGCTGGGAGGTGAGTCCCAGGCATGTCATTCTCGACTTCCCACATTTGGTATGAGAGCTTAGAGAGAGATCTGGAGCAAGGTGGAAGGTGATGGAAGAGAAAACCAAGTGGTTCCTATGGAGGATGAGAGTTCTTCTTCGGGAGGGAATCAGCCTCAAACCGGATGTGTTTCCATGGCGATGATGGAGGTTTTTTTTCTTCATGGCAACGGATAGAGGGAAGTCTCGAATAGCAAAACAAGTCGATAGTATTTGCGCACGACCACAGCAAGAAAGGTAAGTTCATTTTCGAATTCTGCAAGTAGAGCGGCCGTCTCCGCTGTCCGGGGATTGAACCCACAACCTACTTCATTAGAGAAGGCTGTACTAACAATAAGAACAAGTTAGCTTGTTGAACAACTCATCGACAATAGCATATAGTATTCTTTTTTCTTTGATATATGAAGAACAAAGAAAGGTAAAGAGAAAGAAAGAGAATGAAAGAGAAAGAGAAGAAGGAGAAAAGAGAGAGATGGAAAGAGAGAAGCCAAAAGAATGGAGAAAAGAGAGAGATGAAGAGAGAGAAAGAGAAAGGTAGAGAGAAAGAAAGAGAAGAAAGAAAGAAAGGGAAGAAAGAAAGAGAAGAACAAAGAGAAAGGGAAAGAAAGAGAAAGAGAAGAAGGAGAAAAGAGAGAGATAGAAAGAGAGAAGTCAAGTGAGAAATAGATAGAGAGAGAAGAAGAGAATGAAGATAGAGAAAGAGAGAGGTAGAGAGAAAGAAATACAAAGAGAAGAAAAGAAAAAAGGAGGAAAAAAAAAAGAGAGATTCATTAAAAAAAAAGAAAGGATTAAATAAAAAGAAAAAGAAAGTGAGGGAGCAAGAAAATGGATGAGAAAAGAGAAAGAGAGAAGATGAAATTGAAGATTAAAGAGAGAAGGAAAAGATTAAAAAAAGAGAGTGAAGAGTAAAGAAAGTGTACGGTTAGTATACCTACCTCCACTTAAATGGTCGTAACTCTCTTATACGATATCCAAATTTGATAATTCAACTTGGGATAGGAAGTAGACTTATGGGGCTTTCCAATCAGTGGCTGGAAGCTATCATTAGATAATTCTAAACCATCTGTAGAGAGCATTTAATTCTCTGCATACTTCTTCAAGGAGGTATGTTGCCCACTTACCTAGCTTCATTGGTTTGTCCATAACTTCCTCATAGAATGTCCAAATCAAGAAATTCACCTTGCTATAGATTCTAGACTTCAAGACCTTTCTTTACCGGTTCATAATACATATTTGGACCATTGGAAGCCATCTCTGCACAAGCTTTTAGATGGCTGTTGACTTGCGAGGAATCCTTTTTGGAGAGAATTGAGTTTCCAATTATGATAATGAGGGGGTTTTAATAATATTTTGAACCATTTTAGATAGGAAAGAATTGTTTTTCATGCATTTACATTAAACATTTGCTCTCATATAATTTCATTTGAATGTCTCTCGCATCAAAGTTTACAATTTTGCATTGTATTTTCTTTCAATTTTAAGAAATCAATATTGGAATGTGCATGAAAGCTAGTCTTTTACATGAATTCATTTATGCACATGAAGCTAAACTAACTAATGTTGATTCATAAAAGCATGCACAGATCTTGTTTGTGTGTTTTAGAATCTTTTGCAGGTATTGAAAGCAGAAAAAAAAAGACATGGTTATGAGGGCGTGTAGTGCCCAACAACACATTTTGGCAAAGTTTCTTTTTTTTGCAGGTTTCTAGAGTAAAAGGAGTGGTTTGCCAACCACTACGCTCTTCCCTATCTTTGTAAAGACTATTATTATTATTTTTTTCAGGCTTCATTTTTCTGGCAAAATGCTGCCGGAAATTTTGTAGCCACATGGCGTTATATGCCATGTGAGAGCTATAGTGATGTTGTGTTGTGTGAGAGAGGAAGTCTTCTGCCAGCGTAGCGAAAAGCATATAATTTATTGAAGTATAGAATAAAATGCATGAGTGAATGCATGTATGCATGGACAATATGATTGTTAGAAAGTTGAAATGCATGATGCATTTTCTGTTTATAGAAGATCAATTTTATGTATCACCACAACTGGATAGGGTGAGCATGAGGTATGTGATCGAGATACCAGGCATAGGCTAATTATGCCTTTAGGAAGTAAAAGATAAGGTATATACACTAAGAGAAACTAAGATGTGTTTGCATCTAGTAACGCATGAGCACATGAATTGTTCTTCATGCGAATCTATGCACTTAATATAAAAGTTTATCCCAAGTCCGCACAAGTGTGTTATGGATATGAACATCAATACAAGTATTAAGTGATTGTATATGATTAGTTTTAATGAGATTAATGATTGTGCAAGAAGCACAATGAATAGAATGACGTCCATAGATATTCACTTTCACTAAAAGGTGGATACTATGTAAAGAGTTGATTTTTTTTCAACGAGACGATTTGGATGATTATTTGGTTTGCATTGATCTAGATGATCATTATATGCATGGATGTATCTCCATGACATAATCCATTCAAGATAATGAGTTAGTTTGTTTAAGCATAAGGATTAACATGTCTCGTCATTTTTAAGTTTGAAAAAAATGATCGAGCAAATAGTAGTGAGGTAGCAGCCTCATAAACATTTGGATGGTACTCTTTGAGGGAATTCCCGAATTTATTGAAATTTGGAGGGCACGTTGATCTTAAGCTTTTCTTTAAGCTGATCAAGTTGCAAGTAATTTGGATACTTTTAGATTGGTCAAGTGACCTCTGCACTAAAAGTGCTGCTAGTAGAGGTAGAGGCCTGAAACAAGTGACATAGGCCTATTGCAAAGGGCATTTCTCTGAATTGGTAGATCCAAATACAATTATTTTTGTTGGCGATGAAAGCTTGATAGATGAAATTTGTGAATATAAGTTTTCATTATTTTTAGAGATCATTTGATAGGTCAAATAATCTCTGCACATGAAAGTGCAGCCTCTGGAATTTGTGAAATTAACAGAGACCATGTCACCTAGAGGTGATTGGTTCTCTTAGCCCATTTACTCAAATTGAATGATTTGTGTTTCTAACATTAGCTACACACCTGTAGATGGTTTCTATAAAATTTGAGGATGAAATATTTCTCCATTTAAGAAATACAAAGAAAAGAGTAGAACTTAGCATCTGCAATCGTTTACACTTTTGCAGGTATAGAGGCTGAGCATTTTGGTCATTGTGGAAGCTCCAAATGTCCAAATACTATAAAACTCATATCAATAAAAGTAGATAGTAGTATCTATATTCTATTAATATTAAAAGTTTGGAGAAAGTGGACAGCATTTGGTAGGTCAAATGATCTATTCGTCTCAGACTAATCTCTGGCAAGGATTTTCCAAAGAGTAGTACATGTGACTGATGAGCACATGATATTTTCATATTGGAAACTCCAATTTCAAAACTTTTTGTTGGATACGCTACTCCAGTATAGAGCCTATTCAATAACCAAAATTCAAGGATTTTGGAGTTTATCTTCATAGTTAGAAGCTATTATAAAAGTGCAGCAGTAGTGTTTCTAAGCTCACCTAAGCGCAGGTGTAGCAGAGATAGAATTATACTTCTGAATGATTTTTTTTTTGAAATTTTGTGAGACCAAACTAGATACGTTGATCTAGATTTGGGCACAAAGAAAATGGAATTTGGAATTTGTTTGATGAGTCTAAGAGCTTCAAGAAGATGACCCTATACATTTTTCAAGATTGGTTGTCGAGTGTTCGACCCTTCTTGTAAAATGGTCATAAAACTCTGAGGAAATATTTAAATCAAGTGATTTTTGTGCCTAATAAAAGCTTGAGAAAAACTACATAAGGCTGGAAAATTTCATAGATTTTGGATGAGTAAAAGGTAGTTAAAAGTAAGATTTAATCTTCTGGTGTTGGAAATTGTTTATGCAGGAGGCATTGTTGAAAGGAAAAGACTTTTCATAGGTTTTTTATGAGTTTTTTTGAGATGGTGTGATCACCATGGGCTAGATATGCCCTAGATTGATCATGGGTTTATGGTGAAAATTCTCAGTAGGACAGAGGAGACTCTGTTGAAATTTTCCAGAATATATATAGTGCCATGCAAGCATAGAACATGAGAACTTTGCTAGTTCTTCTAATTTCAAATCATTGGATTCATACAAGTGGTATAAATTCCAATTTACTGTGAGTCAATATTTGATTCAAGATGCATGAGTTGATATTTGATGCAAGCCGCATCCTTCACAACTCTAGTTGAGTTGATTTACTAAATAGTTTCTCAATTCTCCACTCAAGATGAGTTGAGGTTACAGATAGTTATGAGTGATAGAGTCATAGGAATGACTCTGTTCTTTCCATCGCGGGAAGGAAACACTTCAGGAAAACTTCATGATTTCATTACATTATTTATGGTTGTGAGTACTCACCGAGTTATTCTTATCATTTTTGAGAGAAGTGTTCGACTTTAATCTCATATACGCATCTATGTAGAGTATAAAGCTGGTGGTATGGGACATCAAACTTTGTATTCTACCTAGGTGTAGGACAGATGGTATGGGAGAGGTGTAGGACAGATGGTTTGGAGTCCATGTATATGATCTTCTGGTATCATCTTATTGTTAGACAACAGAGGGGCAGTTGAGACACTCACTCTGTATGTGATCACAAACAAGGCAAGTCCGCAGGCTAGTAGCCTAGAAGCGGATAGGCAAGGTTTGCACATAAGAACTATGAATAGGCAATTGCATTGAGAAGAAATTCACAGAGTACATACTACTTTATTTGATATGCCTGAGAATAATCCATGGTTCATACATAGTGTGTATGAGGTGAACTAGATGCTTAGCCTAGTGGGTTATGAGTGTGCACACATCTACTTACCATTTTTTAGTGTATTTAGTAGATTCATATTATGGTTCTCATTATATCTGGGAGTGCCAGATTACACCTCATTCCTAGTTAGGAATGATTTGATCATAGTGATGATCAGATGGTGGATATCTGGGCGTGCTAGATTATTACATTAGTTTACTAGAGACACCTCATTCCTAGTTAGGAATGATTTGATCATAGCGATGATCAGATGGTGATGATGGATAAATCAAGTTTCATCCACTTCGAATATCTTGCATGTTATTATTGAGAAGGCAATGGTCTTCACTTGGCATGATAGAATTAGTTCCACAGAGTGGATTGGGATCTACTTTGAGAGTGGATTGGGATTTACTTTATATGAGACATATTTTGATCCATAGTTTGGATTATCATATATGATAGATTGGATTATATATGACAGATCGAGATTTTGATCCATAGTTTGTATATTATCCATAGTTTGGATTATTATATATATGACACATTGAGATCTTGGTCCATAGTTTGGATCATTGACAGATTGACATCTTGTTCCATAGTCTGGATCATTGATAGATTATCATCTTGGATTCACAGTTTGGATCATGATGAGGATTTCTTGAGTTTCATTTCATTAGAGTGAGTAAATCAAGCAGATTTACTTGAGCTTAGAGATAAAACACTACTTGAGCATAGTCAAATTATTTTAGATGAGCATAGTATTTTATTACTCCAGTGGAGTAAGTGATTTTGCAGGATTGTACCATATGACAAGCTGTTAGTGGGTATTTTAGGGAGATAAAGGCAAGCTGCCTAGGTCTCTACAGGAGACAAGCCATCATAAGTTAGTGGTCAAGGTCTAGACATAGGGAGTCCGAGGATATTCCAAGTACTTATGATGTGCACATATGGACTCATTGGGCCTCAGAGGGATTCCTACAGTATGCCCAAGGCAAGGACTACTATCTGTTGGTGGAAATGCTAGATATAAAGCATAGAGACTAGTTGTCTACTTTTTGAGCATCTAGTATTTCATACACCTAGCACACTCTACTCTTATTATTTGGAATCACAGATTTCGATTCCTAGGTTTATAGCTCCTTCTATATCATTGAGGACAATGATCTTTAGAAGCGGGAGAGAGTGTTATATTCCAAAGATGTACATGCTTGGAGGAATGAGAAGTTCCTTGCTCGGGGGATAGCCAAGGCCAAAAGCTAGAGAGTTCATACGAGGACCTACTCATGATGGCTAGATGAGTAGAGGGACCTTAGAGAGAATTCTAGATGCTGACTAGGCAAGGGCTATAAATAGGCTGGGAGGTGAGTCCCAGGCATGTCATTCTCGACTTCTCACACAATAAAATGCCTTGTCAAAGTGGTAAACCACTGTTTGTAATTGTTCAAATTAAGGAAATATTGCTTTATCTCGGGCTGCATAGATAGAGTGGAAGGAGATAGTTATCGGGTATGCCAAAGTGTCAATCTCTAGCATCCTCATCAAAGTGCTTTTTGTCAAATTGATTCAATGTAGTTAGAGTATTTGAATATTGATAATTTGTGGTGATTCATTGTTTGTCTATCTCTAAGTGTTGGTGAATATGTGATTCAATGAATCCGTAAGCTTATCTAGTGTTGATATGATTCACATTGGCTCCACCAACTATCGGCAAGTTTCACAAGACCATTGGGTGTATCAAGTCTAACTTTTCAATGGGTCTATTTATGGCTACATGCGGGGTTATTGGTGCACTGCTTTAGGGAGTGGGAAGCTAGTTCAAAGTTGATTCACGTGATTGATTATGAGAATGTGCTAATGTATGAATGATTTAGGACATGTGCTACAAAGAAATTAAGTAATTTAACTAAATTTAAGAAGATTTCCTTTTTTTCAGTGGGACAAGTCTAACTTTGTTCCATAAGAAGCAAATATATGGAAATAAGAAAATTGATAGTTTCTTGGTCTACAAGAATGTTACAAGATTGCTGCGTATAAAGAAAAATGTAAATAATGCTTTGTTCTACATGAATGTTACCGAATTGACACATTTGAACAAGAGAAACTTTTGTAGAAGATGTATTAATTGAAGTGGAAGGATCTACATCCATTAGTGGGTGTTTGATGCAATGAGTGTAAATAAGTAATCATGATGTTTATGGTAAACCCCTATACAAAGTAAGCACAAAAAAAAAAAATCAATGTAGTTTTTTGCTCAAGAGATAAATCGAATTGCCCATATCAGCTAAATACATCCCAATAGAAATGATGGATGAATGAGAAGTCCAGCGTTTGTAGCCCCTAGCGTGAGTAAAGACTTGATCTCGCTCCACCTTCGCGTAAGCTTTGTAATGTTTCATACAGCCTCGTAAAATCTTGAGATGTTCTGTAGAAAGACATTGGGAAAAAATATATAAGTACATCTATAAATAATAAAAAACATAGATCTATATATTACTTCCCTCCTATCTTTTTCTTTCTCTTTCTCTCCACTTCAACAAACCAAGAACCCAAAGCTTGTGCATACAAGGACTACTATGCAACACTAGAAATACTCATGACTTTATACTACAACAACTTGAAACACTATCTTCTCGCAAACAAATAAATAATAGAGTTAGCAATGGAAAAGATAGACATTGCCTAATACTACAAGCCCTTGCATTGATATAGGGAGGGATGGATATGCTCTCTATCTCTCTCTCTCTCTCTCCTTTTCTTCTCAATTTTTCGTTCTCGAATTCCTTCTGCGCCATCTCTTTTTTCCATTAGATGGCAGAAAAGAATTCGTTTAAGCTCTTGCCTTCTAGGATACTTAACTGGCCCATATTCCATGAGCCTAATTTCCCATTATGATTCATCTAAATCTCTTTCCAATCTTAGGTTACATGCCCTCCTCTCCTCAACATGTAGAACCTCTGTTTTAAATCTCTTTGTTCTTAAGAAGATAATTCTACCATTTTCCTAGAAATTAACTAAGAATATAAACACATGGATGTCCACATATGATCTCTTAAAGGCCTTGATCCTCACCTTGGATGGGAGACCATGGGAGAACCCCCAAGATGTTGACAAAAAACACTCTCGAAAGCATCTTTTGAAGATAGAAAAAACAAAAGGATGCTTTGCTTTCTCTTGGTAAACCCACTAAAAGTCTAGGACACAAGACTTTGGCCTTTCTCCACTCGAGCACTACTCCTAAATCACTATTGACTACTCAAGATATTTCTTCAACATATGGCGAGAAAAGAATCTTAGCATCCTTTTGAATTCTTTTGAAGAAGAAGATGCTTCTGCCATTGATCAGCATGTTTTAATTTTTTGTACGACTATCAAAGATCTTCCTTTTCTTCTAAGACTGGTAGAGATGCACCTCCAACTTCTCTTCATCTCTCTTTTCGCTCCTCTCCTTCTCTATAATCAATGGTGCAACCTCCCTTTTCTTATCTGCAATACATTTCTCTCGCTATTTGATAGATGACTCGTATCTCTTCCCTCTACCTCTCTCTCTGTTTGAATCTCTCTTTCTCTATGAATCTCTATGCTTCTACCATCATAGCCCAATTTATTTCTCTCTCTCTCTCTGTCTCTCTCTCTCTTTATATATATATATATATATATATATATATATATATATATATATATATATATATATATATCACTCTCTCTCTATTTCCCTCTCTCCGAATCTCTACACTTCTCCAACTATAGCCGGATTTCTTTATTTCTCTCTCTCTCTCTCTCTCTTTGTGTGTGTGCGTGGATAGCAGTAGCCGACATAGAGGGAGACGAATCTCTGTCTCTCTCTTTCTCTCTCTTGGACATACCTACAAAAAGACATTTGAAAAATAAATAATACAAAAAACAACACACACACATATACATACATATATATATATATGTATATACATATATGTATATATATATATATATATGTATATATATATATATACATATATACATATATATATATATAGACATGCACACATGCGCACACAACATTCTACTTAACACAAGCTCTCTCACACTCTTTTACATGAATCACCCGCATTACGCACACCAATACATGCACTTGACAAACACAACAAACACACATCACCCTCTTCACTCAGACTAATACATGCACACGAGACACACAGTCCACAAGACTCATGAGTTCACTCATGTTTTTATTTGTTCTCCTTTTATTTTTATTTGTTTTCTCTTTTATTTTATATTTTTTTCTTCTTTTTGTTTAAATTCTTTAGTTTTTTATAAATAAAAAGCATTTTAGGTTCACATGCTCAATTTAACATACACATGTACTATCTTACACATACATATGTATACACATTCCCATTCACTCCAATGCACATGCATACACATGGGCACATTGACACCTAACGGAAGTCATGCATTTTAATTCACACACTCATAGTCACATAACATATGTATCCATTATCATACATACATCACACACACACACACACACACACACATATATATATATATATATATATATATATATATATATATATATATATATATATATATATATATATATATATATTAACACACTCATAGTCACATAACATATGTATCCATTATCATACATACATCACACACACACACACACACACACACACACACATACATATATATATATATATATATATATATATATATATATATATATATATATATATATATATATATATATATATATATATATATATATAGATGCACACACATGCAAGGGCACATAATGTTGCATTCACAAACGAAAGACACATTAAGTCATAAGTAAGCACAACACTTATACATATTACACCTGTGATTACACACAACGTGACACCTTAGACACACACGTGAGCGCTCACATAAATTCATAGATACAAGCAGACATTCACATCACATACATATGGATATTTAGACATAGCACTTAGGGTTAATGCTTACACATATAGGCATTGAGGGTAATCTCATATATAAACTGAGGGTTATGTATGGAGGGTTGAAATGGAGAAAAAAATGGAATGTTCAAATGGACATAGGCAGTAGGGTATCCTCCTACACATAAAATGCTTGTATGTCATGAAGAGTTCAGATGGTTATGAAGGGTTTCCAATGCCTACTTCTTATCATAAACAAGCTCATAATATAAACTCATGTAGCAGATATTCTTAATCCATACATAGGATTATACTAATTACTTATCATGCCTTCATGTTTTGTTTATAGCACATCTTCCTCTTTTTTTTCTGTGGTTGCAAGTAATAAAGAAAGAGATCAGTCAAATCAAAAAGTCACATGGAACACATTTTTGAGAGGTTTATATATCTTCCTTTTTTTTTCTTCATAACATTCTTGTTAAAGGGAAGGGCCTAACCCCTAATCAAAATAGAGGTTCTATAAGCATGCTACAACCTAACTAGCTAAGTGATTTTAGAGACTTAGGTAGTCTACCTATATAAAATAAGCTTTACCTTTACTAGGAGTCGCAAATTAAGATTTCTCTATTCCATCCTTGCAATAGCCATAGGGTCTCTTATTCGTATCTTCAATTCATACTCATTGCTACTTGAGTTTTATTCATCTTTTCATAATTTTAAACATTTACCTTACATGTCAGAATAATGTACTTGTTTTTTCATGAAATGCATGGAAAAAAAACTTTACAGAAAACTGAAAATAATCAAAGTAAAGAACTATTTCACCTTATTTATCTTTTTTCTTAGTATTCATGTCATTCTTCATCCTCATCATCTTTTTCTAAGAGCTCTTCATCAATTTCATAGTCGATGCTCGATCTTCATTTAAATAATTCGATTATCTTTCTTGCAATCAAATGTCTCAAAGGAGTTACATCAAGCTCGCATAAACCATACGTACCTGTATAAAAAACAAAAAAAATAATATAAGTTCCAAACCATCTTTTAGTTAATTTATGCCATGCATCATATTGGGTATCAAAGGTACTGTCATAGACAAGTACCTTGTCTCTTGAAATTATCAATCGTGGCCTAAGTCTTTGTTTCTTATCAAAATAGATCTTATTTTTTAAACATGACTCCTTTAATTTCTTAACAAATTCTTTCATTTCTTTCCCTTGTTCAAGTTTTTAAATTCTTAAATCTAACAACTCTTTGCATGGCAAATTATCTTCCAAGTATAAAATCATCCAACTTATTATCTGAGTACGTATTGGAAAAATAGACTTCTAACAATACATGAGCTCAGTTGGCATAAATCTTGTCAATCTTGTATATGTTATCCTATCTGCCTATAAAGAAAATCAAAGATATTTTGGCAATTTCGTGATATATCCATTACATGCCTTTGAGTTTGCCTTCACTATAGAAGGACGAACTCTTTCAATATTCCCATTTTCTTCTAGGTTATAAGCTATCGTGAGAGATAAGTGAATTCCATGATGATTGAAGAGTTCCCTTGCCTCTCTAGCATCTAAGTCTCCTCCATCCACAAATATTGTTTCTAGATATCCAAATCTTGATATACGTTCTTCTAATCCAAGTAAACATACATTATAAGTTGTATTAGATCGAAGTACATGACCTTCCACATGATTTGTCAAATATTCCTATGCAAGTACAATATATCTCATACCACCAATAATTTTAGGCATAGTCTCAAGATCAACTACCAACTTATAATGAATACAAGGTGGGTAAGTTGGATGTAAGGGATCTCTATGTTTGATCGAAGAATGAATCTAACATGTGGCACATGTGCTCACAAAGTCCTTAACATATGTGTACACCTTTGGCTAAAAATAGCTTTCTCAAAATTTTTCATATATTGCAACAAAGCCCTTATGGCTTGCCCATAAGCTCTCATGCATGATTCTCATGACTTGCACCTAAAGATTTCTCAATCCTAAAAGCCTCTATGGATTTTTCACATTTCCACTAGATGCTACCAAAGAATCCATCTTTCCGAAAGAAGTTGAAAGACTCCTTTCTGATGTTCATGAATCAATTTATTGAATAGTTTGAGAAAGGCTATAAAGTACTCAGATAAGATCCCATGTCTTTCCATTCTCCTTTATAATCCACTTCTCTGAATCACTTGTAGGTAAATGGACTCCAATCATAACATATCAAGCTTATTGTCACTCTAGCACAATGGTGAGTACCAACGTGAGGAGATACACCTCATAAATGTCAATCCGTGGAGACGTGAGGACCGGTATGAAGACCGCGAGCAAGTGATGGCACAAGTGCGTGAGTGAAAGCACACAAGCATGCACACACACGCGCATAAAGTAAGAGCAAGCAGTGGAACAATGGAAGATCTTCGATTATACAAGAGCTCTCTTACAAAGCTGAAATCTACAACAAGCCCACCTCAAAAATGAGCTCTCCAGCCCTTTTTATAGTTTTTGAGTGGTTTTGGCCCTGTCCAGACCTAGTGTCCGGCCTAGTTAAAAATTAGGTTCTAGGGCTTATTTGGGGGCTCAAACGGAATCTAAAAATTATGAAAATTGGTAGTATGATACATCTAATACTCCTCAAGCTCAAGGACTCCTTGTCTTGAACAAAATGGAGCTGTAAAAATAGAAAATGGTATTTACAATGATATTTAGTGATAAAAATCACTATTTTTATAGGGATTTCTTCTGAAAATTTGACATGTGAATCTTGGAGCTCCCTACTTGCTCCTTCTTCTCATGTGTTCACTTCCTTGATGCGCTTCCATGCTTTGTCCTTGATCTTGAGCTGCAACACTCCCCCCCCCCCTCTTGAGTCTGTCGTCCCTGACAGACCCTTGTTGTAGTGGTTGTCCATGTAGTACATTGAGAGGTAGTGCCCTTCATGTGTCAACAGCACCGGTCCATCGTTCCAATGCAGCTTGGTCATTTGTCTGGTTCTTCACTTTGTCATTGCTGCCTTTGCATGGACTTCTTCCTTGTATTCCAGCTTGATATTGTCTTTGTGAGCTTTCAAAAATTGTGAGCTACTCAAAAGAGGTTATCACTGTGGATTATGAGTAACTCTCATGGTGCATTGCTTCTGCGCTTGTTGTTGTCATCGTGATGTCCGCTGGTTCGTCCAAAGATGGTGTTCCGTGTTTTCATGCCCAGTACTTGTAACCCAGAAATGATGATGGGTAAGTGCTTTAGTGCGTGGGTTGAACAAAATATGTGCCTTGTGCAAGGCCTTGTAATGTGGCCCTATGTATGCGTACTTGGAAAATGCATGGCAAGAAGTATGGTGCAAGAGATTGGGTCTTGAGCTAAGTGCTCAAGGGTATGCTGACGAAGAGGTTTCCTAATCGATCATGGTTATAGTGTTGTTGAAGCATACACGTCTTACCATGGTGAAGGGTCCGTTGATCTTCATCTCTTCGTGTTGTAGTTCCATCATGGTGTTTGACCATCGGCTTGTCCATTTGTTGATGGATGTCCTTGCTGAAAGTTCGCTGATGAGCATTTTCAAGCACAGTCCTCTTCTTTGCCCCTTTTTTTTTTTGCACACGATGGCATCAAACAAGAAGAAAGAGGTTAGTATCAATAACATATTTTGCATGTGAAAATTGTGTCTCATGTGCCTGGGATTGCTCATTTGTGTCTATGCACGGCCATGTAAGGTGGCCCTATATTGATGCATACTTTGGAAATGCATGACCTGAATGGTGCAAACAACTGGGTTATGCCAAAGGCACATGGTTGCTGCTGGTCGAGGCTTTTGATGTTACTTGCATACTTGATGAATTCTTTGATTGGAGGTGTCTATTGGATCTCGAAATGATGTAATCCTCCGGATTGGAACCCATTTTGTACTGTAGAGATCACCTCAGGCCACTTCATCTTTGGATGCTTTCCAAACTTTGGTATCCCGTGTGGTTGGCCTTTTGGTTCTGGGGATGTTGTTGGTGCTTTTGGCTTCCAAACCCATATCCTTGATGATTGCCTGCTTACTTTTGCAGAAGGGTTGAGTTTATCTTCGTTTGTTCTTTGTGTTTTGTTCTTCCCCTTTGCTTTCCTTGGCTTCTTTGTTGAGACCTTTTGCATGGTGGGGAGCATAGGCCGTTGTGTATGTAAGAGCTTCTTGGGTACCCACATCTGTAATCGCCCGTGTTGAGCTGTAGCTAATTTTTTAGGCACCCAAATTTGTACATGATTGTGCTCGGCCTTCTTTGATAGCTTCGGTATCCAAATTTGTTGGATTCTTCGTGCTTGAGCCTGTCGTAGGTGCTTGGTCCTTCTTTTTTCATGGTCGATCTGGTTGGGTGGGAATCTCTGAGGCAACATCAATGGTTGCACTCCTTTCTTTACCCAGATCTGCTTCATGCCCATAACTTCTTTCTTCTTGAATTCTGTCTGTCGAGTTGATATAGCAGATGTCATTTTTGCTTGCCTCCTTGGTTGGGTTACACTTGCATTAGTATGTGAAGGAGAAGGGAGGTGTGCTGGCCTTTGAGCTTTGGCTTTCATGATTGAGTCCTTGTGCGTCAGAGGGTCGGTGACACACACAAAATTTTCTTTATGAAGATTAGTTTCAGGAGAACTCAGAGAATGTGTGACCTTTGGATTTGTGAGCATGCACTTGCCTAATTCTAATGTAATGCATTGTTCATGTACCCAAACTTGAAGAAGTTGACTTCTTAGGTTCAAGTTGACTGCATGGTCATAGATCCAATCTTGACCTAGGACAAGTGGCTCTGTAAGGTCTGCATCATGACACACTAGCATTTTGACTTTCATTGGAACATCTTGAAGGTAGATGGGAAGTTCCACCTCGCCTAAACAAGGGGTTTCCACACCTCCCAATCCTATGAGATAGGCTTCTATAGGCTTGATGTCCAATTGCAGGTCTTGGCAGTATGAAAGTCTAACTGCACTAGTTGCTGCACCTGAGTCAATTAATGCTCTCACAGTCTTTGCATTCTTCCCTTGCCCTACTGCTATGGTCACAAATGGACGTCGATCAATTATTTGAGAAGCAGTTAGGTCCGATTTTTGGCACATGTCCATGTGATATTTTGGAGCTTTTGTGTTGATCTCTAGGCCTAATCGTCGTAACTTATTTCTTCTGATGCGCTCTCTCACCTCTGCTTGTGCTTCTTCTCTAACCCTTAACTCCTCTTCTTTTCGCTTCTTAGCAGTGTTGAGTCTCATTAGCATTTCCTCTGTAAGAGGTTCTTGATATAGCTTGACTCGACAACCACTGATATAGTTTGGTAAGACATCGCCTTCTAGTGTGGCCAATTGAACTACACCGCTAGTGGAAATTCTATTAATGATCATGGGTCCATATCCTCTTTTTTCCAATTTACGGGCATGTTGCTTTAGTGTATAAACCAACACTAGGTCTCCCTCTTTCAAGCCTTTATCCTTGATATGTGCATCAAAGTATGCCTTTTGCCTTTTCTTTGCAGCATAGATGCCTGCCGCTACTGGTAGCCTTGTCTCACCTAAGCGTTCTAAATCAAAGATCCTCGAGGATAACTCGTGTCCGTTCCAATCATTCTCTTGTGCTACTTTTAAAGTTGGGATTAGGAAATCCAATGGTAGCACAGCATTTTGTCCGAGGACCATCTCAAATGGGGTGGCATTGAGTACCGTTTTATAAGCAACTCGGTAGGCCCAAACATCATGATGAAGTTGTTTGTCCCAATCACAGCGTTTGTTATTTACGAGTTTTGTCAATATGTTACATAGGATCTTATTCGTGCTCTCAGCTTGTCCGTTAGCTTGTGGATGATAGGGGGCAGACTTCTTATGTATCACCAAGAACTCTTGGAGGAGATTTTCAGTGACATCATTCAAGAAGTGTGTGCCTCTATCACTTACTAACTCTATTGGTAATCCGTATCTAGTGAACACATTCTCAAATAAGAACTTAGCTGTAGTTTGAGCATCGTTCTTTGTTGTGGCTTTGACTTCTACCCACTTTGTGAGATAATCCGTGGCTACAATAATGTACTCGGCATGGGAGTTTCTAGCTGGGGGGTTAATAGGACCTACAAAGTCTATGCCCCACTTCGAAAATGCATGTCCTCCCATCATTGGTCTCAAAGGCATCTCATCTTTTCTAATCGGATATTGTGTACGTTGGCATGTGTCACGTTTCTTCACATAGGTATGTGCATCCATATGAAGAGTGGGCCACCAAAGTCCTGAGAATAGAATAGTCTTAATTACCCGATCAGGACCAAAATGTCCACCTGCCACACTGCTATGTGCAGTTTCTAAGACTCTCAAATAATCTGATTCATGAACGCACAATCTTAAATAGCCATCTTTGCCTCTTCGGTATAGGTTATCACCTACTAAGGCATAGTCTTTAGCCTCCTGCTCCATACTTCGTTTTCTTGCTAGACTTGCCTCCTTGGGGGATGTTCCCGATCTCATGAATTCTACCAATGGAGCACTCCAGTCAAGAATTAACGACACGTGATAAAGGGTAGCATGCTCCACTGGGGGTCGCTCTTTGCACATTGGACAATTCTTTATCCACTCATGAATTTCTTTATCCATACTAGGCCAATACACTCCTAAACGTTTTAGATTTTGCAGTGTTCGTTGTTTTGAATAGTGATTCCCTAGAAATCCTTCATGGGCTTGTTGCAACCAACTACTATGCTCATCATCCTCGACACAACAAGCTAGAACACCTTCCGTGTCTTGTTTATACATGCTTCCTGCCAATATTTGATAGCTTTGTGACCGCACAATTTCATCCCTGTCCGTCTTCACCTTTTTATTTGCGGGTCCAAAGGTTAAGACTGGTACCAACTTATTTCCCATTTAGGAACAACTTCTAGATTGAATAGATAAGCATCGGGCAATTCATCCGACACTCCTTGCGGTGGCTCTCCTGAAGTGATGCGAGAAAGGTGATCCGCTCTGAGGTGGGTCTTACCTTGCCTAACAACCACTTCAAAGTCATATTCCATTAGTAAGAGGAACCATCTTACTAAGCGTCCAGTATTGCAAGGTTTATTGACCAAGTATAATAAGGCTTGATGATCGGTGAAGAACTTAAACTTGTTGGCCAATAAATAGTGTCTAAATTTCTTTACAGCATATACCATGCCTAAGCCTTCTCTTTCGGTTGTGGTGTAGTTTCGTTCAGCAACATTCAATTGCCTGCTAGCATATGCTATAGGCAAATCTAAATTCCCTTCACCAGTTGGTTGTGACAGCACACATCCTATTGCATAATTGAATGCATCCACATGTACATGGAATGGCTTATTCCAATCAGGAGTCGTCAGTATTGGTGCTGTGCACAAGCGTCTCTTCAACTCATTGAAGGACTTCTCACATTCATCATTCCACTCAAAATTTGTCAACAAGGCATAAAGAGGTTTAGCTATGATTGCATACATGTGAATGAACCTACGATAATATCCACAATGGCCCATGAAGGCCTGTACCTCTTTAACATCTTTTGGTCTCCGCAACTCCGCTATGGCTTTTACTTTGTCCTCATCTGTCGATATTCCATTCTTAGAAACAATATGACCTAAGATTTTACCTTGACGTACCATGAACACACACTTCTCTGGGTTCAGACACACTCGATATTCTCTACACTTGTTGAAGATCTGTCTAAGCTCAGGGATGTGGTATCTTCGCTCTTGGGAATGAGCATATAAATCATCCACATATACTTCTAAGCTCTTTCGCAAGAACTCTTTGAAGACATGACACATGAGTCTTTGGAATGTTGCAGGTGCATTGGTGAGCCCAAATGGCATCACACGAAATGCAAAGATTCCCCACTCTGTGGCAAAAGCTGTTTTGTGTTGATCTTCTGGGGCAATGGCTACTTGGTTGTAACCTGAAAATCCATCAAGGAAGCTATAAACTTCCTTGCCTGCAACACGCTCCAATAAATGTTCAGTGATTGGAAGTGGATAACTATCTTTGATTGTAGCAGCATTAACTTTTTTAAGGTTAATACACACTCGCAATTTTCCATTCTTTTTGGGCACCACTACAATGGGGGACACCCATTCTGTATGCTCAATCTCATAGATAAATCCAGCTTCAATCAATCTATCAATTTCTTCTTTTATTTTGGTTGCATAAGTGTCATTATATGTGTAGGGCTTACGTTTAGTGGGCTTGGCATCTGCTATCATGGGGATCGTATGAGAACAAATTTCCGGATCTACTCCTTTCAAGTCTTTATAGTGCCATGCAAACACGTCCCTATATTCCCTTAATAACGCCACCAACTCTACTTCCTCTTCTTTACTCAGGTCATCTCCTATGTATGTACATCTCTCTTCATTCTCTTCGATGGTAACTACAATTTTTTTGGTCTTGTCTTTGTTATCATATGCTTCTCCTGTTGTGGCCTCTCTCTTAGGCATTCGTACCAAAATTTTTCGGTCTTCTACTTCATATTTCTTGAAATTTTCTGGTACTTCAAACACTTGCTCCTCCTCTCCTTGTTTCACTACTTTTCGTTTCTCTTTCTTTTGACTATCTTCACTCCCATCCTTTGAATTTACCGTTTTGATGCTTGTGAGAGGTTCTTCTTCTTTTTGGGTAAATACTCCTATGTCTTCTACATAGTGCTCCTCTGAAATAAAGCAGCTATCCATCACAATGGACTCTAGATCATCATCGTTCTCTTCTTCTCTTATGAATTCACTAGGGTCACATTCTTCTAGCAAGGGCTGACACATGAACACTGAAATATCATATCCCTCCTCATCACAATGAGGTGTCCATTGTTCTTCATTGACAGCAATATCCATGGTGGCTAGGATTTCTGCCCAACCATGAGGCTCAAATTCCTCATCTGGAAATATCATCGGCGTATAGGCTGGGTCTCTAACTGGTCTATCTCCTTGAGAAAATCCTTTTTCTCTAGCCTTTAAGCGTTTTTCCTCTTCCTTTGCGACCTTGCACATCCACAAATGAGTATTCTCATGCATCCAAGATGTATCAGATGAACTTTTAGAATGCAGAGAGACAGAATCTTCTTGCTCCTTGTGGATAGGATTCCACTGTAGGGGTGGAACATCTCTGAAGGTGTAATCCTTCAAATTTACCTTGGTCGTGACCCCTAAGCGTTGCAAGTATAAGGAATTGGTTCCCCAATCCTGTACCACTTGCAGTTGTTGTAGGAAGGGCCTTCCTAGGATCATCTCGTAGACATTATTTTTTTCAAAGTTACATATAGCAAATGTGTGCTCAAACTCTACTCCACAGGTGGTTAGAGTTATCCCTTCGAGAAATCCTAGAGGTCTTTCCACATGGCCGTCAGCCATCTGAAGCTTCATTCTAGTTGGTTTTAATGTGGGCTTGCCCCATCGCTTCCACAGGGAGGTGGTTGCAATAGCAGCACCAGCACCTGAATCTATGATTGCTTTGGTTGTGTAACCTTGGTAGGTGATTGGAAGATAAGTATTCCCTTCTTCACCTTCACACATGTCCCCTATTTTATCAAGAGGTATCTCTAGAACTTTCTCTTTAGAGCCTACTTTTGGCATTTTGGAATCAAGTTCGGGAACTTGATCCTTCACATGATTCTATAGCTCGGGTTTTGCTTTGAGTAGCTCCTCTACCGTGAGATGACACTGAACTTTAGTGTTCTTCACGACGTCAGTGTTTCTTGGAATCAACGAGTCTTCATTTCTTACCACTATTGTGGGAGCTCTAATCTGGACAGATTCAGTTTCCCATGGGTCTGTGAACTGTGGCAACTCTTGTAAACAATTAGATTCAAAATCTAACCGTTCATCTTCTTGTTGCTCTGTTTCTTCTCCATAAGTAGATGGAATGTCTTGTGGAAACTGATCATGAAGGTCATCAATCTCAAGGATAGGAGGAGGATTATCCTTCTCCTTGGCCCATTTCTCTTCTTGTATTTCCCGCAAGAACGTTTGAGAGTGTTGTTGAATTGAAAGAGGCTCTCCCTCATCTATGGAGTCAGGAACATAGACTTTCTTTGGTGATGAGCTTTCTCTTTCAATAGTTAGTTGAGCCTCTGGAGGTAACGAAACTTGTGGCTTGTTTACCAATTGCTCTAATCTATCTAGTAAGCCCTGGAAGTGCAAACCCGGTGTAATAGCATTCGTCTGATTGAATGATTGATTGGCCTCGAACATAGCTTGAGCTAGTTCCACCATTTTAATGCACATTTTTGTCCGTTCAATCTCTAAATCTGCTCTAGGGTAGCTCTTATCTAGGTTTGCAGGTGTTGGCCCTTCTTGAAGTCGAGCCTGGTATGCTTTGAACATCATGTCCAAGTGTTCTAGGGTTGGATCTGCAAGAACAGACCCCGGTTGTGGTGGTTCATTTACGGTGGTTGGTGAGTAGGGATGAGGTGATGTGGATGGAGTTTGGACTTGTGAGGGGCTTTGAGAGGCAATATCTTCTATTTTTGTTTTTGCATCTTTCAGGCTTTCTTCTAGTTCGGATAACTTTTTGGTCCACTTACGATTGGCCTTCTCTCTAGTATCCTTCCATGTTCTTGTTCTTCTCTTACTAGGCTCTCCTGATTCACTTGGCTCTGATTGCTCAACTGGTTTATTTTGTTGTAAGGCTTGTGCCCTAGTCACTGCGTGTATAGGAGCCACATTATCGCTACTGGAACTTGAATCCCTTGCTAGGCCGACAACATTAATGGGTGTAACCTTTGGTACACTAGCGGGATGTCCGGGACAATCTCTCAAAAGCTGTTCTTTGCCACACTCTAGACAGACAACTTGTATCGTGATGTTCTGCCCTTGTGTCGGAGCTAGTGTGTGGGGTGGTTTTTGTCTTGGCATAGATTGAGGTTGGCTATTTCCTTCATGTTCATATGGTCTAGTTGCTTCTCATGGTTCTGGACATGGGCTATACCTAGGAACTTCTCTTCCTTGTTCTGTAGGAGGGTACCCGTATGATCTGTAGTGGGGTGGTACAAATGGTCGCGGCTGTCTATTCATTAGATAGTTTTCATTGTTGTAGTTGGGGTACTTTGGCTCACTATAAGAGTTCATGTTAGGCACTTGAGTTGATCGTCTATCGTACGGGTAAGGTTGTGATAATCCTAATGCTTCTTGGTTGCAGACATGAGATGGATGATCCCCACCGCAAAGTGTGCAACTTCCTAACATTGGCATTCTCAAGGGGGAGTTCTGGTAGTTCCTTTGTCCCTGTACTCCTAATTTCTTGGCCACCAACTCTGTCACTTCCTCCACATAACTCAAACTAGAAGTCCTTGCTCCTTGTCTCCTCTGATTTGATAGGATCCTGTGTGATTTTGAGATCCTCAGCTAAGTTGTCTTCCAAATCTATGCACTCCTGAAGACACTGACTTAGGGTTTGCAGTCGTTTTACGTATACTAAGACTCTCAATGTTCCATTGGTTAGACCTTCTAAAAATAGGGATATCATTTTTTGCTGAGAAGGTCTCTCTGTCACAGGGCATCGGGTTACGTATTGCTTAAACCTTCGTGCTGCATTTTTTACTGTCTCATTGGGAGCTTGTTTGAAACTATGTAGTAAGGATGACGAATTGTGCTTGATCCCGCGCTTCGTGAATTCCCAAATAAGTTCTTGGCAGAATTGTTCAATATGTTCAAAGCAATTTGGATCCAGAGATTGAAACCAAGTTAAGGCTATTCCCATAAGTGTTAGCCCAAAGGATTCATATTGCATGAAAAAGTCATCCACTTGTTCTGCTCGCAACACCTGCTTGAATTCTGCAATGTGGTCATAGGGTTCTCCTGTGCCATCGTAACGATTTCTCATACATTTGGCCAATTGGATTGGTCTCAGTCTTCTGTCGGGTTCTGGGGATCGAGTTATGATGGGGACACCTTGGGGCGGTTCTGTCCTAAAGGTAGGTCTATTCATATTTCCCATCCTCTGACTAGAGTGACCGTGGGGGTTGATTCTTGGCATGTTGAATTGTTCATGTAGTCTCTCGGGTATGCTACCTTGGCTCATTTGTCCTAACGTCACATTTTCTGTTCTTTGTTGGGTTTCGAATGGGTTTTGCGAGGTAGTTTCCTGATCTCGAGCTAACTCTCCTCTTTCATTAATCTGATTAGGACTTTCAGTTACTACATATATCTAGCCCATCTTGTCCATGTAGACTCCGTCTTCATACTTGACAGCTGGTCTTGGAACTATTTCTAATTCTGTGGTGTTTATCATTCTTGCTACTGTCCTCTGTAGACCATCAAGGTAGATGGGTATTCCTTGCAAATTAGTGGATATATATTCAAGAGACATTCGATATCCGCCTTCCACTCTAGACATAAAACCTTCCCTAGGTATGGAACTATGCATGTCTTCAGAAACCAAGAGCCTCTCCCAGTTAAGTGACATTTTTGACTCACTTGTCTATGAACTCAGCACGTAGAGTTAACCCCTGAGTTGGGATTCCCTGACTTGATTGTGTGGTTGATCTTAGTTTCAAGTGATATGGTACTTTATCTACCTCTTCCTAGGTATCATCTTGAGCTTAGGTTCATAAGCCTTGTCTACAAGTCCACAATTGTCCTTTGAATTGCTCAAAATCTTGTGGAACCCCTTGCTTCCTAGTCCAACCTGAGGGTCAACTTAAAAATACCCTATCTGATAATCCTGGTATTAATATTAACATAACTAGTCGATGTTTTTGTTGTACACCTCACGAGCTTTCCAACAAACCCAAGAACACTCCAAACGGATTTCGTATGAGAAAGTTATGCCAGTTCAGGGTTTTGGGGGTTAAAACAGGGAAACAGGGCCTCTCAGGAAATGCTTCAAATCAGGCGATACACGACATTTGTAGGACACGATACTTGATACTTGAGGAACTCGATACACGATACTTGGTATGTATCGTGATACTTGAAGTAGGCGATACACGATCTTCAACAAGTATCGCAAGCAAACTCCACGATACACGATCTTTGATAGGTATCGCGATCGCTGTATAACGATACACGATACTTGACTATCACGATACTCGGGCAAAATGATACTTAACTCAAGACGATACTCGATATTTGGAAGAAAACGATACACGATCTCTGACTTAGGCGATACCCGATCTCTGACAAATATCGCGATCTCTGATAAACGATACCGATCTTCGACCGAAACGATACCGATCTCTCATGCAAACGATACACGACCTATGAACCAAACGATACACGATCACTGGTGAATATCGCGATCTTTAATTGAAACGATCTTTGGCAGCAACGATACTCGATACTTGGCTCAAAACGATCGACGATACCTGAACAAAACGATACGCGATCTTTGGTAAGTATCGCGATCTCTGAGAAGCGATACACGACCTATGAACCAAACGATACACGATCTTTGATCCAGACAATACACGATCTACGATCTTTGACCAATACGATACACGATTGCTGGTTAATATCGCGATCTTTGATCAAAACGATCTCTGGACTAAACGATACCGAAAGGAGGGAAATATCGCGATACTCGACCACAGGAGTAAAACGATACTTGCTAAGTATCGCGATACTCGACCGCGGGAGCAAAACGATACTTGACCCTTAGACAAATTTTGGGAAAGATTTTTTCTAAGTTTTGGTTGTACACATGCTCTACTCTTTCCTCTCTTCTCTCCTCACTCTCTATATCACCCCAAATCACTCCTTTTCACCTCTGTCAGTACCAAACGATACCTGACGCAGATCGTTTCCCTTTCCAGACTCAATTTACTGAGAAATTATAGATTAAATGGGTGTTTGCTCACCTTGAGAACCTCTCTAACTTCTTTGTCACTTCCCCTTGCTCTGTGTAACCCCAGGTTGCCCGATTGCTCACTCACGATCTTTGGCGCAGCTCTCACGATACTTGGCGCAGGTTCCGTCTTGTCCGGGGCTGTTCACTCAGATTTTAGCTATTTTGGTGCTACTTCTTCAGCGCCCCTATTCTGCACCCTCTCTAAGCTTCTTGCTCACAACCACAAGTAAAAACAAGGTGAATGTACTCTAAAAAAAATGGAAAAAACTGAGAAGATGAAGGCGGGTGGAGATGGAGATGATAATGAAGATGAAGAAGAAGGAAAATTCAAAACTGAACTGAAAATGATGATTTTTTTACCTTCCAACGTCGCTACTCTACGTCTTACCGTCACACGCTCGTCCTCCAAGCTCTCTCCCCGGCAACGGCGCCAAATTTGGTGTCACTCTAGCACAATGGTGAGTACCAACGTGAGGAGATACACCTCATAAATGTCAATCCGTGGAGACGTGAGGACCGGTATGAAGACCGCGAGCAAGTGATGGCACAAGTGCGTGAGTGAAAGCACACAAGCATGCACACACATACACACACACGCGCATAAAGTAAGAGCAAGGAGTGGAACAATGGAAGATCTTCGATTATACAAGAGCTCTCTTACAAAGCTGAAATCTACAACAAGCCCACCTCAAAAATCAGCTCTCCAGCCCTTTTTATAGTTTTTGAGTGGTTTTGGCCCTGTCCAGACCTAGTGTCCGGCCTAGTTAAAAATTAGGTTCTAGGGCTTATTTGGGGGCTCAAACGGAATCTAAAAATTATGAAAATTGGTAGTATGATACATCTAATAATCCTCAAGCTCAAGGACTCCTTGGCTAGAACAAAATGGAGCTATAAAAATAGAAAATGGTATTTACAATGATATTTAGTGATAAAAATCACTATTTTTATAGGGATTTCTTCTGAAAATTTGACATGTGAATCTTGGAGCTCCCTACTTGCTCCTTCTTCTCGTGTGTTCACTTCCTTGATGCGCTTCCATGCTTTGTCCTTGATCTTGAGCTGCAACACTTATCCCTCTATCTATTGCTTTATCATAATCATCATCCTCAAACTTTTCTTGTGAGAGCATATCCACGATAATATTGAGCTTTCCAACAATATGAACAAAGGTAGATCAATAAACTTGATATATGCAATCCATCTTAACATAAAATTTTTAGGAGATAAGAAATTTGCAATCATTCCTATGAAGAGAAGACAATCAATCTCTATAATCACATTTGCACTCATGAAATACTCTTTATCTGATTTTAAAGTAGTGACTAGTCCCCATAACTCTTGCTTGATCTGAGGATAGTTCCTTTAAGTATCATGTGAAATTTTGGCAATAATTTGAACTACATAACTCTACCCCTTATCATCTCAACTAATAACCCAACCTATACCAATAGGACTTGTATCCATAGTTAGGATTATAGGTTTATTCCATGAATAACCAATACGTTTCAAAATCGGAGCATTGATAAGCAATTTCTTTAGTTTTCTTGTTGTTCTACTACGCTTCTCTATCTAGAAGATTTTTTTTTTTCTTCCTTAATAAATCATATAATGGATTTGCAACATGAGCAAAGTGAGGGATTTGAATTCCATAGACGACACAAGATCCTAAGAATCTTCTTACTTCACTAATATTTTGACATATCTTTGAGGCCCTACTAATGGAATCAATATTTTGTGGGTATGATCTACTAGCTTAATGTCCACATAGATATCAAACGATCAAAAGTTTATTGACACCAAAAATGGATTTCTCCAAGCAAAAAGTTAGTTCAAACTCTTCGAATCTTTGAAAGACTCTTTCACAATTAAAACTATGACCGGAGACAAACTTCCTACAACCAAATGAATCAATAGTTGTATCTTTCTCCTTCTCCACATAACCTTCTACCGGAATTTTATCAATAAATGGCATAGTCACTTCACAAATAAAGTCTTGTAAAATCAAATTCATAGCATTCATCATATGAGCCATAGGATTTCTCGCTCCCTATGGCAAGGTACATATATATATACTAGACCCAAAGGAGGTTTCATCTTGGTAATATCTCTACTCTCAATAGCTAATTGTAACTGGTCATATCTTGAATATAAATCATCCATAGAGTAGATAGAGTGCTAGAAAAAGCCTCTAGAGACTCATCTACAATGGGCCTTGTTCCTACATTTTTGATAGTGATCTTATTGATAGGTTGTAGATCCTATATGAAGCATAGCTTTCAATTCTCTTTAAGTACCGTGAACCATCGATTTGAATATGGTGCAGATGATGGTTCAAGAATCCTCATAGAAATAGTCTCCTTTAACAATCTCATCAGCTCAGGTAAGTGAGCCTTTGGGATCCAATGATCGAAGATCTCATGAAATATGTGGTATAGTGAATATGATCGTAGAAGCAACTAGCTTTAGATCAGTGCATTCTATCTCATGTAGAAATAGTAAAAATGATTCCTTATATCAAACAATCATCTCTCTAAATTGCCATGTTTCAATTTTAGAAAGAAATTATTCTCAAAAATTTATATGTTGTATAGATTCTGTAGTAAATCAATGCCCTATCTTAGATTGATTTCTAAGAATAGGATCCTCAAAAACACTTTTCATCATATCATAACCTTCTTTAGGCAGTGGCTTAGCTATGGGTTTTACTTTCTTTTCAATTGTTCTACATTTCATATCAATCTTGACTTTGTGCTCTATTAAGACGTTTTGTAAGTTCAATCATACTTTCAATGTTTTTTCTAAGATGAAATCAATCCTAGATCTTTGTAATGTTTTTCATTCATTTTTATAAATCTGTTTGGAATTTTTTTTTTTTTAAAAGTGCAAACTAGATGCAGGGTACATACAAAAAAAATTCTCCAAATTATATACATCTTCATGCAAGACATCAAACCATGTTCCACCATTATCTTCCTCAATAGTGGAATCTAATAGAATTTTTTATCATAATTTATCCCAAATTCTCTTACTGAAGGAGAGCTATCATGACCGTAACAATTAATCGATTTCTTTATAAATTCGCATGTTCCTTGAATGATTTGGACAGATAGTAATCACTTGTAGGGAATGCAATCTAGATTTTGAATGAATTCTAGCATTTGTTGAACCATCATTCATGGCCTTTGTCTCCAACTGTAATTTTGTTATATGACCAGTTATCTTGCACAAGGAAAAGGATTTCCTCACAAACTCCTCCTATCATAATAGACACATAGGCACATGAACCTAGCAAGATCAAAGACCCATTATCTGTCGTTCTCATTGTCCATCCATGGTCTTTATCAATGGGCCATCTGAATTTATCAAAAAAGAATTAGATATCATGTTTATCTCTTATTCTAAATCAATCAAGGCTAGATCTAGAAATGATTCTTTCTCATCTCAAATCAGAATTTTGATTTCTCAAGCTCCTCCTGCCTGGAAATGCTTATCAAATTAGCTCTCTCCATTGTTCATCTCGTCATCAAGAAGAATCAAACAAAAAAAATTTATATTCATTGTTCCCATCTCAATCTCCTTCTATTCATCACTATCACTATTTTAATGAATCATTTAATGTGACTACATCATTCATTGCAAGAGTTTCATCAATAATATCCTACATATCTTTGTCTTGAGGAAGAAGAAATCATGCCCTCATCACTAGTATAATAAAACTATCCTTGAACTTAGGTTTTTCTATGGAAAACACCTATTCAAGGGACATTTTTACTTGTCTTTTCAATAGTATATCATTTAGAATTTGTTTAAGGTCATTTTTCCTCTTCAAGATTAGATATCATAATTTCTCTTCGAGGCCTCCTCACTTTCTTTTTTATCTTCTCCTCTCCTTGTTTCTTTTCATCATCGAAGATTTTATCAATACTTTGATTCTTTTTCTAATAGTTTTGTTTTTTGTTTGTTTGATTTCTTGTAATTTATTAGTATCATTAAGTGGTTTTTTTCCTTCTTTAGTATCTTTTGTCTTTTCCTCCTCAGTCAAGGTTGTGGTATCCTCAAATTGCACTTTCCTTTCATAATTTATTTTCTTCTTTTATTCCTCTCTAGATTATCTTCTAGTCACTATTTGATCAACCTCGTCAACTTCATCATCCATATCATCATGTCTCCTTTCTTCTTGACCACTAGCTATATGAGAGTATACAAAAAACCAATGAACGAGTGATTTCCATGTAGTTTTTTGCATAATCTCTTATCTAGCTTTTACCAAATTTTCAATAGAATAGGTAGACTAACTCTCAGCTAAATGAAATCTTTTTTCTTCTAATGGATCTAATTTAGCTGCTAAAGTGCTAGCATATGCATTTGTGATAGTTAGATTCTCATATAGATTTTTCATACCTATTGTTCACCAATTGAGAGCCAAAGAACTTATGTATGAAAATCTCGTAATTTGTTATGTATTTCTATCACAAGTTAGTTTTCTTTATTTTTCTTAATTGATCACACACATAAGTAGCATGATCCTATCCATCCCACCTTACACATTGCTTGCTGATAGGTTTCCATTTTTCATTGAGTCTTGATATTTCCACCTTTGTACTTCAAAAGCACCAGAATGGATGGGGTAAATGCCTTTCTTCTTCTACTCTAGATTGGGTTAATTATGTAACCTTGAAATCAAATCAGCAGTGCTCCTTCCTCTAGTTCCTTTAGTAACTCCTTTTGGTACTCTCTCGGTGTGTTTATGTGTCAAAGTTATTCGACACCACTAATGGGAGAATGTACACCTTCCCTATAGAGCTTGAAACATAGAATACTGATAACCTTTCTTTACTGAAATATGTGCTTCTTTGAAGCTCTATGAGAATGAACCCAAGCATTTGTTCACATTCAACTTATTCTATGTGACCTTTGTGATGCAAGTTATCTCACTCAAAAATCTTGTTTCTATCCCAAGACCCAATCCCTCCAAGACAAACTACTTATCAACTTCAATAGGCATGCAAAAAAAAAACTATTATTTACTTGAGAAATGATTTCTCGTAGAATATCAAGAGTTTATACAAGTTTGGAGACAACTTTATAAGAGAGAAATAGATTTTCAAATAGCCAAATATTTAAAGGATTCAAGAAATAATGACTAGTAAACTCTCGTCATAGCTCAGTGCTACCTCAAAGCATGATGAAAATCTCAAAGCAAACATGGTGCTTCCTTAGCAAGGGTTCTACTAGCATATTCATTTTCTAGGACAAACGACATGTGTAATCTTCCAAATTAAAGTACCAAGTTTGTTTGTATCACTTTGAAATGATTCTCTAAATGATAGGAAGCTCTTTTCCTGTACTGTAGGTTTCATCAAGCCTAACTGTGATACTTGTTTAATTCAGTTTCATGAATGGGATTCAAATTCAAATTTTATTACACATACTTGTACTTTGATTCTTTCTTCACATTGCTCTAAGTGTCATCCGTTCAAGCAGCTCATAAGCTCATATAGTTAGAGCTTGGCTTTGAATGTGTTTCATGAGGTGCCATTGGTCGTGGCATTGACCCATTCCATGCCTATGGCATTGCCATTTTTTATGTGATTTGGGACGTAAGAAGACCCTACAGAGTTGATTGTGGTGGACAACAATGCAAGATGGCGTTCATGCTTATGTTCGATAGTGTGATCCCTACCAACACACCTGCCAACCGTTTCCATAGTGATGCTTTCCATTTGCAACCTATTCTCCCTTTGGAACCTTTCTAGAGGTGGGGATTGGATTTTATCGGTCCCATTACTTTTTCGGTTATACTTACTACCCATCGATACATCCTAAAGTGCATTGATTATTCCCTCGTTGGGTGGAGGCCTGCATGGTCTACTCAACCACCACTATTGTAGTCACCAAGTGTTTAACCCATGATGCCCAATTCATTGGTGCCATAACATGCCTACATCTTTATCTTCTGTAGCAGTTAAGGCACTTAAGTCATACAGGTTATCACATCTTATGCCTTTATCTACTACATTACCTGATGAATGCATGATTTCTGCACCACTCTTATTGAAGTGAACTTCAAGTCCACGATCTACTATTGTAGAAACTGACAACAAATTTCATTTAAGTGTAGGTACATAGAGAACATCATATAAATTTTTCACCACACATAGAGAAGTGATAAAAGACATGGTTCCAGTTCCTTCCGCTACAAACTTGACGTCATTTCCCACCACTAAATTGATGGATTCCCACAGAGGCACAAGGGAACTATACCAATCCCTTTTTACCGGTCATATGGCGAGAAGCTCCACTATCTAAAATCCATGGTCCATCAACACGAGCTTGATCAGATGAGCATACCTCTTCAATAGATACCCTTAGTTCCAACTCTGTGTTATTTGCAGACTCTTTGTTCTTCCACGATGATTTTACAGTTCCATTCCGTTCATTAGCTTGCTTCTTTATGGAATCCTTGATGGCATGGCCTTTCTTTTCACAATAGAAGCAACTTCCTATGATCATTTTCTTCTTTGGCTTCTTCTTTCATCCATCAGAAGAGCCTTTACCTTTTGCATTTGTTGAGAATGCAGCATCACTTGTACTTTGACGATTCTTCAGCTGCATCTCTTCCTCTAAAAGCATGGCACAAAACTCTTCAGATGTAAGGGGAGTGGATCTTACTTGAGGTGTTAAGGGTTGTTACTAATCCATCATACTTTACTGAAAGAACATGTACACATCTTCGAGCAAGCTCTTCTCGTGTTATAACAACACCAACTGCAGCCAATTGATCTTGAAGATGTTTTATCTGTTTGATAAAATCTTTAGCCTTTTCACAATCTGAATGCTTTTCATTTGCCACATGATTTTCTAAATTCTGTATCCTAGTGTGCTTCTTGGTGTCATATTGATGAGCCAATATGCCCCAAGCAACATGTGCTTTACTAGTATCTTGAACTAAAGTAAGCACAAAATCACTTACATTAGTGACAATCGCACATAATGCATCAGCATCCCGCCTCTTCCAAGCTCGTAGAAGATTTGGAGCTGGCTGAATCATCAATCTTGAATTTGTTAGATCTTCAACTGGTATAGGCTTTCGATCCAATCCCATTGGTCCCATGACAGTGTCAAGTAATTCAAAGGAGTCCAAAATTGCAAAAATTTTGAACTTCCCGAGTGTATAGTTGGTTTAATCTAGCTTCCCTTTAGTGAATGCAGGTGGGACAATTCCAATAGGTGCAGCATTAACATTAGTTGAAGCAACATGTCTAGTGTTTGATGATGAAGCCATCCTGTAATCACTCGAATAATCTACTGACATTCTAGTTTGCGAGTAGGCTAAAATAGTGATACTTCTCAAGCTATTTGAACCTTATGGCTCTGATACCATGCAAGACAAGAGTTATGCAATATAACACAGGAGCAGTAGCAGAGAAGATAAAAAATGTAGGAGAATCTCAACAATTTTCTACTAACAGCAAGTACAAAGATCATGGCATTCTCCACCCATGCACCCTCAAGGTAGAGCTTAAATGGTGATCTAGACAACTCTAGATAGGGTGATACAATGTAGAGGTATGCTGGCTCAATTCAATTTCTCAGGTAGTGCAGAAGTCATGTTTATATAGGATCATGGGTAGCCTTCCGTGGACAGCTATACATAGGCAGTAGAGCATGGGCGACGACCCCCCACATAATTTCCATACACGGCTTAGGCCAGTTGAACCGACCTAACAAATATACATGATTTTTGACTCCGATAGGGAATATACCATGGAATATTCCATTATCTTCACGTCGGGGGAGCTGCCCCTGGAGCCCCACCACAAAGCTCGTTGGGCCCCTGAGACCCCCTGCCAAGCGGCCCACTGGCCCCCTTGGACCCGCCAATCGGGGTTGTTCACCGCTACCCAAGACCCCACAATTCGGGACCCTGGTAACTCCCTTTCCTTACAATACCTTACATGGTCCAATATGACCTTCATCCTCATAATGGGGGCCTTACAAAATGTGTATACAATCATGAGGGGTAGACATTGATCATATACTAATACACACCACAAAAGAATGGCATTGCTGAACAAAAAACTACACATATTGTAGAAATAGCAAGAGCCTTGATGGTTCAGAAGAATATGCGTTATTGTTATCGGGTAGAACATGTGCATACTGCTGTATATTTCATGAATAGAGCTCCGACTACTGTTGTACATCAAGTTATACCTGAAGATAAGTTTATAGGTAAAAAGATAAATTTATCACATATGAAAGTATTTGACTATATTGCATATGTACATGTTCTAGATGATTTGAGGACAAAGCTTGATCCAAAAGCACAAAAATGTATCTTCATTGGGTACTTCCTTGAGCAAAAGAGATATAAATGTTATAGCCCACTCACACAATAGGTGAAGGTGAGCAGAGATGTTGTATTTGATGAAATGCCAAGCTTCTTTGCAGATGCCAAAGATGGACTTAATCTTGAATCAAATGATAAAGAAAATGCTAAAAAATCAAGTGTGAAATCTCAAGTTTTAAGTGAATTGGATGCATCACCAAGCAATAGCTCCAACTCAATTTCATGAAGTGGAAGATTGTGTGGAAATTTCAGTCTAGCAAATTCATCAACTACATCAAAGAAAGGTAAAGAAAAGCTTTCTCCTGGTAGTAAATCAGCTATAGGTTTTGAAGACATTGATGGAGATTCAAGGGGTTCAAAAAAGAGCCTTGATGAGGAACTCGGATTGCCCTCTGTGAAGACTCCAAGAGTTATAAAGGCACATGCAGATGATACAAGGAGAAGTGACCCAGAACTAAGAAGATCTAGGAGGATACAGAATTCAATGCAAGGATTGAGGCATGAAGGTAACCACTAGTGGAAACACGCTTGTCATAACAAGCAACCTAGTTTGACTCAAAAAAAGCATGTACATCTGGCAGTAATGATCCACCCTTGGGATAGAGCAATCCAAGTAGCTAATTACCACTCAAGTAGTGAAAGATGCACTTAACTGCATGCAAATTTCTAACACCTTGACAATGCATTAACCTGCTCATCTCTAAGACAACAAACTGAATATTAGGCCGCTTTATGCATAGGTAAATCAAGCATACAATAGTGTGTTCATGGAAACAACATCTCTATAACTTGAGCTTGAGCTCCCCTTTGTGCCTGTAAGGTGGGATCTTGCGCCTGCATCATATGTAACACCTTTCATTAGTTTACTATCTTTTCTTGTTGTCTCGAAAAGAAAAGCAACGTGGGTGTTATACATGAAACGAACGAGCATCCCGGAGGCTGGAGTCTTGAGCTCTATTGAGAAGTGGATGGACCTTAAGAATCAAGATACTGACGGAGAACGCATGTGCGAGACCGGAACATGTTCTTTTACAGAGCTGGGCGATCATCCATTGTATAAGAAACTGTACGAAAAGTGAACATGCGCAGCATTAGACGATCACTATGTGGAATTTCTCGACATCATGAAAATGACGACCGTGAACCGTTCCAATTTTCAAATGTTCCTTCTATATGGGCGATACAGTGAAGAAGATGACCTCATCCCTTTTTGACTTTTTTATTATGTTTTCCTCTTGAGGAGATGGACCATTGTACCCTCGTTGCATCTGATGACTATCATTCTGTATGTACTATCCATATTGAATTTAATCATTCTGTTGTTGTTACAAACAAAGTTTGTGACGGAGCAATAGCTGTGAGTTCATACTCGCTGCAGATATTCTGTGAGTTCATACTCGCTGCATGCGTAACCGCGACGAATTGTAGTACGACAGAACAGTACGTTTGCGTTCTAACTTTGCATGCGCTTTCAAAAATGTGCCATCTAAGATTGTTCTTTGTGTTTGATCACACAGACTTTGACCTTTTATATATATATATATATATATATATATATATATATATATATATATATATATATATATATATATATATATATATATATATATATATATATATATATATATGTATATATAATTGACAGAATATCAATGTATACATTAGATTTTATACTTTCTAAATTCAAAATTCGACAATATTTGACTCAAACGTTTATAATTTGACATTATATATATATATATATATATATATATATATATATATATATATATATATATATATATATATATATATATATATATATATATATACTATAATATATTCAGCTTTCCAATGTTCACTCAAACAAATATATACTTTCCGAGGAACACAAACATTGCAAATACTCTATTTATGAAATAGTCTGCACAAGTGCTACGATAGTGCCTTCAAGGCCGAAATGAGCTTCGAATATGCTCACTAGAATTTGTGCAATTCTGAAACTGCAACCGGAGGAGTGTCAACGGCACCCTAGATGAAGCGACGACCTGCTCTGATACCAATTGTTGGAGATAAACATCTGTGAAAGCACACAAACAACACAAGGAAGGAGAAGAAGCTTGGAGCACAACACACAATATTGAATGTATTACTAGAGAATGTACAAAGATTAGTAGCCCATTAGGGAAATAGGCGTATATACAAGCCGAGGGAAGAAAACCTCCTAAAGAGGGAAAAAAGTGTCCCGACGGTTCTACTGTGTTCACACACATCACTACCTAAATATATCAACAGCTTGTTGGATTTTGGGGTTTGCAGAAACACATGAGCAACACAAGGAAGAAGAAGAAGATTGGAGCACAATACAACATTGAATGAAATACCAAGTATATGTGCAAAGATAAGTAAAATGTTGGGATTATATGCATATATACAAGATAGGGAGAAAAATTCTGAAGAGGGAAAAAGTGCCCTTGTGGTCCCAAGTTTGTTCACAGACATCATTACCAAAATATATCAACAAGTCAACCCCTCAGACTGATGCACTGAACAAGGAGATATCACTCATCTAAAAGGAATTTCCAAGCTATGCGGAAAGGGATCAATCCACAAAAGGAAGTAAGCCCAAATATTTATGGAAAGCTTAAAACTTATCCCAAGACAGAGCCTTTGTGAAAAGGTTTGCAACATTATCATGTTTGGGCACATATGCCAAACTAACCTCTACAGCAGAGAACCTCTCCCTAACATAGTGATTGTGCAATTGAATGTGCTTTCTTTGATCATGGAACACAAGGTTCCTCAATATTTCCAATGCTCTTGAACTGCCACCGAGGATGGTGTGGTAGAAGAATCACCAACACCCAAATGATACAAAAGGCACATGAGCCATATACACACAACCGTTGCTATGAAAGTTGCCACTACAACATATCAGGCGTATACCGAATACAAATTTTCATAATCATTGGATTCCTATATTTTGAGGTATGTTCATTTTTTTGCTCACTAGTCTCAAACTGAAGCAGCCCGTGAAAATCGGGATGATGTCATCACTTGCTAAACATCATTCTCAGTGTGTGATTCATTATTTTTTGATGAAATTACTCTTGAAATTCAGCTCTTTACGTTAACTAGACTTCCCCAAGAGGAATTAAGCTAATTGCTGCTGTGCTCAGAGAATTATGCAAAACACTGGACAGGTGTATGAACCAAAATAGCAAGTTCTTCACCTCCGAGCTAACTCCAACTTATCTGTTTTGATCTATCTTTTTGAGAGTGATCTTCGAAGGTACATAGGGTGTCTAATACATCCATTGGAAAGCTAAAAGGGCCCACCATATACTCCTTGAGTTCATCTATCTGGTGTAGATCAAGGATTTTGCAACACCTCTTCATCTTCAAGCACATACCTATCCATCTCTTCACACAAACATCTGTATGTACTATTTCTAGTACATTCTCACTAACATGCTTGTCATGTAGAAATGGCACCCTTGAATGTTTACCAAATTGACATGCTACACATACCTTTTCCATCTCTACAAGCTTGAATTTCGATAGTCCATTTATAATGTCCTTTGGCTGCATCAATTTGAGCCTCTACAAATTTGCATGTCCAATTTGTTTGTGCTAGATCTCTATATCAACAATAACCCTTGCACCTTTTGGAAACATGGCTACATTCATTTCAGGAATGTAGCACATCAGCAAGATGTTTTACCTTCCCATCCTCCATAGACAATGCTATGTTTCTTGTATGCTTGATAGCGTGTGATGTGTCATCATCTGTTTCAACATATCCAGGAACTGAGAATTTCTGCAAACCACTAAACCATTCTGTATGAGTGACTATGTGATTTGAAGCACCTAAATCAATATACCAAACATTACCATTCGATTTCAAAACAACAGCAAACATCGTATTCATCATACGATGTTAAACCATGAACAACTTCAGCCTGCAATCACGTTCAAAGTGTCTAGGTCTACCATAATTCCAACATCCTTTATTATTATTACCTGAATCATTTCTTTGGAAATTTCTGTAGCTTCTTTGGCTCCCGCGACCTGGAGATTGTCCTCTACCTCCTGCATGAGTCTTGTGGTGACTTTGGTCTTGGTTACTATTTCCTCTTCCTTTTTTGAAGCCTCTACCTCTACCTCTTCCTCTGCCATAGTAGAATACCTGCTCAAAACTAGGTTTTCCTTGGAAGTTTGAGTCCTCACTAGATTCTTTTCTTCAATAATCAGCATGGACACTAGACGAACAAAATTTGGAACATTTTCCATTGTCTGAATAGATGTTCTAAACTACTTATATGGAGCTCGTAAACCACGAAGGCACACTTCCACATTATCATCGTCATCTATATTCACACCAATAGATGCAAGTGACTCATATATGCTTTTTATTTTCAAGGTTTACTCACTTACCAACATGCCCTTTTCTCCAATGTATGTAGCTCGTTCTTGAGATGCAATTTTCCTGCCTTTGTATTGGTCTCATACAAGGTGACCAAAATATTCCAAGACTCTTTGAGAGTCTTCTTGGCATCCTATATGTGCCAAATCAAGCTATCTTGTATGCTAATAGATAGCCAATACATTACCTTTCCTGCTCCTTGATTCCATTCTTCATACGCTCTTAACTTGTCTGCCATCGGATTCCTCTCTGGTAACTATGGAGCATATTCGTTCTCTCCTTTGATGTACTTCCAATAGACTTTTCCCATCAGAACTTTTGTCATCTTGAATCTCCAAGCATGGAAGTTGTTCTTGTCGAGCTTATCACTGATAAACTAACTCATTCCGTCTGCGTTCGCCATTTCTATAGCAACTCACAACATTGCAAAATAGTACAAGTACTACTTGTGCTTGAAAACTATCGCATATGATGTGAGAGCTCCATTTTAGAAAAACACAATTTTTGTGTATCAACAAAATCGCTTCAAATTTTGGATCTAGAATATATGAGCATTGCCGAATAGGATGCAAGTTATATTTTTTTTGAATTGACTTGATTTTTCTATGGGCCCCACCTTGGGGGCTCAAAATGGAGGTCAAGATGGCTCTAAAATAGAAATCTCATAAAAAGAATTGACCCTAAAGGGAGAACTCTCGACAGTATTTTGTGGCCTTCTACCTTCATGCCAATTTTCATGGCAATCGAAGGTCATTTGTGAATTGCACTTTCTCCATGCCTTCTCACGTACTCTTGACCATCGGTCTTCTCCACAAGCTCTCTACTGCCACACTCACTCTGATATCATATAATAACGAAAGAGATAAGGAAGAGATCTCAGACACACACACACACACACACACTCACAATCAAAGAGAACGAGCATCCTTGAGGATGGAGTGCTATTTTTCTCTTAATAAAAGGAAGTTCGGCCTTAGCCTACTCTCCGAGACTTGTATTAAATAAAAAAAAGGAAAAGTACAAGTGAAGGGGACTAGTGCCTATGGGACCCCGCAAGTCCCATAGAGCTCGGGAAGGACTTACAATGTTTCGGTGGCATTACAAAGAAGGTTAATCACCCTCTCACCACCTTCATGCGGGGCCCACTTTGGCTTAACGTCTTCTCGTCACCCTCATGCGGGGCCCATTCGTCACCTCCTTTTGATCAGCAATAGGATGGAGCGCTATTGAGAAGTTGATGGACCTTAAGAATCAAGAATCTGATGGAGATCAGGCGTGCGAGAGAGGTGTTTGTTCTTTTGATGGAGAACACACGTGCGAGACAGGTGTTTGTTCAATGTAGAGCTACACCATCGTCCATAGTACAAGAGACTGTATGGAAATTTTTTGACATATCAAAATGATGACCGTGACGATGATACAATGAAGAAGATGACATCATCTCTTTTTGACTTTTTCTTATGTCTTCCTCTTGACAAAGATGTACCCTAGTTGCATCTGATGATGAGATGAGCTCTTGCCCCTGCACTGTATGTACTATCCACCATCAATTTAATCATAATCTTCTGTAACAAAATCAATAGCTTTTGAGCATAACCTTATGCAACAAGCTTAGCCTAATAAGTGTCAATTATTCCATCAAGATTACATTTCAACGTGTATAATCATTTAGTGTCAATGGCCTTTTTGCGTTGAGGCAAACCACATAAAAACTAGATACCATTCTTCATAATAGCATAATATTTCGATTGCATAACATCCATCCAAATTTCTGAATTTTGTGCTTCATAAAAAAAAACAAGCTCATAACTATGTTTATACATATCACTACTAAAATATATAAACCAATTCCCGCTACGAATGATGAAGTGAACAAGGAGCTAGCAACATTATCCTATGCGGACATATAAGAAAAATGGATTTAACCTTAGATAATCTTTGCCTTGTTTAACCATAGTGCACTTCAATGAGCTTTATGGGAGCATGGAGCACATGCTTCCTTGCAACTTTGGATGTGTTCTCACTATCTGTATAGATGGTGATGGCAAACAACTGAGCAACACCCAAGTGAGCCAAGAGGCATCTAACTCAGACACACTCAACAATCTCTATGAATGCATTTTAATCTCGGCGTCACAACTAGAAGTCGCCATAAGAGGTTCCTTCCTCCTCATTCACGATATGCATGAGCTACTAGGGATGAAGCCAAAATGACGAGTGGAAACATGCTTGCCATAATATGCAACCAAGTTTGACTCAGAAAAGGCATGTACATCTAGTAGTAATGATCCACTATTGGGATAGAGCAATCCAAATAGCTAATTATCACTCAAGTAGCAAAAAATGCACTTAGCCACATCTAAATTTTTCACACCTTGACAATGCATTAACTTGCTCATCTCCAAGACAACAAACTAAATATTAAGCTATATTATGCATAGGTAAATCAAGAGTACAAAAGTGTGCTCATGTTAAACAACATACGTGTAACGTGAGCTCCCTCTTGTGCTTGTAAGGTGGGATCTTGCCCCTCCATCATATGTAACACGTTTCATTAGTTTACTATCTTTTCTTCTTGTCTCAAAAGAAAAGAAACAACGTTGGTGCTATACATGAAACGAACGAGCTGTCTCAACAAAAAAAGAAAAAAACAACGTTGGTGTTATACATGAAACGAACGAGCATCATGGAGGCTGGAGCGCTATTGAGAAATTGATGCGCCTTAACAATCAAGAATCTGACGGAGAACGCACGTGCGCCATGGCATATCAAAATGACGACCGTGACCGTGACGGCCGTACAGTGAAGGAGATGACCTCATCTTTTTTGACTTTTTTCTTATGTATTCCTCTTGAGAGAGATGTACCATAGCTGCATCTGATAATGAGATGCGCTCTGTGCACTCTATGTACTATTCAACATCAATTTAATCATAACCTTGTGCACCAAAATCAATAGCTCTCTCTTGAGGCCCACACCACTATCTGGGTGGTTGGGTCTCTCGCCTCTTGAGGCGTGGGCGAGGGTTCAACCTTCATTGGAAGCATTTGTGAGGAACATGTTAACTTGGAATGATGTATCATGTGGCTGATGTGTCACCGTCTATTCCGCCTCACGGTAAATGTGACTGCTATTGAATCCAACTATATAAACCCCTGTTCTTGTGGGATAAGAGTGGTCCCATGGGTACTATGCCCTTCCTTGTACAATTGCAGTTTCGAAGTTAAAGCCCCGGGATTAGGCCTCGGTTGAACCTCCATTTTAAGAAAAAAATAGCTCTTTCTTGAACATAACCTTCTCCAACAAGCTTAGCCTTATATGTGTCAACTATTCCATCAAGATTACATTTCAGCTTGTATAACCATTTAGTGTCAATGGCCTTTTTGCCTCGAGGCAAACGACATAAAAATGAAGTACCATTCTTCATAATAGCATAATATTCGAACTCCATAGCATCCATCCAAATTTTGTGCTTCATCAAAAAAAAAAACCAAGCTCATAACTATGTTCATACATATCACTACTAAAATATATAAACATATTCCCCCCACGAATGATGAAGTGAACAAGGAACATTATCCTATGTGGGCATATAAGCAAAATGGATTTATCCAATACATAATCTTTGCCTTGTTTAACGATAGTGCACCTCAATTAGCTTTGTGGGAGCATGGAGCACAAGCTTCCTTGCAACTTTGGATGTGTTCTCACTATGAGTAAAGATGCATGGCAAAAGACCAAGCAACACCCATGTGAGCGTAGAGGCATCTGACTCACACACACTCAACAATCTCTATGAAAGCATCTTAAACTCGGTCTAACAACTAGAGGTGGCCACAATAGGTTGCTTCTTGCACATCCACGATATGTAGGAGCTACAAGCGATGAAGCCAAAATGACTAGTGAAAACACGCTTGCCATAAGAAGCAACCTAGTTTGACTCAACAAAGGCATGTACATCTAGTAGTAATGATCCACCTTTGGGATAGAGCAATCCAAATAGCTAATAACCACTCAAGTAGCGAAAAATGCACTTAACCACATCTAAATTTTTAACACCTTGACAATGCATTAACTTGCTCATCTCCAAGACAACAAACTGAATATTAAGCTGCATTATGCATAGGTAACTTAAAGCCTACAATAGTGTGCTCATCTATTGTACAAGAGACTGTACGGATTTTATTTGACATATCAAAATGACGACCCTGATCGTGACGGCGATACATCTCTTTTTTATCTTATGTATTCATCTTGAGAGAGATGTACTTTAGTTACACTTAGTGTTGATTTTTGACTGCCGTATTGTCTGTTTTGGCCATTTTTCACCGTAAAATAAGGTCAGAAATTTTATTACAAATTCAAAAAATACATTAAAAACAGCAAATACAGGTATGATGTGTAGACACCCTTCAAAATTGAAGGGCATGGTAGACGGTCAAAATAAAACACAGGTTGCACCTGTTGAGATGGGCTCTTGCCCCTGCACTGTATGTACTATCCACTATCAATTTAATCATTCTCATGTTGTTAAAAACAAAGTTTTGTACCCCCATGTTGATATTCTTTCCTACCAACCATATTATATTATGATCATTGATTTGTACAGTTGTTCTTTCAAAGTTAAACATCGGGGAGTAAGTCTTTGTCAAACTTCCATTAAAAAAAAAAAGCAAAGTTTGTGACGCAATATCAGTAATTGATCTAACCCGAGAGAGTAGAGATCCTACATGACAATGCTGCAGATATTCTGTGAGTTCATACGTGCTGCGACGAATTGTAGTACGACAGAAGAGTACTTTCGTGTTCTCACTTTGCATACGCATTACAAATGTACCATCTAACATTGCTCTTTGTGTTGATCAGAGAGAGAGAGGATAGAGAGAGAAAGACAGAGAGAGAAGAGGAAAAAGAAATGATAGAGAAAGTATGAGAAAGAGAGAAAAGATAAAGAAGAAACGATAGAGAGAGAAAGAGAGAGAGAGAGATCGTTGCAGATACAAAGTGCAGAATGTTAATAGATAGAGAGACAGACAGAGAGAGAACATGAAGAAGAAACGATAGAGAAGGTATGAGAAAAGAGTGAATGTCAATAGATCGACAGAGAGACAACAGGAAGAAGAAACGTTAGAGAAGGTATGAGAAGAGAGTGGCAGCTATTATGTTTTTGTGAGTTGCATGAATATATACACAGTATATATTCGAAATTCAAACTTTGACAATGTTCACTTAAACGAATATATATATATATATATATATATATATATATATATATATAATTCATAGAATATCAATATATACATTATATTGAATACTTTATAAATTCGAATTTGACAATATTCATTCAAACGAATATAATTTTACATTATATATACACATTATAATATATTCAGCTTTCCAATGTTCACTCAAACAAATATGTACGTTCCGACGAACACAAACAATGGAAATACTCTAGTTGTGTGTAGGCAGTAGAGATCTGTCTTCATCAAACTTTGGAGTAACCAAGTAGAGAGCAGCTATATGGATTTGATACCAGATTTAAATGAGGTAATAGAAGGTATGAAGTACAATCGAAGTGTTTCTATAGTTCCTATAAACGATGATCCCTATATATTTAGAGTTGTTTGAACAATAGAGCTATAACGAAAGCAATTGAATAAGATGAGCTACGAGAGTTTGCATACGGAAATGCATTTCCAAAATTGAAAGCTTACAATATCAACACATGGCTCTCTAGCACCAACCTCCTAGCCAATCCACAAAGCAACTGGACAATTCTAAACATAGTGCAATGACAATCTAAACGTGTTTGTATGCTATAGTTATACATTCTCAAAAAAGAATTCCCTCTTAAAAAGTGATCATGAATCGTCATTTGTTTAGTCCTTAAAAGGATGGTTGGATGGGATGCAAGGTAAAAAGAAAAGTTCTTATTCAATCAAACTCCACCCTCTATTCCCTCTCTATCATACTACAAAAGCTCTTTCTCTGCTCTCACCTTTCTCATCCAGCTTTTATAGAAATTACAACAACTTGGACTCCCATGGAAACCTCCATATTTTATAGGCGACCAAAGGCTGAAGCTCACAAAATGACATGCCACTACATCGAAAGAATGGAAGGAAGTTGGCTAGCACATGAGTTTTGCAAAGGCATGGGTGTGTAGACAACCATATGGATTTCTTCCTTGTTATGTTTGAGATCGTGTAAATTTGCATCTTCATTGGAAGGGTAATCTCTTAGGCTTTAAGCACCAACAACATGGTGTGATGGCTTTAAGCACCAACAACATGGTGTGATGGTTGCTATTGTACAAAATGTCTTCATAGTTTCAACCATGAGTTTGAAAAAATCCAATGGAGCATTATATCCTATCCATTGTGAGTATTTCTATACTATTTCTATCCATTGTGAGTATTTCTATACTATTTTGAATGATTCATGGTGTGATCACAATATATTTTTCTTTGTTATATCCATATTTACTTCTACTTTAGTAGAAGAGCAACCACTCCATATGTTAGACATTGTTGGTACATAGACCTTTACATGCGCGTTGGGACAAGGAATAAAATTATTCAAGGTCCCTAGGTCTAGGGATATCCTAAAGGATAATGGGAATAACTGTGCATGATGACCACATGTCCACACTAGGTAGAGCATTCCAAAGCATTTCTATTTTGCATACAAGATGATATAAGGATGGGAACAGCGTCAAGTACTCTTTTTAGAGTTTTCATGAGAAAGCGAGAGTTAATTCTCACATTTGGTATCTCGAGCTCTAGAAAAATGTCAACTCCCAAAAACTCATGTATAGTTGTCACATTTCGGACCCATCATCATTCGCGTCGAGAAGCATGCATCATCTTCTTAATATTTTTCTGAGAGGAGCCGATGACATGAGGTTGCAGAGTTGGCGATCTTAAAAAATTAGGGGATAGGCCCCCTTAGAGGATTCCAAGAGATTGCCCAAGGGAGACACGTGCAAGGACATTTCCAAGAGATGCTCGATCATGCAACAATGCCACCAAGAGCTCAGTTGCATGTGATCCATGCTTAGAGGTCCATGTGAAGGGAATGGAAAGCCCATCTCTCCTTTTGCCCTTGATTTGAGAAGGCCACACTTTTGTAAGGCTCTTTATAGCCAATTCTTGTGCTCTTGCATCTCTATATGGGATTAGAGCTTGAGACACGTCGCTCTAGAGTTGTGTGGGCATGGAGGTATCTGAGAAGGACGAAGAAGTATACTTTCACATCTTCACCCCCTATAATATGGCATATTTACAATAGCTACCATCACTCAAGTAGCAATAACTTCTTCAATATTTGTTCAAATGGAGTGGCTCCAATGTTTGCAGAATCTTGATGTAGATGCTTACCCAAGGAATACTTGGAAGACACCATTTGTACACATTAGAACACGTACATCGAGCTTCAAAATTATATATACATAGTCAAAGAGCTTTATGAGAGGTCCTTTTCAACCAAAGGGTGATGGATGTTGACTTGAAAACTCAAGGGATCTAATTGGCCATCATTTATAGCACCTACACTATACCTGCAAGTGGATTTCGTTATACTAAAGATAAGCTCTCTTTGAATACATGCATTTCTACTCTTTTTAACACATTATTTGGCATCTAGGATAAATGCTAGCACTTTATACATGCATGTATACTTCCTCATATGCTTTTCAATCTCTGCACCTTTCATAAAAGTGGGATGGTAGCATAGTTCCTTGCACGCATGATGAGGAGAAAGCAAGAACATCTAGTGTTCTTCTGAGATTTATTAATACAACAAGCACCTTGATTACTGGCATGCCCAAGCACACATGTTGCAAAAATTTATTGTTTACATGTTTCTATAGCTAAAAAAGTATTTGACCCACTGCTTGGCTTACGCGTTGGATTGTATCATGGTTATTATTTTTTTGGCCTAATTTTATTGGGGAAATGATGTTGAATGTTTTGTAGCCACATGGTGTTATATCACATGAGAGAACTAGAGATATATTGTGTTGTAAGAGATAGGAGTGATACGAGAAAATGCTCCTAAATTCATAAAGATATAAATAAATGTATAAGTTAGCATACTTGCCTAACCATTTTCCAAATCTACAACAGTATTCTAATCATGACATATCCAATTTGGCTTATAGAAGAGTAAGCTGGCATACATTTGAGACTTCTCTGAGTAATGGAAATTAATTGTCCTAATATCATGCTTGAGATGGCTAATAATTGAACTCGAATGTGCCACTGATTTGATAAATATGGAAAAAGTAGATGAAAGCGATGTGTAAATAGAGATAAAGCTGTTACTTTAGAGGTAATGGAGAAAAAAGCAACGACTAGTGTAGGAGAGTCAGAGTCAAAAAAGGAGAAGATGAATGATTGTATATATACATAGATGGTATGATTTTTAAAAATGCAAAGTACATGATGCATTTTCTATCTATAGAAGAACATTTTATTTATCACCAAGATAAGTTAGGGTGAGCATAAAGTATGTGGTAAAAGTACCACGAGTAGAGTAATTTTGTTTCTAGAAAGTGAATGATAAATAACGATGGTCTTTGTCATTTGCATCTAGGTTGGGGACGATTGGACGATAGAATCCTCAAAACAAACAAGAATTTATCCAAGAGACCTTTTACTTAAAGTAACTAGTTAAAATAGTAGAAGTTATGTCTAAGAGAGAGACAAAGGAAGAAGTCTTGAACATTTAGGTCTAGTTGATGCCAAATAAATAGTTATATTTAACTATTTAAAGATGTCACAAGAAGGTATGATGTAAGTTACGTAGTAACTCTAAAATTCTATACTTTAGATATTTTTCTAGAGTATAAACATAAGAGAGAAAACTTGTGTCTAGTTAATGGACATTAGAAGAAACTAAGTATAAAAGTTATAGCTATAAAGTTAGAGTAAAATTAATTTTTCTAATCTAAAGAGACAAAAGTAAAATGTGTTAAAAAGGTTAACTTATTTACATGTAAGGTTGCATGTGAGAACTTTCAAAAATCTCTAGAACACTTCAATAGTAAGGATGCGGCAAGATATGAAGGAACATAGATAAAGTAGAAGTTTAACCACAACCAAAATGATCCTTGATGCAAAAGAAGGAGCAATAGCGCTCATTGTTATTCTTTCAAGACATTTTAATAAATTAGGGGTTGATTAAAAATACTATTATGATTGGAGAAATGGATATACCAAGGGAAAAGTAATGGTTTTTGGACTGTAGGGTCTATGAAAACACATGAACAACACAAGGAAGAAGAAGAAGAAGCTCTACGCATAACACAACACTAAATGGAATACCAAGTTAATGTACAAAGATAAGTAAAACGTCAGGATTATATGCATATATACAAGCCAGGGAAAAAACCTTATAAAGAGGGAAAAAGTGTGTTCACACACATCACTACCAAAAAGTGTGTTCCTAAGCGTCTTCACACACATCACTACCAAAATATATCAACAAATCCCCCCTCAAAGTGATGCAGTGAACAAGGAGATAGCACTCATGTACAAGGAAGCATCAACCTATGTGGCAATAGATCAATCCACAAAAGAATGTTAGCCCAAATATTTGCAAAACGCTAAACAACATGATCCTATTCTCGACACATATGCCAAACTAAGATCTCCAACAAAGAATCTCTCCCTAACATAGTGATCCTACATCTCAATGTGCTTTCTTTGAGCATGGAACACATGGTTCCTCAATATTGTCAATGCTCTCTAACTGCCAACAAAGATGGTGTGGTAGAAAAATCACCAACACCCAAATGAGCCAAAGGCATATGAGCCACACACACTCAACAACTATTGTGAAAACTGCCCTCTATTTAGCCTCAAGAATGGAAGTGGCCGCAATAGGCTGCTTCGTGCTCAACCAAGATATGCATGAGCTACCAAGCATGAAGCAAAGACCACTAGTGGACACATGAGTGTCAAAGCAAGTGTAGAGGAGGTACTGGGGTATCCACTTTTATTAAGAGTAGAGAATAAACACATCCACTACGTCACCTACTCAAGGGAGGTTCTCTTTAGGGAAGTATACCCTTTGACACTTCTGTGAGCAGGCAGATAACAATGATTCCCAGAGTAAAGATTAAAATAAATGACAATCTTTGGAGAACCCAAACATTCCTTAGATCAATCAAATGGTTACACTGTAAGCCAAGGAAATGCTACCAATATTGGTGCTCTGAGCTAACATAACACTCCAGAACACGTCTAAACAACCTCAATACAAGAGACTTGTATATCCGTATAATGATCACAACTGATGCAGAGTAGTACTGAGCAACACAATGCATAGAGACTTGCTCTAAGTGAACATGAAAATACCACAGACTTACGCGGAATGGCAATCCAAGTCACTCTCTTCAACTATAGTGCTATAAGCCCTCCACTGGGAAGCCCACACTCTGTATCCACACTAGGGAGTGACTTCCTCTAGTAGGCTTGAAGCCACAAGTGCCAAGAGAGGACCTCTGTATGCACATATACAAATGTGTATCTGAACTAATGTCCCAAATGAACACAAATCCAATGCTTTTATAGGCTTCCCACAGGTCAAGAGAACCTAACCGATTCTTCACGTCCATGGATCCCGCGCCGGTTAATTACCCAAGATTGGGGGGTAGGTCAATTATTCCCTTGATTTGAATTGGATCCACAAAAATAGAAAAGCCCTTTATTTATGCCATCCGAATGACAGGTGTGGTAGCATCCAAAAAGCCCATGTACTTCTTCATTTTCCATAGTCTCCACGCCTTCGGCCTTTCAAGTCAACTTCTAAAGTTAGAGTAGTGTTCATAAAGCCCACCATCCATGGCTACTACAGTCTTCTTGGCCCTCCCAGATTCACTTTTAGCCCTCGAAACTGCAGTGCTACCATCTCTTCCAATCTTTTTAAGTACACCAACTATGCCAGCACCCCATAATTTTGCTCCATGTTCAGTCACTAAATCACAGAGTTCAACCATAATTTTTCTGACTTTGAGGGGAGTATTTG
>CM035420.1:19929903-19932403 GCA_020310875.1 Ceratopteris richardii
AAAGGTTGTTAACCATTTGCCCAATATCAGATACATCGTTTTTTATTAAATGAAGCTGGTGCATTCTTCAAACCAAAAGCCATGCGAGTATAGACATAAGTGCCCCAGGGAGTAACAAAGGTTGTTTTGTCCCTATCATCAGGATGGATCACTATCTGATTGTAGCCACTAAAACCATCCAAGAAGCTATACAAAGTGTGACCAGCTACTTCCTCAAGTACTTGCTCCGTGAAGGGCTGAGGAAATCAATCTTGAACAGTCACTTTATTCAATGCACGAAAATTAACACAGACTCTTATTTTTCCACTACTTTTCTTGGGCACAATAACCATAGAAGAAAGCCACCTGGAATGTTCTACTGGAACAATTATACCTGCTTCTTCTAGTTTTGTAATTTCTGCTTTTACTGCCTTTGCATATTTCAGATTGAGTCGATATGGTCTACTTCTTGCAGGCGCGGCTCCCTCAACTAAGGGTATCCGATGTAACCCAAGCTCTTCTGGTATCCCTGTTAGATCTTTGTAGGACCATGCAAAGACACTTTTATAGGCAAAAAGCAAAGAAGTTACCTTCTACAGTAAAGGAGGATAATGCCACAACGAGGATGCTAAGTGGACTACTTAAGGGTTCTCTTCATCCCCTAAATTTACTTCTTGAACCAATGTTTCAGGACTGGTCTTGTTTGAGAAATCATCTCCACTATATGCAGGAGTGGATTTTAATTTATATTCTGCAACATGTTCTTCTATCCATCCTTGAGGTTTATCTGCAAAAGGAAGATTTTCTCTACTCTTAGGTTCATAACCTTCCACCTCCGATACTTTTATATTGGTTGCCCCTTCAAAGCTTGTATTTTCCTGCAATTGCTCATTCTCCAACACCTTGTGATCTTCATTGCCCTTTCCTGTAATTACCTTATCTGCAACTTCTTCCTCAATTTCATTGATCTCCACTGTGCAACACTCTGCACTTCCCATCATCCAATTTAACAATGTATCATCTTCTTGGGGTAGAGAGGGCATTACCTGAGTGTCCACAGTATATCCAGTAGTTTTTCCTGAGTCGAATCCTTCTTCCAAATGTAGTTGTAGTTGGTTATTGGTGCTTGTTGAAATCCATAGTTTGTTTTTCCCCCAATCTTGCAAAGCTTTTGCTTGTCTCAGCCAAGGTCTCCCCAGGAGTAAAGGGTAAGAAGTCTCCTGTGGAAGTGCAATAACAACAAAATCTAGAACAAAGTGGCAGCCCTGTACTACCATCAGTACCTTTTCAATAATGCCAAGTGGCGCAACCCGATGCTGATCTGCTAACGTAACCGTGAATGGTGCCAACTTGGTGGGGTTCAATTTCAGTTTCTTCATTGTAAAATCTGGCATCAAATTGATACCAGAGCCTCCATCTATGATCACACTTGTGAGAGCTTCATCCTTTATACCAACAGATAATCTTAAGCTTTGGTAGTCTGCTAAGGGTGCACGGGGAAAATCAACCATGAAACCATCTATACTGGGTGATTGGACCAAGTGAGCAGAGTGTATAATCTTCAATAAATCACTTCTTATTTTTGAATCCATTCTGATAAGTTCGTACAAACTAACCTTGTGATGAATACCTTTCAAGATCTGCTCAATGTCTACCTTGTGAGTGTCTTCTTGCAGACTTGTTGGTTGGCCCTTTAGAGAAGTAGCCATCTTGTCATAAGCTCCTTCAATTTCTGCTTGGTCCTTCCATCTAGACTTCTTTTCTTCCTCTTTATCCTGAAATCCTTGTTGTTCCTCTCTATGCATTGCTGCTGCTTGCCTAGCTCTGGTCATCATGGGCATTGCAGAGGATGAAATGGCATAAGACTGAGCGGTCATACCTTCTTCTTGTGGAGAAACCGCAATCATTTGGATTGGAGCAGGACGACTTCTTGGGCAGTCTTTGGTATAATGATCCTTGGCCTCTGGACAATGTTGACAAGGATGTGCATCTTCTAGAAGGGAACACCTATTTTGCATGTGGCCATACTCACCACAATGATAGCACATCAAAGGTCTATTATATCTAGGCTTTGCAGGTCGATTCTCCTCTCTATTAGATGTATTTGAAGTACTAGCATAGTATGAATCCAAAGTTTGAGGGTTACCTCTTTGCTGTATACCCTTGAGGTAGTAGCAATCTCTAGCTTCATGACCATCCTTTCCACAAAATTGACAGCTTACCTTGTTAGGGCAATTAGCATTGGAATGTCCATTGTTGTTACAGATTGTACACCAAATTTGTCTCCTTATATCCTGAGTGGTCTTCAAATCTTCTAACTCACAGCGAAGTTGGGCTACTTCATCATCAGTGTGACACAGTGGTGGCAAGACCTTCTCTTCTTGTTGATTCTGTTGCATTTTCAATGCCTCCAGTTCCCTCCTTAGTTGCCCAATAGGATCCAGGTCTGCAACATAATTTCTTTGTGTATCCTCTTCATAATGTTGCCTTGCTTCTTCTATGCGTGATGCCGCTGCAACAA
>CM035420.1:19934903-20022403 GCA_020310875.1 Ceratopteris richardii
ATGCTCTACTTCTTGAACCCAAATAGGGTTAGTGTGAAAAGGAAGGGGATGGTGTTGAATGTCGGCACCACAGCAAGTAAGCTAGTCTAAGTAAAACAAAACATGTAAATCTAGTGGTAATGATCCCCCCTTGGGATAAAACAATTCAAGTAGCCGGGTACCACTCAAATAGAAAAAGATGCACTTAACCACCTACCAATACTCAACATGTGGGAAATGCATAAAATTTCTCATCGAAGAGACGAAAAACAAGATATCAAGTTGCGTTATTCATACATAAATGAACCATCCAACAACCTTTTGATAGAAAACAACATCAAATGGAGATTGAACATCATGAAGAAACAACGCGAAACCTATTTGCATAGGAGTAGCAATAGTTTTGCAATCTTCAAGGCCAAGGAGTTTCAATAATGTGTCAATATAATTTGTTTGACACAAAACTATTGCCCCATCAACTTGCATAATTTGAATGCCCAAATAATGATGTAAAGACCCCAAATCGAACATCTTAAAAGAGGCATGCACATCAAACTTAAATGCAGTAGTATGCTTCTCATTAGTACCACTTAGCAACATGTTGGCAACACACACAACAATAATCAAAGGTACATAATTTTCACGCTTGACATATAAGGTGCTCTGAGTTGAACTATTCGCAAAACCATGTGTAGTCAGCTAAGCATGTATCTTTTCATACCAAACATGTTTTACTTGCATCAAACCATACAATGCCTTTTTCAACCTGCACACTTTGCTTTCATGCCCTATCTACACAAAACCACTAGGCTGAAATACATGCACTTGTTTATGTAAGTCACCATTCAGAAATTCCATTTTAATTTAAATTTGATGTACATTCCAACCATGATAAGCTGCAACTGCACAAATGCTAGAAACAGTGGTCATTCCGCATGTGTGTGCAAAGTTCTCATCAAAACCAATGGCTCTCTCTTGGGTATAACCTTTTGCAACAAGCGTAGCCTTATACCTATCAACTATTCCGTCAAGATTACATTTCATCTTGTCTACCCATTTAGTCTCAATAGCCTTTTTGCCTTCAAGAAAACCACATAAAAACAGGTACCATTCTTCATAATATCATCATATTCTAATCGCAGAGCATCCATAAAAACTTTTGACTTTTGTGATTCATCAAAAGAAAGAGGCTCATTCTCATCACAAAGACTAGAGGCAGCCATTGTATAGCAATCTGATGCAAAGGAAAAATTATGAGAGTCTGAATGAGTATCATATGACTAAGGTGCATCTAATTTGCTATCTCCCAAACTTTGCACCAGCCATTTAGGCATGGTTTTTGCCTTCTCTATATGAGCCCTATCATAAAAAAGTGCATCATGTACAACTGCGTATGAAATCAAATGATATGCACCATCATATGAAACCTATAAGGCTAAGAAATTACCAGAGTTGGACTAGCACGATTGTCCACCTGTAAAAAGAGGAAACAAATTCTCATACACATCTCTAGAGCTATATGAAGTCTCCTTTGTACATGAAAGTAAATGGATGAATTGTATCTTCCACAAAAACAACATGGATGATACAGATGATAGTTTGATTTTAAAACTATACCAAAAAAAAATAGATTTCACTACTTTATCATCCAATTTTGTGCATTATTGTGTAGGCATTAATGCATATGCAAGGCAGCCAAAGACATAGAGATGAGTAGCAGATGGCTTTCAACAATCTTAAGCCTCATATGGAGTGATAGATCATAGTGCTTCGGTGGGAATCTTGTTAAGTACATATGTTTCATACATAATTGCCTCAAGCTAGCAGATATGTGGTAAATGTTCACTTATGGCCATACACCTCGCCATCTCCATGAGAGACATATTCTTTATTTCAACAAATCCCTTTTTTTGAGGTATCTATGACACTCTACATTGATGTTGTATCCCACGCATCTCAACAATACCACAATGTGTAGTATGCCCATTCACATTTTTCTTAACAAGAAGAAGCACATATGGTCCTCAACTGATAGTCCTGCAAGTGCCATTAGATTAAAAGTTTCCTAGAGAAATTGGTATTGAGGAATCAGGCAACGTAGATTTTGAATAGCTTCTCAAGGAAGTAGACCTTGAGTCAGAAAAAGAAGAACAACATGGACAACAAGAAGAGGAGCAACATGAAGAACAACAATAGTAATAAGGACAAGATGATCAAGAAGATGAAGGTGTCCCCGCTTACAATGCACAACTCAAAAGGTTATATGACACGATAACAAGTGAAAAAGGAAGAGTTTGACTCTCATTGTAGACTAGCCAACTATTGGTCAAACATATATTCTGAGAAGAAGGTGTTGACTTGCAATTCATCAAATCCCTCCACCTTCTAGCTGAGACATGTGGAACAGTCAAGGCTATCCATAGAAAGATTTAGAGACCTCAGCCTCAATATGACTAGAGGTGAATCGAGACTAGGCCAATAACGAGAAAGAACATCCAAATCTTTTTCATCCTTCATAGATACATTTGAAGAATATCAAGGAAAAAGCCCATCAAATGTAAAAATGCTTCTTAACTTTTGCTCATTGGTTCTACTTTTGTAGCATCTATAATCCTTTTTGTTTATATATTTAGGTAGTGATGTGCGTGAGCACACTATGATCGTGGGGGCACTTTTTTCTCTCTTTAGAAGGTTTCCCCCCCCCCCCCCCTCGGCTTGTATATACACCTATAGCCCTAACGGGTTACTTATCTTTCTACATTCTAGTGGTAATACATTTGGTATTGTGTGTTGTGCTCGAAGCTTGTTCTTTCTTGTGTTGTTCGAATGCTTTTGTAGATGCCTTACTCCAACAATTAGTATCAGAGCAGGTCTTTGCTTTATCTAGGGCAACGTCGACACCCCTCGGGTCACACTCTCAGAATCACACACAATTTGGTGAGAATACACAAGATATTTAGGAGATCAAAACAGCTTTGCTGTGTGGTGCCAAAATCGTGATCTAAGCTCCTTTCAGCCTTCAAACACACTATGGTAGTGCTTGTGTAGGCTATTTTGTCTTTTTGTGGGAAAGATATATACAAGTTTCAGCTCGCCAGTATAAGCATCTCAAAGTCTGCTATAGGTCTAGTAGAACTCGTCAAGGTAATTTTGTCCAGCTTTTTTAGATACAATCATTTTTCTACATAAGGTTTTTAGTTGGTGGCCATGGCTGAAAGTAGTGATGTATTCTGTATGTTCGCTATTGAGGACAAGTTGGATTGTACCAATTACCCATTGTAAGCTTATATGATGCGACACGTATTGGTAAAAAATGTTCTATGGAATATTGTGTAGGGTGTTGGAAAACGTCCTATTACACCTAAAAATACAAGTAATGAAGTTGATGCTGATGGCATCAAAGCTGGTGATATCCTATAGATTCCTGTTCGTGCTGCAGTTCGTATTGCACCTTTTGTAGAGCAAATTTATGGGGATGGCAGAGATGCTCATGCACATGCATTGATAGCATTGTTTGTCAAACATGCCATTATTCTTCACATTTGCTCTTGTAGAACAACTAAGGATTCTTGGGATACACTTACCACATTGTACCATGCTAGGAATGAGGCTCATGATGCTTACTTCGAAAAAGAGTTGGAGAGTGAGCACATGAATGAAGGATTTGATTGAACAATTGATTTTTTCTAATGAAGTTCTTCGAGATAGTTCACTTGCATAGACTGTTCCAAATGGTCTTCCCCACACATATCCGAGTTTTGCTTCTACTCTTTGTTTGATGATGAAAGGCAATCCAAATGCTCTAACATTTGAAGAGTTAGTTTTTGTTCCGTTAGTTTTTGTTCTATTGCAAGAAGATCACTCCATACAGAATAGGTCTATTATGCGTGTTGTAGATCAAGCTTTCTTGGCTAGATAGAAGGGCAAAGGATACTCAGAAATTACAACTTGTACATAGTGATGTCTGTGGTCCCATGCGAACAACTTCTTTTCGAGACTATCTTTACTTTGTGACTCCCATTGATGATTTTTCCAGGCATGCATAGGTATATACACTCAAAGAAATATCGAAAGTGTTCATGTGCTTCAAACGATTTTTTGTTTTGGCTGAAAATCTGTCAAAATGTAAACTAGGCACCCTCCATTCAAATCAAGGGGGGGAATATATGTCTTTTGACTTGAATGCATTTTTGGCTGAACATGGGATAAAACATCACTATACAGTACCGTATACACCTCAACAGAATCAAGTTGTTGATTGGAAGAACTATTCACTCAGGAGATGGCGAGGTGTATGACTAGAGTCAGGCTTTACCACACAATTTCAGGCTTGAGCCTATTATATGTGTAGCATATGTACTTAACAAATGTCCCACTAAAGCACTCTATTCTATCAATCCATATGAGGCTTGGCATGGTTGCAAGCCACCTATTTCTCATCTACGTGTTTTTGGTTGTCTGGCATATGTATTAGTGCTTGCACAACATTGTAGGAAATCAAATCATAAAGAAATAAAATGTATTTTTGTTGGGTATAGTTCTAAAAGTAAAGGCTATCGTCTATATCATCCACAGACTAAATGCATTCAGGTTAGCCGTGATTTTGTTTTTGTTGAAGATGTTATTCAACCATTACTTTCTTTTACTAAGGAGATATATGCTAGCTCAAAAGACATGTATGCTACTTTGTTGCCTCTTTTTATGGGCAAAAATTCTAGTGCTAGTCCTAATGAGGCAACCTCTCAGCCTTTATAAGTTTCATGTGATGATATAGATCATTCTATTTCTGATGCAGATTTACATGATACACTTTTTGATCAGAGAGCTGATATTAAGTAGGCAAAAATTATGGCAAAATGGTTGGTGTAGACTTTGTGTGACAACAAAAATTAAATGCACCTCTATCATATTGTACTGGTTCAAGGTATCATAGTGCCTCCTTTGCATGAGATTGCTATGCTATGGTTGCTTGTAGTCTCTATGATGAGAATGAGCCTGTTTCATTTGATGAAGCGCAAAACTCAGAAACTTGGATGGCTGTTATGCAATCTGAATATGATGCTAAAATGAAGAATGATACTTGGTCTTTATGTGATTTTCCTCCTGCAAAATAGGCCATTGGCACTAAGTGGGTATACAATTTGAAGCGTAAGCCCGATGGAACAATTGCTAAGTATTGGACATGCTTATTGCAAAAGGTTGCGCAAGAAGGAATCATTCAATTTGATGAAACCTTTGCATCTGCTTGTTGAATGAGATTACGGTTCATAGCATTTGTGCACTTGCAGCTCATCATGGATGGAATGTACACAAGTTGGACATTAAAACAGCTTTTATGAATGGTGACTTGCATGAAAAAGTGTATGTTTTTTGGCCCCGTGGCTTTGTGCAAAAAGGGCATGAATACTAGGTGTGCAAGTTAAAGAACGCATTATATCGTTTAAAGTAAGCACCACGTGCTTGGTATGAAAGGATACATGCCTATCTAATTTCACATGGTTTTGCAAACAGTCCAATTGAAAGCACGTTATATGTATAGTGTGCTAGTGATGTGCGTATGATCATAGTTGTGTATGTTGATGACATGTTGCTTACTGGTCCTCATGATAAGCATATTGATTATTTTAAGGCTGATTTGCATGCCTCATTTGAGATGTCTCATTTGGGGCATTTTCATCATTATTTGGGCATTCACTTTATGCAAGTTGATGGTGGAATGGCTTTGTGTCAAATGCAATATATTGACACATTATTGCAGCATTTTGGTGTTGAAGATTGTAAGCATATTGCTACTCCTATGGGAACAAGTTTATGATTGATTCGTCATGATGCTTGAGATGCATTCGATGTTGTTCTTTATCAATAGGCTATTGGATGTTTGATTTACTTATGCATTAATCAGTCAGATATTCAATTTGCTTTCTCACAGATGAGTAGGTTAATGCATTGCCTAGAGTGAAGCATTGGCAGGCATTTAAGCACATTTTTTGCTACTTGAGTGGTACTTGGCTCCTTGGATTTGTTTTTATCCCAAGGGGGTATCACTATTGCTAGATTTGGATGCTTTTTTTGACAATGATTGGGTTGGTTGCTATGACACTCCTATGTCCACTAGTGTTTTTTGCTTCATGCTTGGTAGCTCATGCATATCTTGACTGAGAAAGAAGCAGCCTAATGTGGCATCTTCTAGTTGTGAGGCTTAGTATAGGGTAACTTTCATAGTGTCTGTTGAGTGTGTGTAGCTCAGACGTCTTACGGATCATTTGGGTTTTGATCAGTCATCTGCCACCACCATCTTCACTAACAGTCAGATGACATTGGTAGTTGTGAGGAACCCTGTGTTCCATGCTTGCACTTAGCGCATTGAGATGCATTATCATTTTGTCAGGGAGAGGTTCTCTGCTGAAGAGATCAGGTTGGCATATGTGCCCACGTAGGAGAACATTGCATACCTTTTCATGAAGGCTTTGCCTAGGGATAAGTTTGAATCTTTCTACAAATCTTTGGGCTTACTTCCTTTTGTGGATTGATTCCACATAGCTTGGCACTTCTTTATACATGAGTGTTATCTCCTTGATCACCCCATTACTCGGAAGGGTGGATTTGTTGATATATTTAGGTAGTAATGTGTGTGAACTCACTAGGATCGTCACTGCACTTTTTTCCCTCTTTAGGAGGTTTTTTCCCCTGGCTTGTATATACACCTATAGTCCTAAAGGCTTACTTATCTTTGTACATTCTAGTGGTAATACATTCAGTATTGTGTGTTGTGCTCCGAGCTTCTTCTTCTCTCTGATGTTTCTCGTGTGCTTCCACATACGTCTAACTCCACTTTTGTTCACTTTTATATCCTAACAATACATATCTTTATGATCTACCATTGCATTTTCTTCTTAATTCACATGGTATTAAAGCATAGCAAGTACAACCAAACATTGAGGATTTCAACAATGTATAAGTGACCTAGATGCTCTGTTCATGATGTATATGGAAATCATTGCACCATCAGGCCAATAGGAATTTGGCATCCCCACCTCCTTCATCATAGCCCTAGCACATTCTACAATGTCCCTATATCTTCTTTTTGCTACTCAGCTTTTTTGTGATGCCTGCCTACATGTAATTTGTCTCTTGGTACTACTTGATTTCAAGAAATGAGAAAAATCATGCTAGAATTATTCTCCTCCTCGATCTGACCTTAAACATTTGATGTATGTATAACATTCCTTCTCTAAAAGAGCCTTGAAATTCTTAAAATAAAGACATCTCATTGATGCTTCATGCAATAAAGTGAAGTTGTCTTTCTGCAATCATCAAGAAGGGTCATAAAATGTATATTACCTCCATTTGATGTCTCCTCTATTTGGCCTCAAGCATCTTTATGAACTAGAGTAAGTGGATGATAACTTATATAATTACTCTTCTTAAGTGATAAGATAGTTTGCTTACCTAATTGGCAAGCTTAAAACAAATACTTGAGATTCTGATTGTGAAGGTTTGGTAATTGAACTCCCAAACGCTTCATCATGTCTTTCAACCTCTGATTATTGATATGTACATACCTTTTATGCAAAAGATCCAATGTGAATAGGCCTCCATCCATTCTGCCTTTGGCCACCAATTTTTACCCCTCATCAAGGTTCCACAAAAAGCATACATTCTCAATGAATTTGACATGCAATCCTCTTTCAACCATTTGAATCATAGAAAAGAGTTCCCTGTAATTGTGGGAACATGAAGGACATCTTTCAAGAACTTAGCGTTATGAGAACCAACCAACATAACATCTTCTATCTGTGTAATGGCATGCGGGATATCATGCCATGTCTTCACATGCCCTTTTCTTATGGTACTTGCATATTTGAGAAGAAATCCTTGTTGCAACTCATGTGATTTTTGTATGCACTATAAATATATCATACCCTTGACCCTTGTGCCTTGTAATCACTCATCTACTTCATATCTCGCATGCTATCATTCTCATTTGAAGTACAAGGATAATTAAATTGTCATTTGTATGATGAATTGCTCTTGTCCCCCTAATAACAGTCCCCTGCATACTAGCCATTTATGTAGCATCCAGTGGAGTTGTTGTCTTAAGCTTCATTGTACTTTCCTCCTCTTCATCTATACTTGCCTCTTCCTCTTCACTAACAATAATTGCTTAGTTGTTCTTAATGTGAATCTCCATTTCATCCTCTTGTTTTCCTTCCACTAACAAGTCCTGATAAACCCTTGCCCATGAGAAAGCTAGACATCCTAAACTTCCATGTCTCATAGTTCCTTTTATCAAACTTTTCAATTTGGGTGCTATATCTCAAGATTGTGCACTCTAATGTACTCTTCTAAGGCTCTCTCATAATAGAAGAATGGTGCGTATTAAGAACGTTTCCTTTATACTTCAAAATGATCAAAATTGACAAGATAGAGATGCCTTGCTTCTTCATTAGTAGACTTCTTTTGAGTTGAATGTATGACCTTGAACTCGAATCAGTAGCTCCTGTTCTTAAAAATCCTTTAATAGATCCTTTTTTTCCTCTCTGAGTTTCTTTGTGTATTGAAGTTGTTTTAATACCACCGATGGGAGAATGCTCGACCTCTCTATACAACTTAAAGCTTGAATGGTCTGATATCTATACTCACAAGGACCTGTAATCAAGCAAGTTAATAGTTATGTAGGTTCCTAAGGAATAAGCTCAAGATAGTTAGTTCAATCAAACAAGACTATGAGATCTTCCTAGTGCAAGTTACCTCACTCCTTAAACTTACTTCTAATCTAAGAATCAATGCCTGCAAGACATGCTACTCATTGTCTTCAATAGAGATGAACACAAAGACCAATCTTCACTCTAGACTAGATTTCTCATAAAATAATCATAGTTAAGAGTTTCATTCAACTTTATAATATGTATTAGCTTTCTAAAAACCTAGGGATTACAAAAAATAGATAATATATAGAGAGAGAACTATGTTCTACACTCACAACTATCTAGATCCTTAATAATCAAAACAGAGTGTTAGCTATGGATGCCTAAAGTGAGAAGAAAAAAGCTAAGCAAGTAGGGGGTTTTCTTAGAAAAGGGCTTACTAGCTTATTTAAGATCCTAAAGCTTATATTTCTTTGAAAAATTTTCTAAATGATAAGATGCTCTTTTCCTAGAAAATAGGACTCATCATAGCTTAATGTGCTAGGTGATTGATTGAGAGTTTTAAGGGTTGGTTCGAATTTCAAATTTAATGCATAAGTTCTTATGCTTGTATCCTTCTTTCTTGATGCTCCAAGTGTAGTAAGTGAAGTGGTTCATGTGCTCCTAAGATTGGAGATTGATTTTTAATGAGTATTACACATTACATTGTATTATTTATAAATCATTTTGTTATTTATTGAAAAATGTTTTCTATATGCATCTATAAAGTTTTGGCACATTTTATTCCACATGGAGCATTTTTGATGCATCAATATAGATCACCGGTGATTTAATTTAAGCTAGTTGTATAAACTTGGTAGATATGTTAAGGTATCAAAGGAAGGAAAGAAGAACACACTTACTCACGAGACATGAAAGGGAAGTATGAAAGAATGAGCTCTCTCTCTCTCTCTCTAACTCGCAAACATACACAAGGACCAAAACATCGAAGACATTGTTCAAGATATGTGGCTCAAATTCAAAAGGAATAAAGGATATGTGTCCAAGCTTGTTGCCAAGCTCAATCATAGATGGAAGTTAAACTCTTCTAACAAACAAGGGAGACATAGATTTAAATGTGTTTGGGCTTTCCATTTCAACGTCAAATACTGTTATCTCTAGACTATGGCTCATACTCCACAATAGTCTTTGGATACGTAGCAAGAAAAAGATGGTCAAACGTAATGAAGGGCTCTATTCATATTGTGGCAGCCAAGAGGATTTGACCGATTGTTTTGCTGATTGTCGTTATGCCAAGAGGAGTTTGCAATATGATCACTCGTTTATGACAAAGTATAACCTAGATACTCTTGGTCACCAAGAGTTTCTCTATAAATATTTTGATATTATCTTATGGTACATATGGAGAGGCCATATATTATGGAACATTTGGAATAGTAAAAACTTGATGTATTTTAATGCAAACAAGAGGGAACATTTCTATTCTGTTAGAAATGCATTGTATAAATATGAACTACACTATCTCCAATCCATTAGAGTCGCAACATGTGAGAACATCCCCATCCATACCATCCGTTTTGCTACCTAGTATAAGAAATTTCTCTCTTCTCTAAATGTACTCAAACTTATGTAACAATAGTGCACCTCAATGAGCTTTGTGGGAGCATGGAGCACAAGCTTCCTTGCAACTTTGGATGCGCTCTCACTATCAATAAAGATGGTGGTGGCAAAAAAATGAGCGACACGCAAGTGAGCGAAAAGGCATCTAACTCACGCACACTCAAAAATCTCTATGAAGGCATTTTAAATTCAGCCTCACAACTAGAAGTGGCCACAATATGTTGCTTCTTTCTCATCCAAGATATGCATGAGCTACCAGGGATGAAGCCAAAACCACTAGTGGAAACATGCTTGTCATAACAAGCAGCGTAGTTTGACTCAGAAAAAGCATGTACATCTGGCTGTGATGATCCACCCTTGGGATAGAGCAATCGAAGTAGCTAATCACCACTCACGTAGTGAAAGATGCACTTAACCACTGGTGAATTTCTAACACCTTGACAATGCATTAACTTGTTCATCTCTAAGTCAACAAACTGAACATTAGGCCGCTTTATGCATAGGTAAATCAAGCATGCAATAGTGTGCTCATGGGAAACAGCATCGCTATAACTTGAGCTCCCCCTTGTGCTTGTAAGGTGGGATCTTGCGCCTGCATCATGTGTAACACCTTTCATTAGTTTACTATCTTCTCTTGTTGTCTCGAAAAAAAAAAAAAGAAACGTTGGTGTTAGAGGAAAAAAAAAAGCAACGTTAGTTTACTATCCACCATCAATTTAATCATTCTGTTGTTGTATTCTGTGAGTTCATACTTGCTGCATGCGTAGCCGCGACGAATTGTATTCTGTGAGTTTCACTTTGCATGCGCATTCAAAAATGTACCATCTAAGATTGTTCTTTGTCTTTGACCAGAGAGAGAGAGAGGGGAAGAAGAAACGATGGAGAAATGACGAGAAAGTCACTGTACGAGATGAACAAAAACAAGCATTATCTGGTAGCTATTATGTTTTCGTGAGTTGCGTGAATTCGGTCTGATTAGCTTGAAGATGGGCCTAAAAGCTTAACTCGAGCGTCGGCTTTTAGGAGTCACATTATACATATATACACATTGTACATATATACACATTCGAAATTCACACCTTGACAATGTTCACTCAAACGAATAGACTTTGACATTATCTATCTATCTATCTATCTCTCTCTATCTCTCTCTCTCTCTCTCTCTCTCTATATATATATATATATATATATATATATATAGATATATATATATATATATATATATATATATATATATATATATATATATATATATATATATATATAATTCACAGAACATCAATATATACATTATATTTTATACTTTATACATTCAAAATTAGACAATATTCACTCAAACGATTATAGTTTGACATTATATATGTACATTATAATATATTCAGCTTTCCAATGTTCACTCAAACAAATATACACTTTCCGACTAACACAAACAATGGAAATACTCTATTTGTGTGTAGGCCGTAGAGATCTGTCTTCTTCAAACTTTGGAGTGATCAAGTAGAGAGAAGGTATATGGATTTGATACCAGATTTAAATGAGATAATTGAAGGTGTGAAGTTCAATCGAAGTGTTTTTATAGTTCATCGAAAGACTTATCCCTATATATTTGGAGCTGCTTGAACAATAATGACAGAATTGCCTCTTACAAAGTGATCATGAATCGTCATTTGTTAAGTCCTTACAACGAAGGTTGGACGGGATGCAAGGTAAAAAGAAAAGTTCACATACAATCGTAGTTGACCCTCTATTCCCTCTCTACCAAACCAAAAATGCTATGTTCCTTCTCCAACCTTAACGACAACTTAGACTCCCATGGACATCTCCATATTTTATAGGTAACCAAAGGATGAGTTTCACAAAATGACATGCTGCTTCATCAAAGAAAATATAGGAAATCCGCTCGCACAAGAGTTTTAAAAAGGTGCATGGGTGTATAGGCAACCATATGGATTTGTTCCTTGTCATGTTTGAAGTAGCAAAAATTTGGATCTTCATTAGTAGGGTAAGATCCTAGGTGTTAAGCACCAAAGACAAGGTGTGATGGTTGCTATTGTACATAATGTCTTCACTATGTCAATCATGAAGTTGAAAAACTCCACTAGATGAAGATATGCTTTCCATTGTGAGTAGTTCTATACTATTTTGAATGCCTCATGGTGTCAAATGTGTATGGAGTGATCTCAATATTTTTTTTCTTTATTATATCTATATTTACTTCTATAGAGAACTTTACATGTGTGTGTGGCATAAGGACTAAGATTAACCCAGGTTCCTAGCTCTGGGGATATCTTAAGGTATCTTAAGGATAATAGTAATAAGTGTGCATGATGAACACATTTCCACACTAGAGCATTGTAGCTAACTGCTATTTTGCATACAAGAGGATGAAAAGGATAGGAAGTGAATTGCACACATGATTATTCAAGTACTCTTTTTACAATTTTCACAAGCAAACGAGTGTTAATTATCACATTTGGTGTGCAAAAGTTCCAACTTAATTATGAAAAAGTCATGTCTAGTTGTCACATTCTAGACCCATCATCCTCCGCTCAAATCCATGGAGTGGAAGATTGCCTGAAATTTCAGTCCAGCAAATTCATCAACTACATCAAAGAAAGGTAAAGAAAATCTTTTTGCTTGTAGTAAATCAGCTATAGGTTTTCAAGACATTGATGGAGATTCAAGGGGTTTAGAAAAGAACCTTGATCAGGAACTTGGATTGCCCTCGGTGAAGACTCCAGTAGTTAGAAAGGCACATGCACATTTCCTTGAACTTCTAAGAGTGTGATCTCAGAGTATACTCTAAAGGTTTTTATGCATTATAGCTCATTTGGAAGCTATCATCCTTAACTACAATCAACCAAGAGGTCTTTATAGAATGGGAGGTTTTCTCATATAAATAAGCTTAGCAATGAAGGCATGTCAAATCGATGAATGTAAAATTCAGTTTTGAGGCTGAAACGACGGGAGTTGCTTGCGCCTCCGACGGACGCTAGGCGCTTGATAGAAGGCCGTTGAGCTTCGGCGATGGCGACAAGGCCTGGACTGCTGAAACGACGGGAGCTCCTTGCTTGCGCCTCTGACGGACGCTAGGCGAGCTGCGTGTGTCTGTCCATCGTGGTTGGAGCATCAGTCGCGATCGCGTGGCTGTCCATCGTGGATTTGCCGAGTGTCCTTCGCGATCGAGTGGATTGGAGCGTCAGTCGCGACCGAGTGGCACCTCGGGAATCGGTGCGTGTCCATCGTGGTCTGGGCTGGTCTGTCGATCGTGAGCAAGGGCATGCGCGACTGACTGGAGGCGACTGACGACGGACATAGGGCGACTGACTGCGCTCCGATTGACAAGGTGCTGAGTTGGCGGCGGCGTAACCAGGACTTTCTTGGCAGTTGTCACCGGCGGCAGTCGAGTTTGAAAAAAAAAAAGAAGAGAAGCGAAAAAGAGAAAAAAGAGAAAGTCCTTTTTTGCTTTAGCGCTAGAAAAAAGAGGAGAAAAAAAAAAGAAGAAGAAGAAAAAAAAAAGAAAGAAGAAAAAAGAAAAAAAAAGAAGAAAAAAAGAAGAAAAAAGAAAAAGAAAAAAAGAAGAGAGAAAAAAAAGAAGAAAGAGAGTGTTTGGCCTCGGTGTGTTTGGGGGTCAGTCTTCTCTCCATGTCGGAGGGCTCTGCATTTGGATCTTGAGCAGTGGTAGTTGTGCAAGTCCCTTTTGGCCATGGATGTGGCTTCATCCTCTCTCGTGAAAAGTAATCGGGCCCCTCCCCCCGGGGAGACCGATACACTGGCCGCTCTGCTGGAGGGGGGGTCGTGTGCCGCCCCTGGGGCACCCGAAAGGGTTGAATCCCCCGTAGTGTCCCTCAGTAGACCCGCAGTTCTGTCTGCTCAGGAGGAGCTTAAGAAAGTGTGCCTCGTTGGCCAAGTGTTTGGCCCTAGGCCCCCGCTTGAAACTGTGCGACAATGGCTTCGAAAAGAGTGGTTCCCTAGGGGACTAGTGGTCAGCAAATGTCAGTTCTTACCAGCGAACCACATGCTGCTAGTCTTTGAAAATGAAGAGATGGCGTTCCAAGCCCTAAGCGTTGGCACCTGGCAGCTTGGTCGGGCGACCCTCTGCCTATTCAGATGGTCCCCGGACTTTACTCCCGACAAATCGAAATCGCTTCGGTACCCCCTTTGGGTTGAGCTCCCGAATCTCCCTTACTTCCTGTACAAATTCGTGTGGGACATTGTCTCTCCTATCGGCAAGCCGCTGGCCTCACGCGATGACATTGGTGGTCTAATCTATGAAGGCGCAAGACACTCGTTCAATGCCAGGTGGCACCCACAAATCTGCGTCGAGGCCGACCTCAGTTCGCCACTTCCATCAACGATCAAAGTGGACATGGGAGAAGGAGAAGTTTGGGAGCAGGATATCACTTACAAAAACCTTCCCAACGCGTGCTTTCGTTGTGGTCAGCAAGGTCACAGGATTAAAGACTGCCCTCTCAGGCAAAAAAACAAACGATCTCAAGAAGCCTCCAAAACAGCTCAAGACAAAGTCGTCGACTTGACCCACCCGACCAAGGAAGGGGAAGGCAAGGGTCTCCCCAATCCGCAAGATGATGCTGACGGCTTTACTGAAGTCAGAAGAAGAAGGAAAAGAAGTCCGAGGGCCAACGGCGAGAGAAACAACCTGCTAACTAACCCCTACAGCAACTTGTATTGCAATCTTGGTAAGGAGATCAACGAGCTCGACTACCCAGGTGGGAAGCCACCTGAGGTAGACAACTACGACGAAGCCCTAGAGATCCCAGAAAACAAAGAAACCCCCCAGGAGGGTTACACTACAAGCAAAGAAGATGGTTTCACCACTAGTAATGAAGATAACATGGACAGTGAAAGTTCCATCATTGGATCGACGATCCCGGAAACAGTACCGAGCACGGGGCCCAATTCTCCCCAACAAGGAGCATCCCGCAAAGGAAAACAGCCTATGGAGTTACCATGGAAAAGCCCTCACAAGAACCGACTGCTAAGCCGGGATCAGATCCCAGCGAAAAAGAAAGATGAAGCCAAGAGAAGAAAGGACAAGGCTCCCTCCCGCAAAGAGGGATCAACACAAAAATGATCGTTATCTCGCTAAATGCTAGAGGTCTGACCGACCCCTCAAGAGCGACCATCATTGGTCAATGGCTCCGCGACATTAGCTTAAACCCAGACATTATATGTATTCAAGAGATTAAAACTGACGGAGAAGACCTCCAGAAACGGCTCAGACAGGTCTCCTCGGCCCACGTGTGGATCCCGACGAAGCACCAGCGGGGGTCCGGAGGAACGGCTATCGGGATTAAGCAACGCTGGATCGAAAAGCTTGAGAACTCCATTGAAGATGTAAGCCACCGTTGGATTGCGGTTTCTTTTGGTGCTCCTCTTTGTGCTACTATGGTTTCTCTGTACGCCCCTAACGGGGATTTGGAGAGACTGAACACTTGGGCTTCATTAGACTTGCTCCCCCACAACGTGCTTATATGCGGAGACTTCAACATGGTGGAGGACCCTATGGACAGATGGATGGGAAAGGGCAGGGTCATCGACAGTCGGGAGAAAGAAACATGGGACATGACCAAACTCCACTTGGACCTGGTTGAATTCAAAGACTTGAATGGCTTTTCTTGGTCGAATCTCCAAGCGGGTGAGGATCTGAGGAAAGCTAGGCTCGATAGATGCTACATCTCTCAGAGTTTTACTCATCAGTGGGGCCACCCTACCATCACGCAACGCACTGACCTCTCCATCTCTGATCACTACCCGATAGTTATCACTTTTCAACCTTCCTACAAGATCCGCAAGGCTCCGTGGTTCCATGCCAACGCTACCACCTTCTCTCTCCCCTCTGTCCATCAAGAGATTGCCGATGTGTGGAAGGAGGCGTTCGCCTCGGGCTTGGCCCCTGCCAAGTGCTGGAGAAGAGCGGTCGACAAGTCTCGTAAGATCATGATCAGAACTAAGAAGATGCTCGAGTCTGTGCGGCGGGCCCGTAGGGAAGCTCTTTACCACAGACTCTGGCGGCTCGAGGAGGAAGTGAACAAAGGAAAACACCAGGCACAGAAAGGTCTCCGAAAAATCAGAGCAGTGTTGAGATATGAGGAAGAAATACAAAGGAAAAACTTGCAAATCTTCTTCAAGGAGTGGTGGGCCGGCAAAGCCGACAAACCCACCAAAGAGATGTGCCGTATACTTAAAAGGAAACACAGCAGAGAGGCGATCCCTCTGCTACTAGACTCACATGGCAACGTATGCAACTCGGAAGAAGATAACCTTGGCATCATCGAAGGGCACTTCACGAGACTCCTGGGAACCTCGAACCCCCTCTCCCACCATAGAAGGGACTGCATGGCTGCCATTTCTAGGGTTTCCCCCCGGAGAATACCACCCAACCTTCTCCCCCTGCTTCATGCCCCTATCTCTGAATCAGAAATCATTGAGGTCATCGATGCCCTCCCCCTTGGTAAAAGCCCGGGACCCGACGGACTCACTAACGAATTCTTTAAATCCTTCAAGCTAGTGGTTGCCACCCCTCTTCGGTTGGTTTGGCAAGAAGCGCTAAAGTTTGGTGCTCTTTCGTCTTGTCTAAATAATGGAATTATCAAGCTGATACACAAGAAGGGGGAAAAGAACAGAATCGAGAACTGGCGACCTATCACGATGCTCCAAACAGGATACAAGATCATCGCTAAAGTCATTGCCAACAGACTCTCGTGCCACTTGAGATATTGGCTTAGCGAGGACCAAAAAGGCTTCATCAAAGGCAGGTCTATCCTGGAAACCATTATGGATATTTGGGAAGGTATTCAATTTGCAAATGAGTCTAAACAAGATGTGGTTTTCATTAAGATCGACTTTGACAAAGCCTACGACAGACTGGAATGGAACTATCTTCTGCAGTCGCTTCAAGATCTCGGATGTAGTCAGAAATTCACCAAGATGATCGCGACCCTGCTTGGAAACGCAACGACCCAAATTAACGTGAACGGCAAACTTTCGAAGGCGATCCATCTTAGAAGATCTATTAGACAAGGATGCCCTCTGGCCCCCCTTCTGTTTGCCATTGCCACTGAGGGGCTGAGCAGACTGGTCGCGCATCATGTGGAGACTGGCAATATCAAAGGCCTCCGGCTGCCCCACGACCACAGTCAAATCACCATGAGACTATTTGCCGATGATATGAACGCGTTTGTTCACAATGATAATACCAGCTTGGAGACTTTCTGGAGGTGTCTTGCTATCTATTGTGAGGCCTCTGGATCCAAAATCAACCACTCTAAGACCGCCTCTAGGGCCATTGTGGGACATCATCCGGGCCTTCTCACTGAGCATGGCTGCCAAATCATTCCTCAGGGCCAAATCTTTCGTCTTCTGGGAATTCCCTTGGGGTTTGGCGTCTCTATGGAGCAGCGTTGGAGTTGGGTGTTGGCCAAACTCGAAACCAAGCTTAAGTATTGGAAAGGTATGCAAATCAATCTTGCTGGGCAGGCGATGGTTATCAACACGTTCCTCCTCTCTTCTACCATTTATTTCCTTTCTTGCTGGAGACCGAACGAGCAAGGCTTGTCCAAATTGAGTAGTACCTGTAGAAACTTCCTTTGGACGGGCGATCACAACAGAAGGGGGGTGCCTAAAATCAAATGGGACATCTGCACTAGCCCCAGAGAATGCGGGGGGCTTGGTATCCTGGACATTGGGAGTTTGGCCAACAAACTGGCTGCCAAATGGATGATTAAGGCTTGGTGCAACAGGGAGGCCTCGTGGGCCAAGCTGATCTTCAGAAACAAGAATGAGTTGGCTCTCATGGGGTTCCCAAACTGGAAGAATCTCGACATCATGACCCTGCTATTCTCCCCGATCCCTGTCTTCCCGAAAGGCTCCAATCTCGTGTGCTCCCTTTGGAAGGGCTGGAATAAAGTCAAAAGCTTCACAAGAATTAGTGAGGACTGGAAGTGGGCGGCCGGAATCAGACAAAACGACTCTATCTGGTTCCCGATACATGGCATCCGGAGTGTGGAATCGTGGAACATTCGAAATGCCAAGAGATTATGGCACAAAGGATTCAAAAAATGGAAACACCTCTGGAAACATGACACCAACGGCTGGATCAATTTCGAGGATATTGATCCCTGCAAAAACATCTCCTACGAAGAGTGGAACACTTTGCAAAGCAGATGCCTCGCATGGGATCGGCACAAGATTCGCCTTCTCATGGGACACGATGCACCGAACTCGCTTGGTCTCAAATGGCACAATGGAAATAACCTACTCAAAATCCCGAACATCAAAGAGACGACTGACCATCAGATCAGTCTCAACAAGAAGTGGTGCCTGTCTTGGACGCGGCTTCAATGGGACATGAAATTCATGGGTATCTGGCACCCTCTGATCGAGATTAAGAAGTCTGTCCTCCTTTGGCAAATTCTACATCGTGGAATTTGGACTAACCACAAGGCTAGCAAAATTTGCGGAGTCCCTCCTTGGTGCAAACGCTGTCACCGGGCGATTGAAGATGTCGCACACATCTTCCTTTCCTGCCCCAGCTCCTTCAGAATCTGGCAGACGGTTGAAAAGAAAATCAGACTTCAAAAACAGCTTAGTTGGAAACAAGTCCTTTTGGGAGAAGCGATCGGCTGCTCCGCGACACTCTGGAACGCCATCAGAGGGGAAGTCTTGTGGAAAATATGGCGGGAGAGGTGTGCTCTCAACTTCGGCGATACCCCCAAGGAATGGTCGATTGAGAAATCAATATTCCTCCTTGGCAAAAGGATTGTTAACTGTAAGAAATCCCCCCCCTTCAGGCACCATAAAGTCCTCATTTTGATCAACAACAAGCTCAAACCCAAGTGGGCCCCACATGAGGGCGATGAGAGGGTGATCAACCTTCTATGTAATGCAACCTAGAACTCATACAAGTTTCCCCTGCTTTGTGGGATTTGGGGGGTCCCGTGGGCGCTAGTCCCCTTCTTTTGTACCTTTGGTTCTTAATTTAATTCAAGTCCGGGAGAGTAGGCTATTGCCGAACTTCCTTTATATTAAAAAAAATTCAGTTTTGAGACAGTGTGTAAGACTTGAAGAGATTTCCAATTATCTTCAAGAAATGACTTGATGTTGCTTTCTATGTTTAAGAAGTTCTATTAACTATTGAGCACAATAATCTTTAAGATTAGGAAGGAGATAGAAGAAAATTAAAGCTAAAAGTGAAGATGCAACTACAAACAAAAGTGAATGTTTATTTTCACTAACTTAAAGGTTAAAGTTTTGAGTTTTGAAGATAAATTGAGCTAATGATGATTATAGAAAACGTTTGATAACACATTAGTTAAGTTCTTATTATGTTTCATACATCAAGAGAAGAAAGTTTAGTCTATGTGTAGAGCTATCTAACTCCTTGACAATGATTGTGAGCTATGGATAAATGAACTGAGAAGAAAATACTCAAGCAAGTAGGGGGATTGCTTAGAAAAGGGCTTAATTGCTTATGCAAACTCTTAAAGTGATAACATACATGAGAGCTTACAAATTCAAAGTACATGGTGTATCTATATGACTTGCGAAAGATGAGTAAATGATAAGATGATCTTTTCCTAGAAAATAGGATTTATTACACCTAAGTATGATAGGTGATTGAATGAGAGTTCTGGGGAATCCCAATTCAAATTTGAATGCACACGTTATTATGCTTGGCTCCTTGTGTCATAATGCTCCAACTGTTAGCAAGTGAAGGGTTTCATATGTTGTTCGAGCTTGATTTTTAACACTCCTTGTAAACCTTCAAGCTTTAATTCTTCATCTACATTCCATCATTTGAATTCCTCTTTTGAACTCCATTAGCTTGGTTGACCATGTTAGCAAAGACCATTGGTAGTTATGTGTTGACCTTGCATCTCCTTAGCGATCATCGTCTCCTTGATGTGTGATAATGTACCTCTAAATGTTTATTTCTACCATGGAACATAGGGTTGGCAGATAGGTACACACTACTCATGTTGTCACACATAATTGGAAATTGATTGACAAACAACTTCAATTCAAAGATAAAATTTTCGGGCCAAATGATCACAAATGAAACTTGCATTAGTTCTCTACATTCAACTTGTGATGAGGATAGGGAACCTATTTGTTGCTTCTTTTGCCATCCATGAAATGCACTTCTTGCCGAACATTATTGCATATCTACTTTTACTCCTATCCTCTTTGGATCCATCCCAATCAAGATTTGTATATGATTTCACCTAAAAATCATTTTTAAAGGTACAGAAAAGACTTTCATTCCAAATACCTTTGAGCTATTAGAAAGTGGGGAACTCTCTTAACTACAAATAAAAGGGGAACTCTAGGTGTGTGCATGAATTGAGATAGCACACCAAATGTATATGCTCCATCTAGCCTTGTGATATTGTTGTAATTCAAAGAGACGAGTACACACCTATATAAGAGTGCATCCTAAAAATAGTTAACTTCCATTGAACTTAATTTCATATTGAATTCCATTGGATTGGTGAACATCTTGCAAACTTTAAGTCCATATCTCTTCATTACATCTAAGATATATTTTCTTTGCATAACCTAGAAAAAATTATCTTTATATATGATGTCAATAACCATAAAGTATCTTGGATCTCCAAGGTGTCACATCTTGAATGCCTTCTGTAAGCATTCCTTGATGTCTTTGATTTGTTCTTCATGATCACTTCTAATTTTCACACCATCTTCATACACACATAATTAGATAGGTTCTTGACCTTATCTTTTGTAGAATAATGAAAGAGCATGCTATCCAAAAGTGATCAAGTACCCTATAAGCCTTTGATTCCATTCCCTTGGGGCTTGATTGAGACCATAGAGTGCCTTCACTAACTTGCAAACATAACTCTCATTTTATCTTGAAATCGTAATGTTTGATCCCTGTGTACCACCTCATCTAGCTCAGCAGTAAGGAAAGTACTCTTCACATCTAGTTGGTACATCTTCCAATTCTTTGTCACTACAATTGAAATTCTTTTTTTGATGACCTTTTTATAGGGCTATGTGCCCTTCATAATCCACTCCATGAGAAAAAGCTTTACCAACAAGCCTTTTTTTATACCTAGCAATGCTACCATTTGAGTACTTATTTACCTTATACACCCAAGTATTGTTTCTAAAGATCTTCATGTATTTCTTTCTTGGCACTAATATCCAAGTGTTGTTTCCTTCAAAGATTTACTCTACTTCTACATAGCCTTTTGACATTCCACGCTTGTATTTTCTTCTACAAAGCATCTGGATTCTTCACTAAATTTGCTCATATGTGCAAAGTTCATAGCCATGAGTAAGTCATAACTAACCCCCTCTATTGGATACCTTACCTTATCAATCCGTTTTCACCTTTCCATTAGTATGAATATTCTTTCTTTGCCTTTGAGCTCTCCTCCTTTGCATGATGGTATGCATTGAGCTCTATCCACAAGTCTTCATCTTCTTCAACCTCTGTGATCTTGGACTTGTCTTTGCTCCTTGCATCACTAAGTTTACTTGATCTAGGGCTTTCTCCACTCCATGACGAGTGTTTGTTTGATTGCTTTGGTCAACTAAAACCATGCTTCCTCGTTCTTTATATCCTTTTGAAGTCCTTCCTTCATCATCTTCATCCTTCATAGATACATTTGAAGAATATCAAGGCAAAAGCTCATCAAATGTGAAAATTCTTCTTAACTTTAGCTCATTGGTTCTAGTTTTGTAGCATCTATAATCCTTTTGTTCACCAGTATATCATAAGAATACATATCTTTATGATCTACCATTGACTTTGCTTCTTACTTCACATGGTATTAAATCATAGAAAGTACAACCAAACATTGAGGTTTTAAACAATGTATAAGTGACCTAGATGCTTTGTTCATGATGTATATGGAAATGGGTGCAACATCAGCCCAATAGGAATTTGGCATCCCCACCTCCTTCATCATAGCCCTAGCACATTCTAGAATGTACCTATTTCTTCTTTTTTCTACTCCATTTTTTTGTGATGTTTACCTACATGTAATTGGTCTCTTGGCACTGATTGATTGCAAGATATGAGAGAAATCATGCTAGAATTACTCTCCCCCTCAATTTGACCTTAAACAATTGTATACCTATCACATTCCTTCTCTAAAAAAGCCTTGAACGTCTTAAAATAAAGACATCTCATTGATGCTTCATGCAATAAAGCCAAGTTGTCCTTGTGCAATCATCAAGAAAGGTCAAAATATATATATTACCTCTATTTGATGTCTGCTCTATTGAGCATGAAACATCTTTATGAACCAGAGTAAGTGGATGATAACTTATATAATTACTCTTCTTAGGTGATAAACTAGTTTGCTTACCCAATTGGCAAGCTTGAAACAAATACTTGAGATTCTGATTGTGAAGGTTTGGTAATCAAATCGTTGAACTCTTCGTCTCCATTTCTTTCAACCTCTGATTCTTGATATGTACATACCTCTTATGCAAAAGATCCAATGTGAATAGGCTTCCATCCATTATGTCTTTGGCCACCAATTTTTAACCCTCATTAGGTTTTTGCACAAAGCATAAATTCTCATTGAATTGGACATGCAATCCACTTTCAACCAATTGAATCATAGAGACAAGGCTCCTTGTAATTGTGGGAACATGAAGAACATCTTTCAAGAACTTAGAATTATGAGAGCCATACAACATAACATCTTCTATCTGTGTAATGGCATGGTGGGTATCACCACATGTCTCTACACGCCCCTTGTTTGATGGTACTTGCATATTTGAGAAGAAATCCTTGTTGCAACTCATGTGATTATTGTCTCCGCTATCAATATATCATACCCTTGACTCTTGTGCCTTATAATCACTAATCTACATCATAGCTAGCATTCTATCATTCTCATTTGAAGTAGAAGGATACTTAATTTTTCGTTTCATAAATTGCTCTTGTCCACCTAATAACAATCCCCTACATACCGGCCATCTATGTAGCATCCATAGAAGTTATTGTATTAAGCTTCATTATACTTTCCTCCACTTCCTCTACACATGCCTCTTCCTCTTGACTAAGAATACTTGCTCACTCGTTCTTGATGAGAGTCTCTATTTTATCCTCTTCTTATCCTTCCACCTTAAGTGATAAACTAGTTTGCTTACCCAATTGGCAAGCTTCAAACAAATCCTTGAGATTCTGATTGTGAAGGTTTGGTAATCAAAACTTTGAACTCTTCTTCTCCATTTCTTTCAACCTCTAATTATTGATATGTACATACCTCTTATGCAAAAGATCCAATGTGAATAGGCTTCCATCCATTGTGTCTTTGGCCACCAATTTTTAACCCTCATTAGGGTTCTGCACAAAGCATACATTCTCATTGAATTGGACATGCAATCCTCTTTCAACCAATTGAATCATAGAGACAAGGTTCCTTGTAATTGTGGGAACATGAAGAACATCTTTCAAGAACTTAGAAATATGAGAACCATCCAACATAACATCTTCTATCTATGTAATGGCATGGTGGATATCACCACATGTCTCCACATGCCCCTTGTTTGCTGGTACTTGCATATTTGAGAAGAAATCCTTGTTGCAACTCATGTGATTATTGTATCTACTATCAGTATATCATACCCTTGACCCTTGTGCCTTATAATCACTAATCTACATCATAGCTAGCATTCTATCATTCTCATTTGAAGTAGAAGGATAGTTAATTTTTCGTATCATAAATTGCTCTTGTGCCCCTAATAACAATCCCCTACATATTGGCCATCTATGTAGCATCCATAGAAGTTATTGTATTAAGCTTCATTGTAATTTCCTCCACTTCCCCTAGACTTGCCTCTTCCTCTTGACTAACAATACTTGCTCACTCGTTCTTGATGAGAGTCTCTATTTTATCCTCTTTTTTTCGTTCCACTAACAAGTCTTCATAAACCCTTGCCCATGAGAAACCTAGACATCCTAAACTTCCATTTCTCATAGTTCCTTTTATCAAACATTTCAATTTGGGTGCTATATCCCAACATTGTGCACTCTAATGTCCTCTCCTAAGGCTCGCTCACAATAGAAGAGTGATGCGTATTAACAACGTTACCTTTGTACTTCAAAATGACCAAAATTGACAAGACAGAGATACCTTGCTTCTTCATTAGGAGACTTCTCTTGAGTTGAATGTATGACCTTGAGCTCGAATGAGTAGCTCCTATTCATGAAAATCCTTTGATAGATCTTTTTTTTTCCTCATTGAGTTTCTTTGTGTGTTGACGTTGTTGTAATCCCACTCACAAGAGAACGCCCGACCTCTCTATGTAGCTTAAAGCTTGAATGGTCTGATATCTATACTCACAAAGACGTCTAATCAAGCAAGTTAATAGTTCTCTGGGTTCCTAAGGAATGAGCTCAAGATAGTTTGTTCAATCAAACAAGACTACGAGATCTTCCTAGTGCAAGTTACCCCACTCAAAATACTTGCTTCTACTCTAAGAATCAATGCCTCCAAGACATGCTACGCATTGTCTTTAATAAAGATGAACACAAAGACCACTGTTCACTCTAGACTCGATTTCTCATAAAATAATCATAGTTAAGATAAACAATTTGATCCAACTTGATAAGATTTATCAAATTTCTACAAACCTAGAGATTAGAAAAAGTAGGCAATATATAGAGAGAAAACTATGTTCTACACTCACAACTATCTAGATCCTTAACAATCGAAACAAAGTGTTAGCTATGGCTTCTAACGTGAGAAAGAAATAGTCAAGCAAGTAGGGGGTTTGGTTAGAAAACGGCTTACTAGCGTATTCAAATTTCGAAAGTTTATATTTCTTGGAAATATTTTCTAAATGATAGGATGCTTTTTTCCTAGAAAATAGGACTCATCATAGCTTAATGTGATAGGTGATTGATTGAGAGTTTTGAGGATTGGTTGGCTCTTTAGGTCATGATGCTTGGCTCTTTAGGTCATGATGCTCCACTTGTAGTAAGTGAAGCGGTTCATATGCTCCTAAGATTGGAGCTGGATTTTAATCAATATTACACATTACAATGTAATATTTATAAATCTTTCAACTATTTATTGAAAATTGTTTGTTATATGCATTTATAAAGATTTGGCACGTTCTATTTCCACATGGAGCTTTTTTCATGCATCAATATAGATCATTGGTGATTTAATTTAAGCTAGTTGTATAAACTTGGTAGATACATTAAGGTATCAAAGGAAGGAAAGAAGAATGCACTTATTCATGAGACATGAAAGGGCGGTGAAAGAATGATCTCTCTCTCCCTCTCTCTAACTTGCAAACATACACAAGGACCAAAAAAAATGAAGACATTGTTCAAGATATCTGGCTCAAATTAAAGAGGAATGAAGGATCTGTGTCCAAGGTTGTTGCCAAGCTCAATCATAGATGGAAGTTAAACTAGTCTAACGAACAAGGGATACATAGATTTAAATGCGATTGGGCTTTCCATTTCAGCATCAAACACTCGTATCTCTAGACTATGGCCCATAGTCCACAATGGGCTTTGGATATGTAGCAAGAAAAAGATGGTCAACATTAATGAAGGGCTCTATTCATATTGTGGCAGCCAAGAGGATTTGACCCATCATTTTGCTGAGTGTCATCATGCCAAGAGGATTTTGCAATATGATCACTAGTTTCTGTCAAAGTATAACATGGATACTCTTGGCCACCAAGAGTTCATGCTTGGGAACTATAAATATTTTGATATTACCTTATGGTACATATTGCGAGCCCATATATTATGGAACATTTGGAATAGTAGAAACTTGATGTATTATAATGAAAACATGAGGGAACATTTTTATTCTCTTCGAAATGCATTGTATAAATATGAACTACACTATCTCCAATCCATTAGAGTAGCAACATGTGAGAACATCCCCATCCATACCATCCGTTTTGCTAGTTACTATTTGAAATTGAGGGTCTCTCTTCTCAAAATGTACTCAAACTTATGTAATAATAGTGCACCTCAATGAGCTTTGTGGGAGCATGGACCACATGCTCCCTCGCAACTTCACATGTGCTCTCACTATCAATAAAGATGGTGGTGGCAAAAAAAATGAGCAACACCCAAGTGACGGAAAAGGCATCTGACTCACGCACACTCAAAAATCTCTATGAAGGCATTTTAAACTCAACCTCACAAACTAGAAGTGGCTACTATATGTGGCTTCTTGCTCATCCAAGATATGCATGAGCTACCAGGTATACAACCAAAGCCACTAGTGGAAACATGCTTGTCATAACAAGCAGCCTAGTTTGACTCAAAAAAAGCATATACATCTGGCAGTAATGATCCACCCTTGGTATAGAGCAATCCAAGTAACTAGTTACACTCAAGTAGTGAAAGATGCACTTCACCATGTGTGAATTTTTAACACATTGAGCATGCATTAACTTGCTCATCTCCAACACAGCAAACTGAATATTAGGCCACGTTATGCATAGGGAAATCAACCATACAATAGTGTGATCATGGGAAAGAACATCACTATAACTTGAGTAAGGTGGGATCTTGCGCCTGCATCATATGTAACATCTTTAATTAGTCTACTATCTTATCTTGTTGTCTCGAAAAGAAAAAAAGAGCAACGTTGGTGTTATACATGAAACGAACGAGCATCCCGGAGGCTAGACTCTGGAGCGCATGTGCGAGAAACTGACGGAGAGCGCATGTGCGAGACAGGAGTTTGTTGTTTTACAGAGCTGGAGCCATCATCCATTGTACAAGAAACTGTACAAAAAACGAACATGCGCAGCATTCAACGATCACTATGTGGAATTTCTCGACATCATGAAACTGACGACCGTGAACCGTTCCAATTTTCAAATGTTCCTCCTATATGGGCGATACAGTGAAGAAGATGACCTCATCAATTTTTCTCATGAGATGGGCTCTGTTGTTTAATCAATTTAATCACTCTGATGGGCTCTGTGTTTAATCAATTTAATCATTCCGTTGTCTTTAGAAACAAAGTTCGTGACGCAATATCATTAATGGATCCAACCCCGAAGGCTAGAGATCCTACAGGACGATGCTGAAGATATTGTTTGAGTTCATACTTGCTGCATGCGTAACCCTGACGAATTGTAGTACGACAGAAGAGAGAGAGAGTTTGTTGCAGATAGAAAGTGGAGAATGTCGATAGATAGAGAGAAACAGAAGACGAAGAAGAAACGAGGGAGAAAGTATGAGAAAATCACTGCACGAGATGAACAAAATCAAGCATTGTCGGACAGCTATTATGTCTTTGTGAGTTGCATGAATTCGGTCTGATTAGGTTGACGATGGACCTGAAAGCTTAAATCGAGGGTCGGCTTTCAGGACTCGAAATTCAAACTTTGACAATGCTCACTCAAACGAGTAGACTTTAACCTTATATATATAACATAGAATATGAATATATACATTGTATTTTATACTTTATAAACTCAAAATTCGACAATATTCACTCAAACGATTATAATTTGACATTATATACATACATTATAATATATTCAGCTTTCCAATGTTCACTCGAACAAATATATACTTTCCGTAGAGATCTACTCGTGTGTAAGCCGTAAAGATCCGTTTTCATCAAAGTTTGGAGTCACCAAGTAGAGAGCAGTATGGATTTGATACCAGATTTAAATGAGATAATAGAAGGTGTGAACTACAATCGAAGTGTCTCTATAGCTCGTAGAAACCCTTATCCCTATATATTTGGAGCTGTTTGAACAATAGAGCTATAACTAAACCAACTGAATAAGATGAGCTACGAAAGTTTTAATACAGAAATTCATGTTCTCAATTTACGTGTGATTGCATAAAAGGTGCTCAAGAATTGAAGATTCATTTCTAAAATTGAAAGCTTACAATATCAACATGTGACTCCCTAGCCCCGACCTCATAGCCAATCCCCAAAGTAGCTCGACAATTCTAAACATAGCATAATGACATTCTAAACGTGTTTGTATGCTATACCTATACTTACCTCAAAAGAGAATTCCCTCTTACAAAGTGATCATGAATCCTCATTTGTTAAGTCCTTACAAGGAAGGTTGTACGGGATGCAAGGTAAAAAGAAAAGTTCGTAAACAATCGTAGTTGACCCTCTATTCCCTCTCTACCATACCAAAAATGCTTTGTTTCTTCTCCCACCTATCTCATCCAGCGTCTATAGCAATTACAACAACTTGGACTCCCATTGAAACCTCCATAGTTTATAGCTAACCAAAGGATGAAGTTTAGAAAATGACATGCTACTTCCTCAAAGAAAATTGGGACAAGGGCTAAGGTTAGCCAAGGTCCCTAGCTTTGAGGATATCTTAAGGTACCTAAAGGATGATGGGAACAAGTGTGCATGATGACCACATGGCCACACTAGAGCATTGTAGCTAATTGCTATTGTGCATACCGAGGATATAAAGGATCTGAAGTGAGTTGCACACATGATTATTCAAGTACTCTTTGACATTTTTCATAAGCCAGCGAGGGTTAATTATCACATTTGGTGTGGAAAAGTTTCAACTTAATTCCGAAAAAGTCATGTCTAGTAGTCACATTCTAGACCTAGCATCATCCGCATCAAGAAGCATGCATTTTCTTCCTATTACTTGTCTAAGAGCAGCCGATGATGTGAGGTTCTAGAGTTACAAATCTTAAAAAATTAGGGGATAGGTCTCCTTAGAGGATTCCAAGATCTCCCCCAAGGGAGACACGTGCAAGGACATCACCAAGAGAGGCCTGATCATGCAACAATCCCACCAACAGCTTAGCTACATGTGATCCATGCTCAGAGGCTCATGGGAAAGGAGTGGAAAGCCCATCTCTCCCTTCTCTCCTTTAGTTGAGAAAGTGTCTTTGGTAAGGCTCTTTATATTGATTTTTGTGCCCCTGCATCCCTAAATGGGTTTAAAGTTTGATTCATGTGTTCCTATCGAGTTGTATAGGCATGGATGTATGTGAGATGGAAGAAGAAGAAGTCCACTTTCTCATCTTTAACCCCTCTAATAGTGCATATTTATAATACCTACTATCATTCAAGTAGCCAAATGGAGTGGTTCCAATTTTTGTGGAATCTTGACATAATGGCTACCTAAGAATACTTGTAACCGTAACTTCTTCAATATTTATCCAAATGGAGTGGTTCCTATTTTTGTGGAATCTTGACATAATGGCTACCTAAGGAATACTTGGAAGACACCATTTTCACACATTCAAACACCTAGATGGAGCTTCAAAATTTTCTATCCATACTCAAAGAGCTTCATGAGAGGACCTTTTCCATGCGAGGATGGTTGATGCAGACTTAAAAATTCAAGCGATCTAATTGGCCACCATTTGCACCACCTACACTATACCTACAAGTGGATTTTTTTAATTTTAAAGATAAGAATTCTTCTGAATACATGCATTTCTACTCTTTTTTATGTCTCACTTGGCATCTAGGATAAACATTGGTACTTTATAAATGTATGTATACTTCGTCATATGCTTGTCAACCTCTACACCTTTAATAAAAGTAGGATGGTAGCATAGTTTCTTGCAGGCACAATGAGGAGAAAACAAGGACATCTCGTGTGCTTCGTAGATTTATTCATACTGCAAGCACCTTGAAATTTGCCATGAGTGCATGTAGTTCCCAGTTAACAACACATGCTACACAAGTTTCTTGTTTATATGTTTCTCGAGCTAACAACATAGTTTACCCACCACTAGGCTTATGTCTTTCATTGTGTCATGGTTATTATTTCTTTCAGCTTCTTTTTCTTGGGGAAACAATGTCGAATGTTTTGCAGCCACATGGCATTACATGACATGAGATAAGTAGAGAGATAATGTGTTGGAAGAATGACAAGGTCCCATGTGGGCAACATAAATAAAATGTTGTAGAATAATTTGACTATTGAAGAAGATGCATAAGTGTATACATACATAGATGGTATGATTTTAGTAATCTAAAGTTCATGATGCATTTTCTATCTATGAAAGATTATTTTATTTATCACCAAGATAAGTTAGGGTGAGCATAAAGTATTTGGTAAAATTACCATGAGTAGAATAATTTTGTTTCTAAAAAGTGAATGACTAAGAACGATGGTCTTTGTCATTTGCATCTAGCTTGGCAAAGGTTGGAGGATAGAATCCTCAAAACAACCAAGCCTTCGTCCAAGAGACATTCTATTAGAACATCCTTCAAGAGACATTTTAGTTAAAATAGTAGAATTTATGTCTAAGAGAGACAAAGGGAGAAGTTTAGAACATTTAGATCTGGTTGATGGCAAATAAATAGTTATATTTATCTCTTGAACGTTGTCATAAGAAGCCATGATGTAAGTTAATATGATACTAACTCTAAAATTCTATACTTCAAATAGTTTTCGAGAGCATAAGAATAAGAGAGTAAGCTGTTGGGAGAAATGGTTGGATTCACTCAGAAGATTGAGTTGATGCTGCTAATCCTGCTTTGCACCAGCCCTCTTTGATTCCAGATATGCTTAGTAGACTCCTTGAGCTTCCAAATGATACCAAAATATGCTATATGTACTTTGGAAATGATTTGAGTAATGACTTGATAAAAACAGATAAGTTTGTAAATCACAAAGCTCAAAAACTTTCTATTTTTGTCTTGATACCTGCTCAGTCTTTCACTCAGTATGACCAGTAGAGTTACAATTGGAAACATTCCTTCTAGACATATTCTATTAGCTTAGTAAGCTACCATTTGCAAGTGGAATGAGATAAAATGATAGACTATACTCAGAGAAATCACTTTAGCAAAGTTAGGGACACTCCCGACTTTTTAGGAGCTCTGCAGAAAAAATACCAGAGAGTAGCTCGACGGCGATTTCTCCAAAATGGCTGAACCAAACTTCTTAAAACTTTGTAGTCTTGTAGAATACTTTGGGCTGGTTCCAACAAGCCTTGAATCACTTGATTTGGTTCAGTAGATCCTGAGATATGCTTCTTTGAAATTGACAGACTTGGAGATGATGACTCAGAGAAAACAGGAGATAGTGAATGTAAATCTTTCTATTAGTTCACATGAATGTACAATCTCATTGGCTTGATAAATGTAGCCTAATGAGTTGGAGATGTGTAGGCTATAGTGTAGCACTTACACACTCAGAGATAGTGAAAAAAGGAGCTCGGAAGATCACACATACTACCGCGAGTTTTTTACATGACTTTTATATGTGATGGAGATACATTTGAATTTCAAATTCAAACTAAGGCTCCCTAGAATCTCTCCTCTAAAAGTAGGGAGATATTCTCTCCATTAAGTCCTCTAAAATTCCACGACTGATCAAGTAGGTGTACTCATACATATGCTAAGTCATTTAGACTTTTACAAGGAGTAAAATGGTAATAGTCCATAAGCATGAGTTCCTATGACTCTTGCTTCATGTAGAGATATCCTTCAAAGGTTCCAAGCCAAAGGTGAAGGCTTGAATTGCACCAACAGCTCCCCCTCAAGCCAAGCACTTTGGCTTAAGTCTTCATCTTTAGTCTTCAATCACATCCTGCAATCCAATCATGGATTTGAATCTGCATAGCTTGTTTCCATCCAATGCTTTAGTGAGTAAATCTGCACATTGCATATTAGTGGACACATAAGTCAATTGAATGTCTTTGCTTAGCAACTTTTCTCTCACATAGTGGTAATGAACCTCTATGTGTTTGGTTCTAGCATGATATATTGGATTAGCTGCAAGGTGAAGAGAGCTTGTGTTATCTCCAAAGATGATTGGAGGCCTAGTGTATAGGCCTAGCTCTGTATATAAAAGCTTCAACCAGATAGCTTCTTGAGTGGCATTAGCTAGCCCTCTATACTCTGCTTCGGTGGATGACAAAGCTACTGTAGGTTGTTTCTTGGCTGACCAAGAAATTGGTTTATCACCTGCAAAACATATGTATCCTGATGTGCTCCTCCTATCATCCTTGCATCCTGCCCAATCTGCATTTGAGTATACTTTAATGTCAATATCTGATGTATAAGGAAAGTACAAACCATGGCTTTGAGTTCCCTTTAGATACTTCAAGATCTTCTTTGCTGCCTCTAGGTGAGGTACCCTTGGTTTGTGCATGAATTGGCTTAGCACACTAACTCCATATGCTATGTCAATTCTTGTCAAGGTGGCATAATTCAAACTACCTACCATACTTTGATATCCTGTAATGTCTTGTATTTCATCCCCTTCATGAGCACTTAACTTTAGGTTGACCTCCATTGGAGTAGTTGAGACTTTAGCATCCTGCAAGCCAAACTTTTTTACCATATTCTGTACATACTTCTTTTGAGTGATATATATACCTGAGTTGGTGTAGACTAACTCAAGACCTAAGAAGTAGTTCAATAATCCAAGATCATTAATCTTGAACTCTTTCATCATCTGTCCTTTGATGTGTCTAATCCCATTGACATCATTGCCTGTAATGATGATGTCATCAACATAAACACACAAGTAGATTACCTCTGTACTACTCCTCTTTATGAACAGAGAAGTGTTAGCTTTGCTTATCACAAATCCTTGGTCTTCGAGGTAGGTTGTCAACCTGTAATTCCATGCTCTGGGTGCCTGCTTTAATCCATATAGAGCCTTCTTCAATATACAAACATAGTTTACCTTCTTGGGATCTTCATAGCCAGGTGGTTGTGACATGTAGACTTCTTCAGATATCCATCCATTCAAGAAAGCATTCTTGACATCTAATTGGTACATGTTCCAATTCTTGGATGCAGCTACACTCACTAGTACTTTGATTGTTGGCATCTTAGCCACAGGAGAAAATGTCTCCTCATAATCAATGCCTTGGGTTTGTGCAAAACCCTTGGCTACCAACCTAGCTTTGTACCTGTTGATTGTTCCATCTGAATTTCTCTTTAGCTTGTAGATCCATCTAGATCCTATCACCTTCATAGAGTCTTTCTTGGGTACCAAGTCCCATGTGTCACTCTCCTTGAGAGCCTCCATTTCTTCATCCATAGCTCCTTTCCATTCTGGTTTGGTGATTGCCTCTTCATATGTACCTGGTTCTTCATTCAACAAATCCTTTGCAAGATATACAGAATGCTTCGTTACTAGAGAAGTAGCATACCCATATCTGATAGGCTTCTTACTTTCTCTCTGAGATCTCCTCATTGCTTGAGTTGAGGATTCTGTTATGTCCTCTAGCTTCTTCATTTTCATCTTCCCTTTGGACTTCCATGCCTTGAATTCCTCAAGGTTAATTGTGTCATCATCTTCTGAGCTTGAGTCTTCTTTCTGAATTGATTCCTCCTTGGTGAGCTTTGGGAAATCTTCTTCCATATCATAGGGTAGACTAACCTTCCTGCATTCATTCTCATACCATGAGTCATTCTCATCAAAGATGAAATCTCTGCTTACCTTGAAGCCTTTGTTTGTTGGGTTGTAGAATCTGTATCCCTTTTGGTTCAAATCATAACCAATGAAGATACATTTTTCAGCTTTAGGGTCTAGCTTTCCCCTTACCTGTGAGGGAATATGCACATATGCTACACAACCAAAAATTTTGCAATGATCCAATGATGGTCTCTTACCATGCCAAGCTTCATAAGGTGTCATGCCATCAAGGGACTTTGATGGCAACCTGTTAATGAGATAGGTGGCAGTGGATACACTTTCTGCCCAAAGATAATTTGGCAACTTCTTTTCATTAAGCATAGACCTAGCTGTTTCTACTATGAGTCTATTCCTTCTTTCAGCTACTCCATTTTGTTCAGGTGAGTACCTTGTGGTTATCTCCCTCTTGATGCCTCTTTCCTACAAGAAATCTTCAAACTCATTTGAGAAGTATTCTCCTCCACCATCTGACCTTAGCCTTTTCAAGCTTCTTCCTGTTTGGTTTTCAACAAGTGCAAGATATCTCTTGAAACAATTAAACACTTCATCTTTATGCTTCATAAAGTATAGGATAGTCCACCTGCTATAGTCATCAATGAAGGACACATAATACCTTGAACCTGAAATGGAGGGATCCTTGCTAGGTCCCCAAACATCTGTGTGTACCAAGTCTAGGTAGTCTTCATGCATGAAACCTTTCTTTGAATAGGGCAACTTGTGAGACTTACCAAACTGACAAGCACCACACTTGTAAATCATGTGTTGCTTGGATACATTAGGTATCCCAAGCACACATTGATCCCTGCACATCTGTTTTAGGGTTCTTTCACCTATGTGACCTAACCTCTTGTGCCATATTTCTAACTCTGAAAGTGTTTGATCCTTGTAATTGTATAAAGCAATGTTTTTAGTGTCTTCTAGCTCAAAAGTAAACAATCTACCTGATTTTTCTCCCTTGGCTATCCTTCTGAATCCATGTCTTGGGTCCTCCACATATGCTCCATGTTGAGTGAACCTGACGTGCAAACCTTTCTCCACTATCTGACCAACACTCATTAGGTTCTTGGTAATGGTTGGTACATAAAGTACCCTGCTCAATAGGTTCTCGTTTCCATCACAAGCTTTCACATTTCCAATCTTTACAACAGAATGTTTAGTATCATCACCTGTCTGTACCTGATGTTTGCCCTTGGGTTCTTCCAAATCAGAGAGTAGTGCCACATTACCAACTACATGGTTAGAACACCCTGAATCAATATAAAATAAATGATCATCATTTGTACCTGCCTCATGATCAATAGGGAGTCATCTTGCTCCTCTATGTAGTTGTTGTAATCCCTTCTATTTCTGAATCCACCTTGGTAGTTACCATTGTGGTTGTGGTTGTAATTGTTGTTGTATTGATTGTTGTATCCATTGTAGCCTTGGTGTTGGTTGAATCTGCCTCTACCTTGAGAGTATCCACCTCTTTGATAGCCTCTTCCTTTCTGATTCTTGTAGTTCTTGTAGCATTCATCTGTGGTATGATTGGACAATCCACAAATGTTGCAAGGTGATGAGTTGTAGGGTCTCCCCCTACCTGACTTACCTCCTCTGCCTCTTCCTCTTGAGGATCTACCTCTCCCTGCATAGTTTGCTTGGGAGGTAGAGCCTTCTTCATCAACCTTCTTACTTTTACCTTTATCTTTAGCCTTCTTATCAGTATATAGAGCAGAGGGGTTGTTACCTTTTGATTGATCTCCTGCCTTTGCAAACTTTGCTTCATGTGTGAATAGTTGGCCCATGAGTGTTGTGAGATCTGGGGTATGCATGTCCATGTAGAGATCCATTGCAGTGGTGAAGCTTTCCCAGTTATCATCTGCCTTGAGTCCATTTGTTACTTGCCTGACTATTTGCTCCTCTTCAATCTCCTCTCCAATGCTTGCTAATTGGTCTGCCATATCCTTGATTTTGGTCACAAATTCTGAGACTGATTGCTTTGGTTGCTTCCTAAGGTTTGTGAATTCAATCCACAATTGATTCTTTCTGGCCCTTGTGTTAGAAGAAAAGTATGATGACAAGGTTTCCAAGGTCTCTTGGGAAGTCTTACAATTCCTTATGTGAGGTAAAAGGAAATCAGATATAGAGTTAAGAAGATAAGACCTTGCCAAAGCATCTTTTGCACACCATTGGTTGAGCCTCTCTTGTTCATCCTTGGTGGGTAGTCCTCTAGCTTTGAATGAGGGCAATTCCTCATCTCCTGATATGAATCCAAACAAGCTTCTTCCTTGTAGATAGGTCTTCATCCTTAGAGACCAAGCTTGGTAATTGTTCCTGTCCAATTTGTCAATGAATGAAGGAAAACCATCTCCCATGTTTACCTTATTTGCTCTGATACCACTCTTGGGAGAAATGGTTGGATTCACTCAGAAGATTGAGTTGATGCTGCTAATCCTGCTTTGCACCAGCCCTCTTTGATTCCAGATATGCTTAGTAGACTCCTTGAGCTTCCAAATGATACCAAAATATGCTATATGTACTTTGGAAATGATTTGAGTAATGACTTGATCAAAACAGATAAGTTTGTAAATCACAAAGCTCAAAAACTTTCTATTTTTGTCTTGATACCTGCTCAGTCTTTCACTCAGTATGACCAGTACAGTTACAATTGGCAAAATTCCTTCTAGAGATATTCTATTAGCTTAGTAAGCTACCATTTTCAAGTGGAATGAGATAAAATGATAGACTATACTTAGAGAAATCACTTTAGCAAAGTTAGGGACACTCCCGACTTTTTAGGAGCTCTGCAGAAAAAATACCAGAGAGCAGCTCGACGGCGATTTCTCGAAAATGGCTGAACCAAACTTCTTCAAACTTTTTAGTCTTGTAGAATACTTTGTGCTGGTTCCAACAAGCCTTCAATCACTTGATTTGGTTCAGTAGATCCTGAGATATGCTTCTTTGAAGTTGACAGACTTGGAGATGATGACTCAGAGAAAACAGGAGATAGTGAATGTAAATCTTTCTATTAGTTCACATGAATGTACAATCTCATTGGCTTGATAAATGTAGCCTAATGAGTTGGAGATTTGTAGGCTATAGTGTAGCACTTACACACTCAGAGATAGTGAAAAAAGGAGCTCGGAAGATCACGCATACTACCGCGAGTTTTTTACATGACTTTTATATGTGATGGAGATACATTTGAATTTCAAATTCAAACTAAGGCTCCCTAGAATATCTCCTCTAAAAGTAGGGAGATATTCTCTCCATTAAGTCCTCTAAAATTCCACGACTGATCAAGTAGGTGTACTCATACATATGCTAAGTCATTTAGACTTTTACAAGGAGTAAAATGGTAATAGTCCATAAGCATGAGTTCCTATGACTCTTGCTTCATGTAGAGATATCCTTCAAAGGTTCCAAGCCAAAGGTGAAGGCTTGAATTGCACCAACATAACTTTGTGTCTAGTTGACTAACATAGAAGAAACGAAGTATAAAAGTAATAGCTCTAAAGTTAGAGTATAGTTGAATTTTCTAAGTTAAAAAGATACAAGTAAATGTGTTAAAAAGGTTTAACTTATTTACGTCTAGGATTTCATGTGGGAACTTTCAAAAAGCTCTAATATACTTCAAGTAAGGATTAGTGGGTATAAAAGTAACATAGATAAAGTAGAAGCTTAACCACTACGAAAATGGGACTTGAATCTTGATGCGAAGGAAGCAGCAATAGTGGTGATTGTTGTTCTTTCAAGACATTATAAGAACTTTGAAATTGATTCAACATACTCTTATGCTTGGAGCAATGGCTAAAACAAGGGCAAAGTAATGCTTGTTGGATTTTGGGGTCTACAGAAACACATGAGAAACACAACGAAGAAGAAGAAGATTGGAGCACAACACAACATTGAATGAAATACCAAGTGAATGTACAAAGATAAGTAAACTATTAGGATTACACACATATATACAACATAGGAAGAAAACATTCTGAAGAGGGAAAAAGTGCCCTTATGGTCCCAAGTGTGTTCACACGCATCATTACCAAAATATATCAACAAGTCCCCCCCCCCCCCACCAGAGTGATGCAATGAACAAGAAGATCTCACTCATCTAAAAGGAAGTTCCAAGCTATGTGGAAAGAGATGAATCCATGAAAGGGAGTAAGCACAGATATTTGTGGAAAGCTTAAATCGTATCCCAAGACAAAGCCTTTGTGAAAAGGACTGCAACATTATCATGTTTGGGCACATATGCCAAAGTAACGTTAAGGTATCAAAGGAAGGAAAGAAGAATGCACTTATTCATGAGACATGAAAGGGCAGTATGAAAGAATGATCTCTCTCTCTCTAACTTGCAAACATACACAAGGACCAAAAAAAATGAAGACATTTTTCAAGATATGTGGCTCAAATTAAAGAGGAATAAAGGGTCTGTGTCCAAAGTTGTTGCCAAGCTCAATCATAGATGGAAGTTAAACTAGTCTAACGAACAAGGGAGACATCGATTTAAATGCGATTGGGCTCTCCCTTTCAGCATCAAACACTCTTATCTCTAGACTATGGCGCATACTCCACAATAGGCTTTGGATATGTAGCAAGAAAAAGATGGTCAACATTAATGAAGGGCTCTATTCATATTGTGGCAGCCAAGAGGATTTGACCCATCGTTTTGTTGAGTGTCATCATGCCAAGAGGATTTTGCAATATGATCACTAGTTTATGTCAAAGTATAACATGGATACTCTTGGCCACCAAGAATTCATGCTTGGGAACTATAAATATTTTGATATTACCTTATGGTACATATTGCGAGCCCATATATTATGGAACATTTGGAATAGTAGAAACTTGATGTACTATAATGAAAACATGAGGGAACATTTTTATTCTCTTAGAAATGCATTGTATAAATATGAACTACACTATCTCCAATCCATTAGAGTAGCAACATGTGAGAACATCCCCATCCATACCATCCATTTTGCTAGTTACTATTTGAAATTGAGGGTCTCTCTTCTCAAAATGTACTCAAACTTATGTAATAATAGTGCACCTCAATGAGCTTTGTGGGAGCATAGACCACATGCTCCCTCGCAACTTCACATGTGCTCTCACTATCAATAAAGATGGTGGTGGCAAAAAAAATGAGCAACACCCAAGTGACGGAAAAGGCATCTGACTCACGCACACTCAAAAATCTCTATGAAGGCATTTTAAACTCAACCTCACAAACTAGAAGTGGCCACTATATGTGGCTTCTTGCTCATCCAAGATATGCATGAGCTACCAGGTATACAACCAAAGCCACTAGTGGAAACATGCTTGTCATAACAAGCAGCCTAGTTTGACTCAAAAAAAGCATATACATCTGGCATTAATGATCCACCCTTGGTATAGAGCAATCCAAGTAACTAGTTACACTCAAGTAGTGAAAGATGCACTTCACCATGTGTGAATTTTTAACACATTGAGCATGCATTAACTTGCTCATCTCCAACACAACAAACTGAATATTAGGCCACGTTATGCATAGGGAAATCAACCATACAATAGTGTGATCATGGGAAAGAACATCACTATAACTTGAGTAAGGTGGGATCTTGCGCCTGCATCATATGTAACATCTTTAATTAGTCTGCTATCTTATCTTGTTGTCTCGAAAAGAAAAAAAGAGCAACGTTGGTGTTATACATGAAACGAACGAGCATCCCGGAGGCTAGACTCTGGAGCGCATGTGCGAGAAACTGACGGAGAGCGCATGTGCGAGACAGGAGTTTGTTGTTTTACAGAGCTGGAGCCATCATCCATTGTACAAGAAACTGTACAAAAAACGAACATGCGCAGCATTCAACGATCACTATGTGGAATTTCTCGACATCATGAAACTGACGACCGTGAACCGTTCCAATTTTCAAATGTTCCTCCTATATGGGCGATACAGTGAAGAAGATGACCTCATCAATTTTTCTCATGAGATGGGCGCTGTTGTTTAATCAATTTAATCACTCTGATGGGCTCTGTTGTTTAATCAATTTAATCATTCCGTTGTCTTTAGAAACAAAGTTCGTGACGCAATATCATTAATGGATCCAACCCCGAAGGCTAGAGATCCTACAGGACGATGCTGAAGATATTGTTTGAGTTCATACTTGCTGCATGCGTAACCCCGACGAATTGTAGTACGAGAGAAGAGAGAGAGAGTTTGTTTCAGATAGAAAGTGGAGAATGTCCATAGATAGAGAGAAACAGAAGAGGAAGAAGAAACGAGGGAGAAAGTATGAGAAAATCACTGCACGAGATGAACAAAATCAAGCATTGTCGGACAGCTATTATGTCTTTGTGAGTTGCATGAATTCGGTCTGATTAGGTTGACGATGGACCTGAAAGCTTAAATCGAGCGTCGGCTTTCAGGACTCGAAATTCAAACTTTGACAATGCTCACTCAAACGAGTAGACCTTAACCTTACATATATAACATAGAATATGAATATATACATTGTATTTTATACTTTATAAACTCAAAATTCGACAATATTCACTCAAACGATTATAATTTGACATTATATACATACATTATAATATATTCAGTATGGATTTGATACCAGATTTAAATGAGATAATAGAAGGTGTGAACTACAATCGAAGTGTCTCTATAGCTCGTAGAAACCCTTATCCCTATATATTTGGAGCTGTTTGAACAATAGAGCTATAACTAAACCAACCGAATAAGATGAGCTACGAAAGTTTGAATACAGAAATTCATGTCCTCAATTTACGTGTGATTGCATAAAACGTGCTCAAGAATTGAAGATTCATTTCTAAAATTGAAAGCTTACAATATCAACATGTGACTTCCTAGCCCCGACCTCCTAGCCAATCCCCAAAGTGGCTCGACAATTCTAAACATAGCGTAATGACATTCTAAACGTGTTTGTATGCTATACCTATACTTACCTCAAAAGAGAATTCCCTCTTACAAAGTGATCATGAATCCTCATTTGTTAAGTCCTTACAAGGAAGGTTGTACGGGATGCAAGGTAAAAAGAAAAGTTCGTAAACAATCGTAGTTGACCCTCTATTCCCTCTCTACCATACCAAAAATGCTTTGTTTCTTCTCCCACCTATCTCATCCAGCGTCTATAGCAATTACAACAACTTGGACTCCCATTGAAACCTCCATAGTTTATAGCTAACCAAAGGATGAAGTTTAGAAAATGACATGCTACTTCCTCAAAGAAAATTGGGACAATGGCTAAGGTTAGCCAAGGTCCCTAGCTCTAAGGATATCTTAAGGTACCTAAAGGATGATGGGAATAAGTGTGCATGATGACCACATGGCCACACTAGAGCATTGTAGCTAATTGCTATTTTGCATACAGAGGATATAAAGGATCTGAAGTGAGTTGCACACATGATTATTCAAGTACTCTTTTACATTTTTCATAAGCCAGCGAGGGTTAATTATCACATTTGGTGTGGAAAAGTTTCAACTTAATTCCAAAAATGTCATGTCTAGTAGTCACATTCTAGACCTAGCATCATCCGCATCAAGAAGCATGCATTTTCTTCCTATTACTTGTCTAAGAGCAGCCGATGATGTGAGGTTCTAGAGTTACAAATCTTAAAAAATTAGGGGATAGGTCTCCTTAGAGGATTCCAAGATCTCCCCCAAGGGAGACACGTGCAAGGACATCACCAAGAGAGGCCTGATCATGCAACAATCCCACCAACAGCTTAGCTACATGTGATCCATGCTCAGAGGCTCATGGGAAAGGAGTGGAAAGCCCATCTCTCCCTTCTCTCCTTTAGTTGAGAGAGACTTTTGTAAGGCTCTTTATATTGATTTTTGTGCCCTTGCATCCCTAAATGGGATTAAAGTTTGATTCATGTGTTCCTCTCGAGTTGTATAGGCATGGATGTATGTGAGATGGAAGAAGAAGAAGTCCACTTTCTCATCTTTAACCCCTCTAATAGTGCATATTTATAATACCTACTATCATTCAAGTAGCCAAATGGAGTGGTTCCAATTTTTGTGGAATCTTGACGTAATGGCTACCTAAGGAATACTTGTAACCGTAACTTCTTCAATATTTATCCAAATGGAGTGGTTCCTATTTTTGTGGAATCTTGACATAATGGCTACCTAAGGAATACTTGGAAGACACCATTTGCACACATTCAAACACCTAGATGGAGCTTCAAAATTTTCTATCCATACTCAAAGAGCTTCATGAGAGGACCTTTTCCATGCGAGGATGGTTGATGCTGACTTAAAAATTCAAGCGATCTAATTGGCCACCATTTGCACCACCTACACTGTACCTACAAGTGGATTTTTTTAATTTTAAAGATAAGAATTCTTGTGAATACATGCATTTCTACTCTTTTTTATGTCTCACTTGGCATCTAGGATAAACATTGGTACTTTATAAATGTATGTATACTTCGTCATATGCTTGTCAACCTCTACACCTTTAATAAAAGTAGTATGGTAGCATAGTTTCTTGCAGGCATGATGAGGAGAAAATAAGGACATCTCGTGTTCTTCTTAGATTTATTCATACTGCAAGCACCTTGAAATTTGGCATGAGTGCATGTAGTTCCCAACAACACATGCTACACAAGTTTCTTGTTTATATGTTTCTCGAGCTAGCAACATAGTTTACCCACCACTGGGCTTATGTCTTTCATTGTGTCATGGTTATTATTTCTTTCACCTTCTTTTTCTTGGGGAAACAATGTCGAATGTTTTGCAGCCACATGGCATTACATGACATGAGATAAGTAGACAAACAATCTGTTGGAAGAATGACAAGGTCCCATGTGGGCAACATAAATAAAATGTTGTAGAATAATTTGACTATTGAAGAAGATGCATAAGTGTATACATACATAGATGGTATGATTTTAGTAATCTAAAGTTCATGATGCATTTTTTATCTATAAAAGATTATTTTATTTATCACCAAGATAAGCTAGGGTGAGCATAAAGTATTTGGTAAAATTACCATGAGTAGAATAATTTTGTTTCTAAAAAGTGAATGACTAAGAACGATGGTCTTTGTCATTTGCATCTAGCTTGGCAAAGGTTGGAGGATAGAATCCTCAAAACAACCAAGGCTTCGTCCAAGAGACATTCTATTAGAACATCCTTCAAGAGACAATTTAGTTAAAATAGTAGAATTTATGTCTAAGAGAGACAAAGGGAGAAGTTTAGAACATTTAGATATGGTTGATGGCAAATAAATAGTTATATTTAACTTTTGAAAGTTGTCATAAGAAGCCATGATGTAAGTTAATATGACACTAACTCTAAAATTCTATACTTCAAATAGTTTTCTAGAGTATAAGAATAAGAGAGTAAGCTTGTGTCTAGTTGACTGACACAGAAGAAACTAAGTATAAAAGTAATAGCTCTAAAGTTAGAGTATAGTTGAATTTTCTAAGTTAAAGAGATACAAGTAAATGTGTTAAAAAGGTTTAACTTATTTACATCTAGGATTTCAGGTGGGAACTTTCAAAAAGCTCTAGAATATTTCAAGTAAGGATAAGTGAGATATAAAAGTAACATAGATAAAGTAGAAGTTTAACCACTACGAAAATGGGACTTGAATCTTGATGCGAAGGAAGCAGCAACAGTGGTGATTGTTGTTCTTTCAAGACATTATAAGAACTTTAAAATTGATTCAACATACTCTTATGCTTGGAGCAATGGCTAAAACAAGGGCAAAGTAATCCTTGTTGGATTTTGGGGTCTACAGAAACACATCAGAAACACAAGGAAGAAGAAGAAGATTGGAGCACAACACAACATTGAATGAAATACCAAGTGAATGTACAAAGATAAGTAAACTGTTAGGATTACACACATATATACAACATAGGAAGAAAACATTCTTGTAGTAGATGCCTTGGGCTGTCAGGTGCTTGGGCTGCAGCTTCGAGGAATGGCCGTTCCATTTCTTGGACATGATTATGTTTCGGGCATATGTTGCTTTCATTTCAGTACTTCCTCAGCTGATTTGTTATCCTCTCTCTCTATCTCCCTCTTTTTTCCCCTCTCTCTCTTTCTCTTTCCTCTCCCGGTCTCTCACTCTATCCCTTTCTCTCTCATCCCTCACTCTCTTTTTTCTACTCTCCCTCTCTCTTTCCCCCTCTCGGTCTCTTTCCTTTTTCTCTCTTCCTCTCCTCACACCCGCGAGCCCCCACTCACCTCCACCCTCTTCACCCCTGCAAGCCCCTCCACTCACTCCCTCCTTGCACTCCATCCCCCTCCACCTCACTCCCTCCATGTGCACTCCCTCCCCCTCCACTCACCCCCGCCCTCACCACTCACCCCGCAAGCCCCTCCACATCCCACCACCCTCCCTCCTACTCACACCCCCACAGCCCCGCCAACCCCCTCCCTCCTCCTCACACCCCCACAGCCCCGCCAACCCCCTCCCCTCCCCTCACCACCATCCCCCACCAACCCCCTCCCCTCCCCTCACCACTATCCCCCGCCACCCCCCTCCCCTCCCCTCACCACTATCCCCCGCCACCCCCCTCCCGTCCCCTCACCACTATCCCCCTCCACCTCACTCCCTCCATGCGCACTCTATCCCCCTCCTCACTCCCTCCATGCGCACTCTATCCCCCTCCACCTCACTCCCTCCATGCGCACACCCTCCCTCCTCCTCGCACCCCCACAGCCCCGCCAACCCCCTCCCCTCCCCTCACCACCATCCCCCGCCACCCCCCTCCCCTCCCCTCACCACCATCCCCCGCCACCCCCCTCCCCTCCCCTCACCACTATCCCCCGCCACCCCCCTCCCCTCCCCTCACCACTATCCCCCTCCACCTCACTCCCTCCATGCGCGCTCTATCCCCCTCCACCTCACTCCCTCCATGCGCACACCCTCCCTCCTCCTCACACCCCCACAGCCCCGCCAACCCCCTCCCCTCCCCTCACCACCATCCCCCACCAACCCCCTCCCCTCCCCTCACCACTATCCCCCGCCACCCCCCTCCCCTCCCCTCACCACTATCCCCCGCCACCCCCCTCCCCTCCCCTCACCACTATCCCCCTCCACCTCACTCCCTCCATGCACACTCTATCCCCCTCCTCACTCCCTCCATGCGCACTCTATCCCCCTCCACCTCACTCCCTCCATGCGCACACCCTCCCTCCTCCTCACACCCCCACAGCCCCGCCAACCCCCTCCCCTCCCCTCACCACCATCCCCCGCCACCCCCCTCCCCTCCCCTCACCACTATCCCCCGCCACCCCCCTCCCCTCCCCTCACCACTATTCCTCGCCACCCCCTCCCCTCCCCTCACCACTATCCCCCTCCACCTCACTCCCTCCATGCGCACTCCCTCCCCCTCCACTCACCCCCGCCCTCACCACTCACCCCCGCGAATCGTAAGGCTTTGGTGTTTACTTCCTGGAGAGAATGCGGAAGGTACAAATTCCTTGGTACAGGAGGGATCTTCCTTGTACAAATGTCTGTGTTTATAACAAGATGAAGGATCTCATATTAATAACTTTATATTGAGATACCAAACAAATGCATATGCCAGCGATAAGGACAAAAGCATAAAGTGCTCTTAGAGAGCTTCAAATGCTCCATACTTTCATTTTCAATGGCAAGGTAAAAGATAAAAGTGAATTGTTAAAAGTAAAAGTGGATGAACCTATGTTGCCGCCAACCATTCACGACGACTACCTATTTTGTGGATCCAATTCAAATCAAGAGAATAATTGACCTACCCCTCCAATTTTGGGTGGTTAACCGGCGCGTGATCAATGGACGTGAAGATTCAGCAAGGCTCTCTTGGCCTATTAGGGCCTATAAAATCAAAGGATTTTTGCTCATTTGGGACTACGGCTACGACAACACACACTGGAGTACATGTACAAGATTGTGCAGAAGACCTCTCTTGCACTTGGTGGTTTCAAGTCTACTGTGGGAGCTACTCTGTTGTGTATACAGAGGGGAGGCTTCTCAGTGAAGGGCTATGAGCACTATAGTGTAAAAGGGTAGCTTGGATTCTTCTTCTTATCCGTGAGCCCGTGTGGTATATTGCGCTCTATTCTCTTGAGAAGATCTTACCACTTGTATCGTTCTGTTTTAGTCTGCATATCAGTGGTCCTTATGCGGATAGGAGAAACTTTTGTATTGGGGTGTTTACTATTCGGGTGATCTGCCAGCCCTTAGCTTGTGGCTTGTTAGACCTAAGTTTACACTTGTGAGCATCATATATCAATTGCCCAACTCTGTAATCTTCTGGTTTGAATCAGGCAGAGTACAGTCTTCACTTGTTATTGGTTGTCCATAATTGTGAATCATTTACCATTTTTCTTGTAAAATTTTCGTTGTCGGCCTACTCACAGAAATGTTAAAGGGTATACTTCCCTAAAGAGAACCCCCCTTGAGTAGGTGACGTACTGGACGTGTTTAATCTCCATTTTCTACCTTTTGTTAAAAGCGGATACCCCAGTACCTCCTCTACAGTTTGGCACGCCTGGTGGGACCTTTGCATTTCTGTGAGAGGATTGTCGCCCTATTGTATTTGCAAGTAGGTACATGACCCATACGCGGGCGGACAAGGAGTCTCATCGTGAACGGAAGCGTCTCAACAAGTTAGAAATAACCACAACCAGTGAGCCTACATCTCCTCTACCGTCCTTGAATCTATCCATTGATTTGGGAGTAACACCATTATCAAAAGAGAAACATAGGAGAACCTTAGATTTTTCCTCTGATACTTCAGAAGAGGCGCCGGCACCAATGGAGGATCTTTCCCATTTACTCTCTAGGTTGAACATCAAGTTTCCTACATTTAAAGGATTGGCTTATGAAGATGCAGATGACCACGTGAGGAGATTCGTCTCATTATGTCGTGGAAGAGGATTGCAGAACCGGGAGGATGCAATGTTGGTGCTCTTTCCATCTACATTGGAAGGCCTTGCAGACAAATGGTATAGCCAGTATGCAGATGGGCACTTCACTACGTGGGAGGCACTAAAAGTGGCATTCTCGCAGACATTTCGACCAAGCGACTCCTCAGAACGAGCTCTAGATCAGCTAGAGAACCTAAAATTACGAGCAGGTGAATCCTTCCATGAATTGCACACTAGAACTAAAGCACTTGTTTCTCGGTTGCCTCATGCTCCAGGTGATTTTTTAGTCAAAAAATGGATTGAGAAGGCTCTGCCTAAGTCATCTCAACAAAAGCTTCGGGAATCCCTCAGACTGGATGCAACACTTGATGATTTTGTTGCAACTGCATCACGCATTGAGGAGGCTAGAATACATTTTGAAGTGGAGTCTCAACCAAATTATGCATCCGATTTGGATCCGATCGTGCAACTCAGGAAGGAGTTGGAAGCCTTAAGGATGCAGCAAAGTTGCCAAGAAGAGAAGGTCATACCGCCACCCTCAACCCATAATGTGGATGAAGTGTCTCAACTTAGGCGTGAGCTTGAAGACTTGCGGACTACCCAGGACATACGAAGACAGGTTTGGTGTACAATATGTAATAATAATGGACATTCCAATGTAAATTGTCCTAATAGAGTCAGTTGTCAGTTCTGTGGCAAAGAGGGTCATGAAGCAAGAGATTGCTACTACCTTAAGGGGACACAACAGCAAGGTAACTATCAAGGTGTAGATTGATATTATGCTAGCACTTCTAATGCACCTAATAGAGAAGAGACCCGCCCAACTCGGCCTAGATACAATAGGCCCCTAATGTGTTACCGTTGTGGGGAGTATGGCCATATGCAGAACAGGTGTTCTCTTCCAGAGGATGCACCCCCTTGTCAGCACTGTCCAGATGCTAAGGATCACTACACCAGAGATTGCCCAAGAGGTCGTCCGGCTCCTATTCACATGATTGCAGTCTCCCCACCTGTAGAAGGTATGACAGCTCAATCTTATGTTGTTTCATCTTCATCCATGCCAATGATGACCAGAGCCAGGCAAGCGGTAGTAGCCCAAAAGGAGGAACAACAAGGACTCAAAGATAGAGTTGTAGAAAAGAGGGTGGGATGGAAGGACCAAGAAGAAATGGAAGAAGCTTATGAGAGGGCAACTACTTTGCTAAAAGATCAACCAACGAGTACTTCTGAAGGCAAGCAAGAAGTGGACATTGAAGAAATTTTGAAAAGTATTCATCATAAGATTAGCCTGTATCAACTCATAAAGATAGATCCTAAAGTAAGAAGTGATCTGCTGAAGATTATACATTCTGCATGCTTGTGCCCACCTCCTAGCATAGATGGTTTTATGGTGGACTTTCCTCCTGCACCCTTGGCTGATTATCAGAGCTCAAGATTATCCGTTTTAATCAAGGATGAAGCTCTAGCAGGTGTTATTATAGATGGAGGTTCCGGCATCAATTTGATGCCTGATTTCACTATGAAGAAACTAAGGCTCAATCCCACAAAGGCAGCACCCTTCACAGTCACCTTAGCAGATCAACGTCGGGTTGCACCAGTGGGCATTGTTGAAAAGGTACTTATGATAGTGCAGGGTTGTCATTTTGTTTTAGACTTTGTTGTTATTGCCCTGCCTCAGGAGACCTCATACCCTCTACTCCTGGGAAGGCCTTGGTTAAGGCAAGCAAAGGCTCTACAGGATTGGGGAAAGAACAAGTTATGGATTTCCACATGTACTAACAATCAATTACAGATACATTTGGAAGAAGGATCAGACGTCAACAAGGCTACTAGATATGCAATGGAAACTCAGGTAATGCCTTCAGAAGATGATGCCCTATTAAGTTGGATGATGGGAAGTGCAGAATGCTGCACAGTGGAGATATGTGAGGTAAATGAAGATTTTGCAGAAGCAACACAAGGAGGACGGGAAGAGGGAAAAACTGATGTTCTTCACTTGAACAAAATAGAAAAGAGTAAGCAAGGAAGTCAAGCTTGTTTTTTGCAAGCACCTCCTGAAGGACAGAAATCTCCAATTGAATCAGATAATCAAAATTCAACACTTAGCGCCACTAAGATGGTATGTAGGGAAAAGGCAGGTAAACATGAGGAATCATATGATTTTATGCTTGCAGAACCAGAAAGAGACAAAGTTGTGCCTGCATCTGGGGAAGATAATTGCGACCTTCAAGAACTTCCATTCTCAAATATACCCTTAGGATGGATCAAGGAACAAATTGTGGATCATAAATTGAACTCTGCTCCTGCATACAGTGGAGATGAACTTTCAAGTGCGTCCAATTCTGAAAAGTTTGTTCAAGAAGTAAATCTTGGAGATGAAGAGAATCCTCAGATGGTTCACTTGGCTCCTTGGTTATGGCACTATCCGCCTTTATTGCAGAAGGTAACTTCCCTACTTTTTACCTATAAAAGTGTCTTTGCATGGTCCTATAAAGACTTAACAGGGATACCTGAGGAGCTTGGATTACACCGAATACCCTTAGTGGAAGGAGCTTCACCTACAAGAAGTAGGCCTTACCGACTTAATCCAAAGTATGCAGAGGCAGTAAAGCAAGAAATCACAAAATTGGAAGAGGCAGGTATTATTGTTCCTGTAGAACACTCACGGTGGCTTTCTTCCATGGTCATTGTACCAAAGAAAAACGGCAAAATAAGAGTATGTGTTGATTTTCGTGCCTTGAATAAGGTAACTATTCAAGATGGCTTTCCTCAACCATTCACAGAGCAGGTGCTTGAAGAAGTAGCTGGACACTCTTTATATAGTTTTCTTGCATCGGTTCAGTGGCTACAATCAGATAGCCATTCATCCTGAAGATAGAGACAAGACGGCTTTTGTTACACCATGGGGCACATATGTTTATACCCGTATGGCCTTTGGCTTGAAGAATGCACCAGCATCCTTCAATAGGACTATGTATCTCATACTAGGGAAATGGTTAACCTCATTTCTGCGCATTTTTATGGATGATTTTTCAGTATTTTCAGGAACAGACAAGAGGGCAATAGTTCAAGATTTCAATAACCATTTGGATAATCTAAAGGAAATCTTTGAGCAGTGTCTCAAAACAGGTTTGAAGTTGAATCCTGCTAAATGTCATTTTTTGGTGACCAAAGGTACTCTCCTGGGCCACATAGTATCAGTTGAAGGGATAACGGTTGATCCGGCAAAGATCACTGCTATCCTTTCCATGCCAATTCCACAAAGCCCAAAGGAAGTGCAAAGTTTCTTGGGCCATGCAGGATATCATAGACGATTTATCAGAATGTATTCAGAAATAGCTAAGCCCTTGTCCAGGCTTACAAGTAAGAATGTCCCTTTCTCATGGACTCCTGAAGCTGAGAAAGCATTTTGCGAATTAAAATTGAGGCTATGTACTGCTCCTCTTTTAACTGTTCCTAATTGGTCATTAGAGTTCCATGTACATACAGATGCCAGTCTTCATGCAGTTGGAGCAGTCTTGGCTCAACCATCATCACAGAAGATAGACCAACCTATCGTTTATGCTAGCAGATTGCTTACCAAAGCAGAGAGGAACTACAGCACTACTGAAAGGGAAGGTTTGGCTATCGTGTTCGCTCTTCAAAAATTCCGGCATTACCTCTTAGGTGTGCATTTTATTGTCATAACTGATCATCAACCTTTGAAGTACCTGATTAACAAGCCCAGAGTAGCTGGAAGGATTTGGCGATGGTTACTCCTATTTCAAGAATTTAATTTTGATATTCATATTAAGCCAGGAAAAGAGCACTACATGGCAGATCAAGTGTCCAGGACGGCAATGAGCGAAAAGGCAATAGGTATTAATGACGAATTGGTGGATAGCAATCTTTTTCTAGTAACAGTTCGAATTGGTTGGTATGATGAAATTCTTCATGTTCTCACTACTGGAAAGATCCCAGAACACTTGACACCTGTAGAAAAGAGAAGATTGCTCTTGAAAACCAAAGCATATTCTCTTATAAACGGAAATTTATATAAATACTGTCAAGATGATATACTGAGAAGTTGTGTCTATCCAGAGGAGGTAAATCTTTTGCTAGAAGCTGCACACAGTGAAGGACATCTCAAGGGGGAAGAATTGGCTCATAGAATCATCCACAAAGGTTTATGGTGGCCTCATATTTTCAAAGATGCAATCAAGTTCGCCAAAGAATGCCACATCTGCCAGAGGTGTGCTCCCGCACCAACTAGATTAAATTTCCAACCATTGGTCATATCTACAGGATGGCTCCCATTTGAACGATGGGGTCTTGATTTCATAGGGCCAATTAGCCCAACTGGGCAACCAGGAGGTAAAAAGTACATTTTGATGGCCACATGCTATGCCACTAAATGGATAGAGGCTAAAGCTACTGTGGATTGCACGGCTTTAACAGTAGCTAAATTTATGTATAAACGTATTTTCTCAAGATTTGGTTGCCCACTGGAAATTACTAGTGATAGGGGCACACATTTTGTAAATCAACTGCTCCAGTTTATATTTGACAGGTACAAAATCTTCCATAAAAAATCTTGTGCCTATTACCCAAGGGCAAATGGCCAAGCAGAGAGTTCCAATAAGATTTTGATGGGATTGCTTCGCAAATTAGCTTTTGATCATCAAAGCTCCTGGCCGCTAGCACTGATCGGTGCAATTTATTCAGAACCACAAAGAGGGGAACCACAGGCGAAGCTCCATTTCGTTTAGTTTATGGAAAAGAGGCATTGGCACCATTTGAGTTCATTATGAGAAAGGAAATAGGAATCAAAACCATTGAAATCGAACCCCCCATTCAAAGATTGGTGGCATTAGAAGAATACAGAGAAGGAGCAATGCAAAAACTTCAGAAAACGCAAGAAGAGCGCAAAAGACTGCATGACAGGTATCTGAGGTCCAATGAAGTACAGGAAGGATCTATGGTTTTAGTGCATCAGGTCCCAGCAATTCCAACCAAACTGGCACCCAAATGGATAGGACCTTACACGGTGATAAAAGTATTACCTCATGGAGCAGTACATCTACAGGATTTGCAGGGTAAGAGGATACCCTTGGTCAATATCTCTAGGGTGAAGAAGTATCTGACCTAAATCAAAATGGAAGCATTCTATCCCTTGTACATATCATGTTTTTTCAGTAATTGCAGAATAACTAGATCTCAGCAATAAGGGAGAAATTGCACCGGGGACGGTGCAAAAGCTTGATGTGGGGGTCTGTAGTAGATGCCTTGGGCTGTCAAGTGCTTGGGCTGCAGCTTCGAGGAATGGCCGTTCCATTTCTTGGACATGATTATGTTTCGGGCATATGTTGCTTTCATTTCAGTACTTCCTCAGCTGATTTGTTATGCTCTCTCTCTATCTCCCTCTTTTTTCCCCTCTCTCTCTTTCTCTTTCCTCTCCCGGTCTCTCACTCTATCCCTTTCTCTCTCATCCCTCACTCTATTTTTTCTACTCTCCCTCTCTCTTTCCCCCTCTCGGTCTCTTTCCTTTTTCTCTCTTCCTCTCCTCACACCCGCGAGCCCCCACTCACCTCCACCCTCTTCACCCCCGCAAGCCCCTCCACTCACTCCCTCCTTGCACTCCATCCCCCTCCACCTCACTCCCTCCATGCGCACTCCCTCCCCCTCCACTCACCCCCGCCCTCACCACTCACCTCGCAAGCCCCTCCACATCCCACCACCCTCCCTCCTCCTCACACCCCCACAGCCCCGCCAACCCCCTCCCTCCTCCTCACACCCCCATAGCCCCGCCAACCCCCTCCCCTCCCCTCACCACCATCCTCCACCAACCCCCTCCCCTCCCCTCACCACTATCCCCCGCCACCCCCCTCCCCTCCCCTCACCACTATCCCCCGCCACCCCCCTCCCCTCCCCTCACCACTATCCCCCTCCACCTCACTCCCTCCATGCGCACTCTATCCCCCTCCTCACTCCCTCCATGCGCACTCTATCCCCCTCCACCTCACTCCCTCCATGCGCACACCCTCCCTCCTCCTCGCACCCCCACAGCCCTGCCAACCCCCTCCCCTCCCCTCACCACCATCCCCCGCCACCCCCCTCCCCTCCCCTCACCACCATCCCCCGCCACCCCCCTCCCCTCCCCTCACCACTATCCCCCGCCACCCCCCTCCCCTCCCCTCACCACTATCCCCCTCCACCTCACTCCCTCCATGCGCGCTCTATCCCCCTCCACCTCACTCCCTCCATGCGCACACCCTCCCTCCTCCTCACACCCCCACAGCCCCGCCAACCCCCTCCCCTCCCCTCACCACCATCCCCCACCAACCCCCTCCCCTCCCCTCACCACTATCCCCCGCCACCCCCCTCCCCTCCCCTCACCACTATCCCCCGCCACCCCCCTCCCCTCCCCTCACCACTATCCCCCTCCACCTCACTCCCTCCATGCGCACTCTATCCCCCTCCTCACTCCCTCCATGCGCACTCTATCCCCCTCCACCTCACTCCCTCCATGCGCACACCCTCCCTCCTCCTCACACCCCCACAGCCCCGCCAACCCCCTCCCCTCCCCTCACCACCATCCCCCGCCACCCCCCTCCCCTCCCCTCACCACTATCCCCCGCCACCCCCCTCCCCTCCCCTCACCACTATCCCCCGCCACCCCCCTCCCCTCCCCTCACCACTATCTCTCGCCACCCCCTCCCCTCCCCTCACCACTATCCCCCTCCACCTCACTCCCTCCATGCGCACTCCCTCCCCCTCCACTCACCCCCGCCCTCACCACTCACCCCCGCGAATCGTAAGGCTTTGGTGTTTACTTCCTGGAGAGAATGCGGAAGGTACAAATTCCTTGGAACAGGAGGGATCTTCCTTGTACAAATGCCTGTGTTTATAACAAGATGAAGGATCTCATATTAATAAATTTATATTGAGATTCCAAACAAATGCATATGCCAGCGATAAGGACAAAACCATAAAGTGCTCTTAGAGAGCTTCAAATGCTCCATACTTTCATTTTCAATGGCAAGGGAAAAGATAAAAGTGAATTGTTAAAAGTAAAAGTGGATGAACCTATGTTGCCGCCAACCATTCACGACGACTACCTATTTTGTGGATGCAATTCAAATCAAGAGAATAATTGACCTACCCCTCCAATTTTGGGTGGTTAACCGGCGCGTGATCAATGGACGTGAAGATTCAGCAAGGCTCTCTTGGCCTATTAGGGCCTATAAAATCAAAGGATTTGTCCTCATTAGGGACTACGGCTACGACAACACACACTGGAGTACATGTACAAGATTGTGCAGAAGACCTCTCTTGCACTTGGTGGTTTCAAGTCTACTATGGGAGCTACTCTGTTGTGTATACAGAGGGGAGGCTTCTCAGTGAAGGGCTATGAGCACGTTAGTGTAAAAGGGTAGCTTGGATTCTTCTTCTTATCCGTGAGCCCGTGTGGTAGATTGCGCTCTATTCTCTTGAGAAGATCTTACCACTTGTATCGTTCTGTTTTAGTCTGCATATCAGTGGTCCTTATGCGGATAGGAGAAACTTTTGTATTGGGGTGTTTACTATTCGGGTGATCTGCCAGCCCTTAGCTTGTGGCTTGTTAGACCTAAGTTTACACTTGTGAGCATCATATATCAATTGCCCAACTCTGTAATCTTCTGGTTTGAATCAGGCAGAGTACAGTCTTCACTTGTTATTGGTTGTCCATAATTGTGAATCATTTACCATTTTTCTTGTAAAATTTTCGTTGTCGGCCTACTCACAGAAATGTTAAAGGGTATACTTCCCTAAAGAGAACCCCCCTTGAGTAGGTGACGTACTGGACGTGTTTAATCTCCATTTTCTACCTTTTGTTAAAAGCGGATACCCCAGTACCTCCTCTACAATTCTGAAGAGGGAAAAAGTGCCCTTATGGTCCCAAGTGTGTTCACACGCATCCTTACCAAAATATATCAACAAGTCCCCCCCCCCCACCAGAGTGATGCAATGAACAAGAAGATCTCACTCATCTAAAAGGAAGTTCCAAGCTATGTGGAAAGAGATGAATCCACGAAAGGGAGTAAGCACAGATATTTGTGGAAAGCTTAAATCGTATCCCAAGACAAAGCCTTTGTGAAAAGGACTGCAACATTATCATGTTTGGGCACATATGCCAAAGTAACGTTAAGGTATCAAAGGAAGGAAAGAAGAATGCACTTATTCATGAGACATGAAAGGGCAGTATGAAAGAATGATCTCTCTCTCTCTAACTTGCAAACATACTCAAGGACCAAAAAAAATGAAGACATTTTTCAAGATATGTGGCTCAAATTAAAGAGGAATAAAGGGTCTGTGTCCAAAGTTGTTGCCAAGCTCAATCATAGATGGAAGTTAAACTAGTCTAATGAACAAGGGAGACATAGATTTAAATGCGATTGGGCTCTCCCTTTCAGCATCAAACACTCTTATCTCTAGACTATGGCGCATACTCCACAATAGGCTTTGGATATGTAGCAAGAAAAGATGGTCAACATTAATAAAGGGCTCTATTCATATTGTGGCAGCCAAGAGGATTTGACCCATCGTTTTGTTGAGTGTCATCATGCCAAGAGGATTTTGCAATATGATCACTAGTTTATGTCAAAGTATAACATGGATACTCTTGGCCACCAAGATTTCATGCTTGGGAACTATAAATATTTTGATATTACCTTATGGTACATATTGCGAGCCCATATATTATGGAACATTTGGAATAGTAGAAACTTGATGTATTATAATGCAAACAAGAGGGAACATTTTTATTCTCTTAGAACTACACTATCTCCAATCCATTAGAGTCGCAATATGAACTACACTATCTCCAATCCATTAGAGTCGCAATATGTGAGAACATCCCCATCCATACCATCCGTTTTGCTACTTACTATTTGAAATTGAGGGTCTCTCTTCTCAAAATGTACTCAAACGTATGTAATAATAGTGCACCTCAATGAGCTTTGTGGAAGCATGGAGCACAAGCTCCCTTGCAACTTCACATGTGCTCTCACTATCAGTAAAAATGGTGGTGGCAAAAAAAAATGAGCAACACGCAAGTGAGCGAAAAGGCATCTGACTCACGCACACTCAAAACTCTCTATGAAAGCATTTTAAACTCAACCTCACAACTAGAAGTGGCCACTATATGTTGCTTCTTGCTCATCCAAGATATGCATGAGCTACCCTGTATACAACCAAATCCACTAGTGGAAACATGCTTGTCATAACAAGCAGCCTAGTTTGACTCAAAACCAAAGCATATACATCTGGAAGTAATGATCCACCCTTGGTATAGAGCAATTCAAGTAACTAGTTGCCACTCAAGTAGTGAAAGATGCACTTCACCATGTGTGAATTTTTAACACATTGACAATGCATTAACTTGCTCATCTCCAACACAACAAACTGAATATAAGGCCACGTTATGCATAGGCAAATGAACCATACAATAGTGTGCTCATGGAAAAGAACATCACTATAGCTTGAGTAAGGTGGGATCTTCTGCCTGCATCATATGTAACATCTTTAATTAGTCTACTATCTTATCTTGTTGTCTCGAAAAAACAAAAAAAGCAACGTTGGTGTTATACATGAAACGAACGAGCATCCCCGAGGCTGGACTCTGGAGCGCATGTGCGAGAATCTGACGGAGAATCCAGAATCTGACGGAGAGCGCATGTGCGAGACAGGAGTTTGTTGTTTTACAGAGCTGGGGTGATCATCCATTGTACAAGATACTGTACAAAAAACGAACATGCGCAGCATTCAACGATCACTATGTGGCATTTCTCGATACATGAAACTGACGACCGTGAACCGTTCCAATTTTCAAATGTTCCCTCTATATGGGCGATACAGTGAAGAAGATGACCTCATCACTTTTTCTGATGAGATGGGCTCTGTTGTTTAATCACTTTAATCATTCTGTTGTCTTTAGAAACAAAGTTCGTGACGCAATATCATTAATGGATCCAACCCCGAAGACTAGAGATCCTACAGGACGATGCGGAAGATATTCTTTGAGTTCATACTTGCTGCATGCGTAACCCCGACGAATTGTATTACGACAGAAGAGTACTACAAATCTACCATCTAAGATTGTTGTTTGTGTTTGATCACACACAGAATTCACTCAAACGATTATAATTTGACATTATATACATACGTTATAATATATTCAGCTTTCCAATGTTCACTCGAACAAACATATACTTTCCGACGAACACAAACAATGGAAATACTCTACTCGTGTGTAAGCCGTAGAGATCTGTTTTCATCAAACTTTGGAGTCACCAAGATATAAATTTGATACCAGATTTAAATGAGATAATAGAAGGGGTGAAGTACAATCGAAGTGCTTCTATAGTTCGTAGAAACCCTTATCCCTATATATTTGGAGCTGTTTGAATAATAGAGCTGTAACTAAACCAACTGAATAAGATGAGCTACGAAAGTTTGGATACAGAAATTCATGTCTTCAATTTACGTTTGAATGCATAAAACGTACTCAAGAAATTAGAATTGAAGATTCATTTCTAAAATTGAAGGCTTAGAATATCAACATGTGACTCTCTAGCCCCGACCTCATAGCCAATCCCCAAAGTAGCTCGACAATTCTAAACATAGCGTAATGACATTCTAAACGTGTTTGAATGTTATACCTATACTTACGTCAAAAGAGCATTCCCTCTCACAAAGTGATCATGAATCGTCATTTGTTAAGTCCTTACAAGGAAGGTTGTACGGGATGCAAGGTAAAAAGAAAACTTCTTAAACAATCGTACTTGACCCTCTATTCCCTCTCTACCATACCAAAAATGCTCTGTTTCTTCTCCCACCTATCTCATCCAGCGTCTATAGCAATTACAACAACTTGGACTCCCATGGAAACCTCCATAGTTTATAGCTAACCAAAGGATGAAGTTTAGAAAATGACATGCTACTTCCTCAAAGAAAATTGGGACAAGGGCTAAGGTTAGCCAAGGTCCCTAGCTCTCAGGATATCTTTAGGTACCTAAAGGATGATGGGAATAAGTGTGCAGGATGACCACATGTCCACGCTAGAGCATTGTAGCTAATTGCTATTTTGCATACAGAGGATATAATATGATACTAACTCTAAAATTCTATACTTCAAATAGTTTTCTAGAGTATAAGAATAAGAGAGTAAGCCTATGTCTAGTTGACTGACATAGAAGAAACTAAGTATAAAAGTAATAGCTCTAAAGTTAGAGTAGAGTTGAATTTTCTAAGTTAAAGAGATAAAAGTAAATGACTTAAGAAGGTTTAACTTATTTACATCTAGGATTTCATGTGGGAACTTTCAAAAAGCTCTAGAATACTTCAAGTAAGGATTAGGTGCGATATAAAAGTAACATAGATAAAGTAGAAGTTTAACCACTACGAAAATGGGACTTGAATCTTGATGCGAAGGAAGGAGCAATAGTGCTGATTCTTGTTCTTTCAAGACATTATAAGAACTTTGGGATTGATTCAACATACTCTTATGCTTGGAGCAATGGCTAAAACAAGGGAAAAGTAATGCTTGTTGGATTTTGGGGTCTACAGAAACACATGAGAAACACAGGGAAGAAGAAGAAGATTGGAGCACAACACAACATTGAATGAAATACCAAGTGAATGAGCAAAGATAAGTAAAATGTTAGGATTATACGCATAAATACAACATAGGAAGAAAACATTTTTAAGAGGGAAAAGTGCCCTTATGGTCCCAAGTGTGTTCACACGCATCATTACCAAAAAATATCAACAAGTCCCTCCCCCCCCCCCAGAGTGATGCAATGAACAAGGAGATATCACTCATCTAAAAGGAAGTTCCAAGCTATGTGGAAAGAGATGAATCGACAAAAGGGAGTAAGCACATATATTTTCTAGAAAGCTTAAATTGTATCCCAAGACAAAGCCTTTGTGAAAAGAACTCCAACATTATCATGTTTAGGCACATATGCCCAACTAACGTCTATAGTAGAGAACATCTCCTTAACATACTGATTGTGCATCTTAATGTGCTTTCTTTGACCATGGAACACATGGGTCCTCAATATTTCCAATGCTCTTGAAGTGCGAGTGAGGATGGTGTGGTAGAAGAATCACCAACACCCAAATGATACAAAAGGCACATGAGCCACATACACACAACCGTTGTTATGAAACCTGCCCTACATTGAGCCTCACACCTAGAAGTGGGCACAATAGGCTACTTCTTGCTCAGCCATAATATACATGAGCTACAAAGCATGAATCTAAAACAACTAGTGGACACATGCGTGTCATAGCAGCTAGCCTAGTCTAAGTCAGAAAAAACATGTACATTTAGTGGTAATGATCCCCCTTGGGATAAAAGAATCCTAGTAGCCCGGTACCACTCAAGTAGCAAAAGATGCACTTATCCACCTACCAATGCTTGACACCTTGGCAATGCATAAAGCTTCTCATCTAAGAGACATAAAACTGAATATCAAGTTGAGTTGAGTTATGCATATTTAAATGAAGCATCTGAGCCATATTCTACTCATCTAGCAAAGCTCTTGCTATTTTTGTAATATGTCTATTTTTGTGTTCAAAAATGCCATTTTGTTGTGGTGTGTACCTGGATGAAAACTGACATTGAATTACATGACTTTTAAGAAAGTTACTGAAGTCATTTTACATGTATTCACCTCCTCCATCTCACCTTAATATCGAAATATACTTTGTTGTCTACTTTTCCACCATAGCCTTAAAATTCTAGAAGTGATTGAACACCTCACTCTTCTCTCTCATGAAATATACATACATTTTGTGTATGGTCATCAATGAAAGTAACATAAAATCTATAACCGCCCATAGATGCCATCTTTGTAGGATCCCAAACATCTTTATGTACTATTTCTAGTACATTCTCACTAACATGCTTGTCATGTGGAAATGATGCCCTTGAATGTTTACCAAATTGACATGCTACACATACTTTTTGCATCTCCACAAGCTTGAATTTTGGTAGTCCATTGATAATCTCCTTTGGCTGCATCAATTACACTCAACAATCTCTATGAAAGCATTTTAATCTCGGCCTCACAACTAGAAGTGGCCACAATAGGTTGCTTCCTCCTCATCCATGATATGCATGAGCTTCTAGGGATGAAGCCAAAATGTCTAGTGGAAACATGCTTGCCACAATAAGCAACCTAGTTTGACTCAAAAAAAGCATGTACATCTAGTAATAATGATTAATCTTTGGAATTGAGCAACCCAAATAGCTAATTACCACTCAAGTAGCAAAAGATGCACTTAACCACGTCTGAATTTTTAACACCTTGACAATGCATTAACTTGTTCGTCTCCAAACCAACAAACTGAATATCAAGCCGTATTATGCATAGGTAAATCAAGCGTATAATAGTGTCCTCATGTTAAACAACATAAGTGTAACGTGAGCTCCCTCTTGTGCTTGTAAGGTGGGATCTTGCCGCTCCATCATATGTAACATGTTTCATTAGTTACTATCTTTTCTTGTTGTCTCAAAAGAAAAAAAACAACGTGGGTGCTATACATGAAACGGACGAGCTGTCTCAAAAAGAAAAAAAAGAAAAAACAACGTTGGTGTTATACATGAAACGAAGGAGCATCATGGAGGCTGGAGCGCTACTGAGAAATTGATGGACCTTAAGAATCAAGAATCTGACGGAGAACGCACGTGCGAGACAGGTGCTTGTTCTTTTGACGGAGAACGGACGTGCGAGACAGGTGTTTGTTTGTTCTTTTGCAGAGCTGGGCCATGACCCATGATCCATTGTACAAGAGAGGATCCGGAAATTTTTGACATATCCAAATGACGACCGTGAACCTGACGGCGATACACTAAGGAGATGACCTCATCTTTTTTACTTTTTACTGATGTATTCCTCTTTTTTTTTTTTAATAAAAGGAAGTTCGGCCTTAGCATAATCTCCCGGACTGTAATTAAAATAAAGAAAAAAAGTTACAAGTGAATGGGACTAGTGCCCAAGGGAGCAGTATGGCAAGCTAAAGGGCATTACAAATGAGGTGGATAAATTTATCATCACCCTCATGTGGGACCCATTTGGATTTCAACTTGTTGTTTTCGAGGAGATAAATACAGTGATGTCTAAACAGTGGAGATCTCTTATTTCGGGAGATTCTTTTACCTAAAAGAAACAAGGATTTCTCGATCGATCATTCCTTAGGAGTTTGGCCAAAATTGACAGCACATCGCTCCCTCCAAATCTTCCTGAGAGTCTCACCTCTGATGGCATTCCACAGTCTCGAAGAGCAGCCAACCGCCTCACCCAACATCACTTGTTGCCAATTGATTTGGTTTGTGAGTCTCAATACTCGGGTCACGTGACGCCAGATAACACGGGACTTGGGGCAGTCGAAGAACAGGTGAGCTAAATCTTCGATGCACCGATGGCAAAGCTTGCACCATGGCGGCACCCCACATATTTTCTTAGCCCTTGCATTGGACCATATACCTTTATGCAAGATCACCCACATGAGAACGGACTTTTTGACCTCAATTAGGGGGTGCCAAATAGACATGAATTTAAGTTTCCACCGAAGTTTGGTCCAAGAAAGGCACCATCTCTTGTTAAGAGTTTGGTGAACATCTAAGTCCTCTTTGAAGTTGGGGGTTCTAGATAGCTTCTTACCATTGCACCATTTGAGGCCCTCTAGGCAAGGAAGATCCTGACCGCAGAGAAGGAGGGTAGTTGAGCGGTCCCACGCTAAACACCTGCTTTGAAGAAAGAGTCCATTCCTCAAAGGTAACTCTAAGTCTCTGATCCAAATCTTCGAACCTAATCCACTAGCTGGTCTCTTGTTTGTAGAGTTGTTTCCACTGTTTGAACCCCTTGTTCCATAACCGCTTTGCAGTTTGGAGGTTCCAAGACTCCACCCCCCTAATGCCACTGATCGGGAACCAAATAGAGTCATTTTGTCTTATCCGAGCCGCCCACTTCCACTCATCACTGATTCTGATGAACTGTTTGGCCTTGTTCCAATTCTTCCACAAGGAACACACGAGGCTAGAGCCTTTAGGGGACACCGGGTGGGGGGAGAACAAAAGCGTGAGAATCCCTATGTCCTTCCAACCAGGATGGCCAACTAAGGTAAGGTCTTCCGTGTTTCTGAAGATCAATTTAGCCCAAGAGGACTCCCTATTGCTCCAAGCCTTGATAAGCCACTTTGCTGCCAGCTTGTCAGCCAACCCACCAATATCCAAAATTCCCAAGCCCCCTGAGTCTTTAGGGCTAATGCAAGTTTCCCATTTGATTTTGGAAATCCCCCTCCTGTTGGGGTCCTAGTCCAAAGGAAGTTTCTGCAGATTCTTTCCACTTTGGCCAAGTCTTTCTCCTTAGGTCTCAAACATGAGATAAAGTAAATAATTGTAGATAGCATAAATGTGTTAACAACCATAGCACGGCCTGCCAAGTTGACTTGCATACCTTTCCAATGATTCAGCTTGCTATCCAGCTTGGATAGCACCCAGTTCCAGCGTTGGTCCATTGAGATGTTGAATCCCATCGGAATGCCAAGGAGAAGGAAGACTTGACCGCTAGGGATAACTTGACACCCCTGATTCACCAAAAATTGGGGAGTAGGTCCGCTGATTGCCCTAAAAGCAGTTTTAGCATGGTTGATTTTTGAACCTGATGCCACACAAAAGGTGTCGAGGCACCACCAAAACACCTCAATGCTATTTATATCGTTGTGCACAAAGGCATTCATGTCATCAGCAAAAAGTCTCGCAATCATTTGGCCGTGATTTAGAGGTAGGGAAAGACCCTTGAGGTTGCCAGCGTCCATGTGATGCTTTAATAGGCAACTGAGTCCATTTGAGGCGATAGCGAATAGTAAAGGAGCTAGAGGCCAGCCTTGCCTAATTGATCTTTTTAAGCGAATGGACTCGGAGAGCTTACCGTTGATATTTATTTTAGTTGAAGCATTTCCAAGAAGAGTGGAAACCATCTTCGTGAACTTTTGGCTGCATCCAAGGTCTTATACGCTTTGTCGAAGTCGATCTTAATGAATACCAGATCTTGAGCAGACTCCTCAGCAAAAGCAAGGCCTTCCCAAATATCCACAATTGCTTCAAGTATAGATCTACCTTTGATAAAACCTTTTTGGTCCTCACCCAACCTTGACTTTAAATGACAAGAGATTCTGTTGGCGATAACTTTTGCAATTATCTTGTATCTTGTTTGGAGCATGGTAATCGGACGCCAGTTTTCAATTTTGTTCTTATCTCCCCTTTTGTGGATTAACTTGATGACGCCATTATTAAGACACTCAGGGAGGGCACCGAATGAGAGAGCCCCTTGCCACACGAGACGTAGGGGGGGCCACCTCATGTTTGAAGGACTTGAAAAACTCATTGGTGAGGCCATCCGGACCCGGACTTTTCCCATTGGGAAGGGCATCAATAACCTCGATAATTTCATTCTTGGAGATGTTAGCATCCAGCAGAGCAATCAAGTTCTGTGGGATTCTAGTTTGAGCAACCCTTGAGATGGTTGCCATGGAGTCGCGCTTGTGCGGGGAGGGAGGAGTCGAGACCTCGAGAAGATTGGTAAAGTGCTCCACGATGATAGATCTATTCTCCACTTCCGTGCAGCATTCAGTTCCATTGTTATCGACCAATAGGGAGATGGATTCCCTAGCTTGTTTCCTTTTGAGGATGTTACACATCTCTTTCAATGGTTTGTCGGCCTTCCCCGCCCACCAGTCTTTGAAGAAAATTTGAAGATTTTTCCTTTGAACCTCCTCCTCTAATCTTAGTCTTCCCTTGATTTTCAAAAGACCTTGTTGGCAATGTAACTTACCTTTGTTCACCTCTTCTTCAAGCCGTCATAGCCTCCGGTACACCTTTTCTCTTCTTTTTTCTCGGATATGTCTTATAGCCTTTTGAGTCCTGATTAGAATTTTTCGAGTCCTTTCCACGACGCTTCTCCAACACTTAGCGGGTTCACTACCGTAAGCAAAGGCTTCCGCCCACACCGCAGAAATTTCTTGGTGGAAAGAGGGGAGGGAAAACGATGTCTGACAAGCATGAAACCAAGGGGCTTTCTGGAACATGGGAATCGGTTTGAAAGACAGAGTAATCGGGTAGTGGTCCAAGATAGTCATGTCCATGTGTTGGGAAATCGAAGGAATACCCCACTAAAGGATGGTGTTCTGATCGATGTAACATCTATCAAGTCTTGCTTTCCTCAAAGAGTCCCCCGATTGGAGATTTGACCAGGAGAACCCCTTCATGTCTTTCACCTCGACTAGGTCGAGATGGAGCTTGATTTTATCCCATATCTCTTTCTCTTGACCGTCAATAATTTTTCCTTTGTTATTCCATTGGTCCTCAGGAAACTCAACCATGTTGAAGTCCCCACAAATCAGAACATTATGTGAAAGGGAGTCGAGGGAAGTCCAAGTATCCATTCTATCTGCTTCTCCATTAGGGGCATAAATTGAGACCACAATGAACTGGAAAGGGAACCCGATAGAGGTAGCAATCCAACGATAATTCCGACCTTCAAAAGTCAAGGTCACATTGCCAGACAAGGAGTGACTAATACCAATAGAAGCACCCCCCGTCCCCCTAGGGTGAGAAGTGGAGAACCAAAGGTGGTTCGGAGAAATGCATTTAAGCCATTTCTGGAGATCCTCTCCGTCGATTTTAATCTCTTGTAAGCAAATAAAGTCAGGGCTAAAGCACTTGTCTTTGAACCAATGGCCAAGAATCGCAGCTCTTGACGGGTCAGACAGACCCCTGACGTTTAGTGATGTGAATTTCATTAATGATGGCTGCCCTCTTTGAGGGGAGGGACCCGATCGTTTTTCTTCTTGTGGTCTTCTTTTTTCCTCCCAACTTCTTGAAATTAGGATCCTACTCTTGAGGGGGATGTTCCACGGCATGCCGGAAGGTTGTTTTCCTTTAAGCTTTGACTTTTGTTATGGTAATCTTGGAAAGCATACCGGAAGGGTAGGACCAAGAGAGGAGCTTTCGTTGTCTGGATTGTCTTCATTGCTAGTATTGAAGCCTTCCTCTTTACTCGTGGTGTAACCTTCTTGGTTGTCTTCTTTGCTGGTAGAGCACCCAAGGGCATTATCAGTGGGGTCTTCATCAAAGTGGTTGTCCCCTCGGGAGTCGACCTCATTAATCTCTTTTTCTAGGTTACAGTATATGTTATTCGAGGGGGCAATTGTCGTAGCGTTCCTTGCTGTTGATCTTCGAGGGCTAACTTTCCTCCTGCATCTTACTTCAGTGAATCCTTCTGAATCCATCTCAGCAACGCGAGTTCCCTCTTCTTCCTCCATCGGAGGGGGATGCCCCCGAGTGCCATCTTGGGGAAAAGGATCCAGGGTCCCATCTGGTTTAAGTTTGTTTTTATTTGTATTTTTCTTCAGGGGGCACTCTTTGATCCTATGACCTTGATGCCCGCACCAGAAGCACGCGTTTGGCAAATTCTTGTAAGTAACCTCTTGTGTCCAAGTTTTACCATCTCCACAGTTTATGGAGATTTTCAAGGGAAGGACCTGGTTCAGGTTTGTTTCAATGCAGATCTGTGGATGCCATCTTGCATTGAAAGAATGTTGAGCACCATCGTAGATTAACCCCCCAACATACTCTCTTGAGGCCATCGGGCGACCGATCGGTGAGACGATTTCATGAAGAAATCCATACAGAAAGAAAGGCAGAGAGATGTACCCTAGCTGCATTGATGATGAGATGGGCTCTGTCCACTGTATGTACTATTCACCATCAATTTAATCATAACCTTCTGCAACAAAATCAATAGCTCTCTTGGAACCTCCAAACTTTGGAATAAGGGGTTCAAAAAGTGGAAAAAACTTTGGAAACAAGAGATCGGCCAGTGGATGAGGTTCAAAGACTTAGACCCAAGACATAGAGTTACCCTCGAGGAATGGACTTTTCTTCAAGGCAGGTGTTTAGCATGGGACCGCTCAACTACTCGCCTTCTCTGCAAACATGATCTTCCTTGCCTGGAAGGCCTCAAATGGAGCAATGGTAAGAAATTAACCAGAATCCCCAACTTCAAAGAGATCTTAGATGTTCATCACACCCTTAACATGACATGGTCCCTTTCTTGGACCAAACTTTGATGGGAACGATAGTTCATGTCTATTTGGCACCCCCTACTTGAGATCAAAATGTCCGTTCTCATGTGGAAAATATTGCATAAGAGTATCTTGTCCAATGTAATGGCTAACAGAATTTGTGGTGTGCCTCCATGGTGCAAGCGTTTCCATCAATGCCTCAAAGATTTAGTTCACCTTTTCTTCGGATGCCCCAAGTCCTGTGTTATCTGGCATTGTGTGACGTGGAATTTGAGGCTCATGAAACAAATCAATTGGCAACAGGCACTTTTGGGTGCGGCAGTTGCCTGCTCATCATGACTGTGGAATGCCATCAGGGGTGAGACTCTTTCGAAGATTTGGAGGGAGCGATGTGCTCGGCCAAACCCCAAAGGAATGGTCGATCGAGAAATCCTTGTTTCTACTAGGTAAAAGAATCTCCCGAGATAAGAGATCTCCACTATTTAGGCATCACTGTATCTATCTCCTCGAAGACAAGAAGCTGAAACCCACATGGGTCCCACATGAGGGAGATGATAGATTAGTTCGCCTCATTTATAATGCCCTCTAGCTTACCGAACTTGTCCCTTGCATTGTGGGATTTGGGGGGTCCCATGGGCACTAGTAACTTTTCTTCTTTATTTTAATTAAAGTCCGGGAGAATAGGCTAAGGCCGAACGTCCTTTATTGAAAAAAAAAATCAATAGCTCTCTCTTGAGGCCTAGGCGGTTGTCCGGGTGGTTGGGCCTCTCGCTTCTTGAAGTAGGGGTGAGGGTTCAACCCCCATTGGCAACATTTGTGAGGGACATGTTAACTTGGAATGAGGTATCGTGTGGCTGACGTGTCATCGCCTATTTTGCCCCGCAGTAGTTCTGACTGCTATTTAACCCAACTATACAAACCCCTGTTCTTGTGGGATAAGGGGGATCCCATGGGTACTATGCCCTTCCTTGTACAATTGCAATTTCAAAGTTAAAGCCCAGGGGAGTAGACCTCAGCGGAACCTCCATTTTAAGGAAGAAAATAGCTCTCTATTGAGCATAACTTTCTCCGAGAAGCTTAGTCTTATACGTGTCAACTATTCCATCAAGATTGCATTTCAACTTGTATAACCATGTAGTGTCAATGATCTTTTTTCCTCGGGGCAAAACACATAAAAACGAGGTACCATTCTTCATAATAGCATAATATTCAGATTGCATAGCAACCATCCAAATGTCTAAATTTTGTGCTTCATAAAAAAAAAACAAGCTCATAACTATGTTCATACATATCACTACTAAAATATATAAACAGATTCCCCCTAAGAATGATGAAGTGAACAAGGAGCTAGCAACATTATCCTATGTGGGCATATAAGCAAAATGGATTTATCCAATACATAATCTTTGCCTTGTTTAACGATAGTGCACCTCAATGAGCCTTGTGGGAGCATGGAGCACAAGCTTCCTTGCAACTTCGGATGTGTTTTTACTATTTTAAAAAATGGTGAGGGCAAAAGACTGAGCAACACCCAAGTGAGCGAAGAGGCATCTGACTCACGCACACTCAACAATCTCTATGAAAGCATTTTAAACTCGGCCTGACAACTAGAAGTGGCCACAATAGGTTGCTTGCTGCTCATCCACGATATGTATGAGCTACTAGGGATGAAGCCAAAATGACTAGTGGAAACACGCTTATCATATGAAGCAACCTAGTTTGACTCAAAAGGGTATGTACATCTAGTGGTAATGATCCACCTTTGGGATAGAGCGATCCAAATAGCTAATTACCACTCAAGCAGCGAAAAATGCACTTAACCACATCTAAATTTTTAACAGCTTGACAATGCATTAACTTGCACATCTCCAAACAACAAACTGAATATTAAGCCGCATAGTGTGCTCATGCTAAACAACATAAGTGTAACGTGAGCTCCCTCTTGTGCTTGTAAGGTGGGATTTTGGCCCTGTATCATATGTAACACCTTTCATTAGTTTACTATCTTTTCTTGTTGTCTTAAAAAATAAAACAACGTTGGTCCTATACATGAAAGGAACGAGCTGTTTCAAAAAAAAAAAAACATTGGTGTACAATGTTATTAAGACTCTGACGGGGAACGCACGTGCGAGAGCTGGGCCGTCATCCATTGTACGAGAGACTGTACGGATCTTTTTGGACATATCAAAATGACGACCCTGACCCTGACCTCATCACCTTTTTTCCTCTTGAGAGAGATGTACTTTAGTTGCATCTGATGAGATGGGCTCTTGATCTATCATCCATTTAATCATTTTCATGTTTTTAAAAACAAACCATATTATATTATGATCATTCACTTGTACAATTGTTCTTTCAAAGTTGAAGGTCGGGGACGATTAAAAAAAAAAGCAAAATTTGTGACGCAATTTCTGACCCGAGACACTAGAGATCCTACATGACGATGCTGCAGATTATTCTGTGAGTTCATAAGTGCTGCGACGAATTGTAGTACGACAGAAGAGTACTTTCGTGTTCTCACTTTGCATACGCATTACAAATGTACCATCTAAGATTGCTCTATGTGTTTGATGAGAGAGAGAGGTTGTTGCAGATGCAAAGTGCAGGATGTGAATAGACAGAGAGAGAAGAGAAAAAAGAAACAATAGAGAAAGTACGAAAAAGAGAGAAAAGAGAAAGAAGAAACGAGAGAGAGAGAGATTGTTGCAGATACAAAGTGCAGAATGTCAATAGATAGACAGAGAGAGAACAGGAAGAAGAAACGATAGAGAAGGCATGAGAAAAGAGTGGTACCTATTATGTTTTTGTGAGTTGCATGAATTCGGTCTGATGAGGTTGACGATGGACCTAAAAGCTTAAATCGAGCGTCGGCTTTCAGGACTCACATTATACATATATACACATTATATATTCGAATTTCAAACTTTGACAATGTTCACTTAAACGAATATACTTTGACCACATACATATATATATATATATATATATATATATATATATATATATATATATATATATATATAATTCACAGAATATCAATATATAAATTATATTGTATACTTTATAAACTCAAATTTGACAATATTCAGTCAAACAAATATAATTTAACATTATATATATACATTATAATATATTCATCTTTCCAATGTTCACTCAAGCAAATATATACTTTCCGACGAATACAAACAATGGAAATACTCTAGTTGTGTGTAGGCCGTAGAGATCTGTCTTCATCAAACTTTGGAGTAACCAAGCAGAGAGCAGCTATATGGATTTGATACCAGATTTAAATGAGATAATTACAATCGAAGTGTTTCTATAGTTCGTATAAACGATTATCCCTATATATATTTGGAGTTGTTTGAACAATAGAGCTATAACAAAAGCAATTGAATAAGATGAGCTACGAGAGTTTGCATACGGAAATGCATGTCCTCAATATACCTTTGATTGCATAAAATATACTGTAGAATAGACGATTCCTTTCTAAAATTGAAATCTTACAATATCAACATGTGGCTCTTGTCACAAATAGAGAGGCCATATATTATGGGACATTGGGAATAGTAGAAACTTGATATATTATAATGCAAGCAAGAGGGACCTTTTTATTCTCTTAGAAATGCATTGTTTAATTATGGACTACATTGTCTTGAATCCATTAGAGTTTCCCCATGTGAGAAGATCCCCATCCATACCACCCTGTATGCTACCTACTATAAGAAATTGAGAGTCTCTCTTCTCAAAATATACTCAATAGTGAGATTCCTAATGTTCTTCTCATTGTAACCTCAATTCCCTCTTGTGCTTGTAAGGTGAGATCCTTCCCCGTACACCATATCTAACATCTTTCATTATTTTACTATTTTTCCTTGTTCTCTCCAAAAAAGGGAATGTTGGTGTTATACATGAAAGTAACGAGCATCCTGGAGTAGTGTTGAGAACTTCATGGAACTAAAGATACTGATGGAGAACGCACGTGAGAGAGATCTAATTGTGTGTAGTCCATAGAGATCTATCTTCATCAAACTTTGGAGTAACCATGTAGAGTGTTGCTATCTAGATTTGATATCACATTTAAATTAAATAATAGAATGTGTAAGTAGAATGGGAGTGTCTCTATAGCTCGTAGAAATTCTTATCCCATTACATTTGGAGTTGTTTGAACAATAGAGGTAGAATTGAATAAGATGAGTTACAAGAGTTTGCATACGGAAATTCATGTCATCAGTATACTTTTCATTTCATAAAACATACTCTAGAATTGAAGCTTTCTTTCTAAAATTGAAAGCTTACAATATCAACACATGACTCTCTAGCACCAACCTCCTAGCCAATCCACAAATCAACTAGACAATTCTAAACATAGTGCGATGACATTTTAGACGTGTTCGTATGCTATACCTATACATACCCCAAATAAGAATTCCCTCTTAAAAAGTGCTCATGAATCGTCATTTGCTTATTCCTTACAATGAAGGTTGGATGGGATGCAAGGTAAAAAGAAAAGTTCTTATCCAATCAAACTCCACCCTCTATTCCCTCTCTATCATACCACAAAAGTTATGTCTCTCCTCCCGCCTTTCTCACCCAGCTTTTATAGCAATTACAACAACTTGGACTTCCATGGAAATCTCAATAGTTTATAGGCGACCAAAGGCTGAAGTTCACAAAATGACATGCCACTACATCGAAAGAATGCGAGGAAGTTGGTTAGCACAAGAGTTTTTCAAAGGTATGGGTGTGTAGGCAACCATATGGATTTCTTCCTTGTCATGTTTGAGATCGTGGAAATTTGCATCCTCATTGGAAAGGTAATCTCTTAGGCTTGAAGCACCAACAATATGGTGTGATGGTTGCTATTTTACACAATGTCTTCATAGTGTCAATCATGAATTTGAAAAAATCCAATGGAGCCAAATATCCTATCCATTGTGAGTATTTCTATACTATTTTGAATGACTCCTAGTGTGATCTCAATATATTTTTCTTTGTTATATCCATATTTACTTCTACTTTACTAGAAGAGCAACCATTCTATATGTTAGACATTGTTGGTACATAGACCTTTACATGTGTGTTGGGACAAGGAATAAAATTAGCCAAGGTTCCTAGCTCTAGGGATATCCTAAAGGATAATGAGGTATAACTATGCATGATGACTACATGTCCACACTAGGTAGAGCATTCCAAAGCATTGCTATTTTGCATACAAGATGATATAAAGGATGGGAAGAGAGTTGCACACATGATTTTTCAAGTACTCTTTTTCAAGTTTTCATGAGAAAGTGAGAGTTAACTCTCACATTTGGTATCTTGAGCTCTAGAAAAATGCAACTTCCAAAAACTCATGTATACTTGTCACTTTTGGACGCATCATCATCCGCATCGAGAAGCATGCATCATCTTCTTAATATTTGTCTAAGAGGGGCCGTTGACATTAGGTTGTAGAGTTGATCTTAAGAAATTAGGGGATAGGCCCCCCTAGAGAATTCCAAGAGATTGCCCAAGAAAGACACGAGCAAGGATATTGCCAAGAGATGCCCAATCATGCAACAATGCCACCAAGAGCTCAGCTGCATGTGATCCATGCTTAGAGGTTCATGCGCAGCGAAAGCCCATCTCTCCTTTTGCCCTTGATTTGAGAAGGCCACACTTTGGTAAGACTCTTTATAGTCAATTCTCGTGCCCCTACATCTATATATGGGATTACAGCTTGAGACACATGGCTCTAGAGTTGTGTAGACATGGAGGTATATGAGAAGGAAGAAGAAGTCAACTTTCACATCTTCACCGCCTATAATATGGCATATTTACAATAGCTACCATCACTGAAGTAGCCATAACTTCTTCAATATTTATTCAAATGGGCTGACTCCAATGTTTGCAAAATCTTGATGCAGATGCTTACCCAAGGAATACTTGGAAGACACCATTTGGACATACTAGAACACGTACATCGAGCTTCAAAATTGTATATGCATAGTCAATGAGATAATTTTTATTCTTTCAAGACATTTTAATGAATTAGGGGTTGATTCAAAATACCATTATGATTGGAGAAATCGATAAAACATGGGCAAAGTAATCGTTTTTGGAGTTTAGGGTCTATGAAAACACATGAACAACACAAGGAAGAAGAAGAAGAAGCTCTACACACAACACAACACTAAATGGAATACCAAGTGAATGTACAAAGAAAAGTGACATGTTAGAATTATATGCATATATACAAGCCAGGGAAAAACTTTCTAAAGAGGGAAAAAGTGCCCCGGTGTTCCTAATCATGTTCACACACATCACCACCAAAATATATCAACAATCCCCCTCAAAGTGATGCAGTGAACATGGAGATAGCACTCATGTACAAGGAAGCATCAAGCTATGTGACAAGAGATCAATCCACAAAAGAATGTATGCCCAAATATTTCCGAAAAGCTTTCCTAGAGAGATCCTTTGTGAAAAGGACTACAACATGATCCTATTTTGGGCACATATGCCAAACTAACATCTCCAATAGAGAATCTCTCCCTAAGCTATGTGATCTTGCATCTCAACGTGCTTTCTTTGAGCATGGAACACAAGGTTCCTCAATATTGTTAATGCTCTCTAACTACCAGCAAAGATGGTGTGGTAGAAAACTCACCAAACACCCAAATGAGCCAAAAGGCATATGAGCCACACACACTCAAAAACTGCTATGAAAACTGCCCTATATTTAGCCTCAAAAATGCAAGGGGTCACAATAGGCAGCTTCTTGCACAACCAAGATATGCATGAGCTACCAAGCATGAAGAAAAGACCACTAGTGGAAACATGAGTGTCATAGCAACTAACCTAGTCTAAGTAAAAAAAAATGTAAATCTAGTGGTAATGATCTCCCTTGGGATAAAACAATTCAATTATCCCGGTACCACTCAGATAGCAGAAGATGCACTTGACTGCCTGCCAATACTTAACACATGGGCAATGCATAAGCTTTCTCATCAAAGAGACCAAAAACTAACTATCAAGTTGCGTTATTCGTACATAAATGAAGCATCCAACAAGCTTATGATAGAAAACAACATCATGAAGACACAACGCGAAACCTATTTCCATAGGAGTAGCAATAGTTTTGCAATCTTCAAGGCCAAGGAGCTTCAATAATGTGTCAATATATTTTGTTTGACACAAAACTATCGCCCCATCAACTTGCACAATTTGAATGCCCCAATAATGATGTAAATACGCAAATCTGACATCTTAAAAGAGGCATGCACATCAAACTTAAATGCAGCAGTATGCTTCTCATTAGTACCACTCACTAACATGTCCTCAACACACACAACAATAATCAGAGGTACATAATTTTCACCCTTCACATATAAGGTGCTCTAAGTTGACCTATTCGCAAAACCATGTTGAGTCAGCTAAGCATGTATCTTTTTGTACCAAACACGTGGTACTTGCATCAAACCATATAATGCCTTTTTCAACCTACACACTGCTTTCATGGCCTATCTACACAAAACCACTAGGCTGAAATACATGCACTTCTTCATGTAATTCACCGTTCAAAAATGCCATTTTAATGTCAATTTGATGTACATTCCAACCATGATGAGATGCAAATGCAGAAATGCTATAAATAGTGGTCATTCGGCAAGTGTGTGCAAAGCTCCCATCAAAATCAATGGCTCTCTCTTGAGCATAACCTTTTGCAACAAGCCTAGCCTTATGCCTATCAACTATTCCATCAAGATTACATTTCATCCCGTATACCCATTTTGTGTCAATAGCCTTTTTGCCTTCAAGCAAACCATATAAAAACAGGTACCATTCTTCATAATAACATCATATTTTGAACACATAGCATCCATACAAATTTTTTACTTTTGTGATTTATCAAAAGAAGCAGGCTCATTCTCATCACAAAGACTAGAGGCAGCCACTGTATAGCAATCAGATGCAAAGGAAGAATTATGAGAGTCTGAATGAGTATGATATGACCGAGGTGCATCTAATTTTCTATCTCCCAAAGTTTGCACTAGCCATTTAGGCATAGTTTTGCCTTCTCTATATGAGCCCTCTCATCAAAAAGTGCATCATGTACATATGCGTCTAAAATCAAATGATATGCACCATCATGTGAAGCCTATAAAGGCTAAGAAATTACCAGAGTTGGACGAGCATGATTGTCCCCCTATAAAAAGAGGAAGCAAAGTCTCATACACATCTCTAGAGCTATATGAAGTATCCTTGGTACATTAAAGTAAATGGATGAATAGTATCTTCCATAGAAACAACATGGATGATACAAATGATATCCTTTGATTTTAGAACTATACCCAACAAAAATACATTTCACTACATTATCATCCAATTTCTTTCAATATTGTTTAGGCATAAATGCATATGCTAGGCAACCAAAGACATAGAGATGAGTCGCAGATGGCTTTCAACAATCTTAAGCCTCATATGGAGTGATAGATCATAGTGCTTTGGTGGGATGCCTGTTAAATACATATGTTGCATACATAACGGCCGCAAGCCAAAAGCTGTGTGCTAAATGTTCACTTATGGCCATGCACCTCACCATCTCCATGAGAGATCTATTCTTTATTTCAACAACTCCCTTCTTTTGAGGTGTCTATGACACGGTACACTGATGTTTTATCCCACACATCTCTCCAACACCACAACGTGTAGTATGCCCATTGACATGTTGCTTAATAAGGAGAAGCACAAATGGTCCTCAATTGATAGTCCTACAAGTGCCATTAGATTTAAAATTTCCTAGAGAAATTGGTATTGAGAAATTAGGAAATGTAGATTTTGAATAGCTTCTCAGGGAAGTACACCTTGAGTCAAGAAAAGAAGAGCAACATGGACAACAAGAAGAAGAGCAACATGAAGAACAACAATAGTAAAAAGGACAAGATGATGAAGGTGTACCCGCTTACAATGTGTTGAAATATCAAGCTCATCATTTGATGATCTAGGATGACACGTACCAATTTTTCGTTTCTCTAACATGTATAGTGGTCACACCGGTATATGTCAGGGATACTTCATTGAGCTTTATTAGATTTATCTACCGAGAGTGATGACACATTTGTTTCTTGCCAGCTCACTCATTCTCAAAAATTAGGTTTTTTCTTATGTACTGGTCTTTATATATTGCACTTATTGTATTCTTGTTTTAGGTCATTCTTGTACATTTCTTTTTATGTAATAGACGAAGAGGAAGAAGAAGAAGATCATTCTTCCTTGCCTCAATCTATGTGTGTGCTTCTCATTGAGAGTGAGAGTGTGTGTGTGTGAGCTCTCTTCCTTATCTCCTTCCTCATGACATGGTATCAGAGCCAGCGTGGCTATAGAGAGCTTGTGGAGAAGGCGACGGTGAAGAGTATGTAGCAAGGCATGGAGAAAACACAATTCACAAATGACCTCCGTTTGCTACAGAAATCGGCGTGAAGGTAGAAGACCTCAAATTATTTTCATAAGTTATCCCTTTAGGGTCACTCCTTTTTGTCAGATCAAAGTTTTGGAGCCATGTCGACCTCCGTTTTGAGACTGCAAGGTGGGGCTTGTAGAAAAACCAGGTCAGTTTCAGAAACTATAACTTGCATTGTGTTCGGAAACACTCATATATTTGAGATCCATAATTTCAAGTGATTCCCTGTAGTATTGATACACGAAAACTATATTTTTCTGAGATCAAACTGTCACATCATAGTGCGACAATGTCCAAGTAGAAGTGCTGCTTGTGGTGGTTTATAGTGTTTTGAATTGCTGTAGAAATGCCAAACGCAGATGGAATGAGTCAGCTTATGAGCAATAAGCTGGACAAGAACAACTTCCATGCTTGGAGATTTAGAATGACAAATTTCTTGATGGGAAAAGGCTACTACAAGTACATCGAAGAAGAGAATGAAAATGCTCTAGAGTTACCAGAAAGGAATCCGATTGCAGATCAGGTAAGAGGATATGAGGAATGGAATCAAGGAGCATGAAAGGTAATGTACTGGCTATCTGTTAGCATACAGGATAGCATGATTGGACACATACAGGATGTCAAGACTCCGAAAGAGACTTGGAACAGTATGGCCACATTATATGAGACCAATACAAAGGCACAAAAATTGCAACTCAAGAACGAACTGCACACCTTGGAGAAAAAGAGCATGTCAGTAAGTGACTATACCCTTAAAATCAAAAGCATATGCAAGTCACTTGCATCTATTGGAGTGAATGTAAATGATGATGATAAGGTGGAAGTATGCCTTCGTGGTTTAGGAGCTCAATATAAGAAGTTCAGAACTTCTATACAGAATAGGGAAAATATTCCAAATTTTGCATATCTGATATCTATGTTGATTATTGAAGAAAAGAATCTTGGTGAGGATTCAAACTCCCAAGGAGAGCCCAGTTCTGAGGAGGTATTCTACTCTGGCAAAGGAAGAGGCCGAGATAGAGGTTTGAGAAGTGGAAGAGGAAACAATAACCAAGACCAAGGTCAGCAACATAATCATACAGGAGAAATAGAACAATTTCAAGGCAGGGGAGCCAAAGAGGTCGTAGAAATTTCCAAACAAATGATTCAGGTTATGATAATAAAGGATGCTAGAATTGTGGTAAACCTAGACACTTTGAACGTGATTGCAGGTTGAAGAATCAAAATAACAGAAGGCAAGAAAACAACTATGCATCCATAAGTGTAGATGATCATGAGAAGCCATTCATGGTTCAATATCACATGATGAATACGACGTCTGCTAGTGTTTCAAAATCGAATTATAATGTCTGGTATGTTGATTCAGGTGCTTCAAATCAGATGAACAGTCATGCAGAATGGTTTAGTACTTTGCAGAAATTCCCAGTTCCTGGATATGTTGAACAGGTGATGACACATCACATCCTATTGAGCATACAAGAAACATAGCACTATCTATGGAGGATGAAAAGGTAAAACATCTTGCTGATGTGCTGCATGTTCCAAATATAAGAAAGAATCTGGTTTCTATTGGACAAATGGTTGACGAGGGATTACAAGTCAGGTTCAATGCTGATGGATTATATGTAGAGGAGTACAAGCAGGATGGATGATTGGTTGCCAAAAGTAACAAAGTGGGTAGGATGTTCACCTTAAATGTAAAGATTCTTGAAATGAATGCATCCATGTTTGCAAAAGGTGGAGGAGTTATTGGTGATATAGAGATCTCGCACAAACAAATTGGACACGCAAATCTGCAAAGGTTGAAACTGACAGTTAAAGGAGATCGTTCGTGGACTACCAAATTCCAGGGTTTCAGAGATGCAAAAGGTATGTGTAGCATGTAAATTTGATAAACAGTCAAGATCATCGTTTCCACATGAGAAGCATGTTAGTGAGAATTTGCTAGAAATAGTACATACAGATGTTTGGGGTCCTACAAAGACCACATCTATGGGCGGTTGTAGGTTTTATGTTACTTTCATTGATGACCATACACGCAAAGTATGGGTATATTTCATGAAAGAGAAGAGCGAGGTGTTCACTCACTTCCAGAATTTTAAAGCTATGGTGGAAAAGCAGAGAGGGAGATACATTCAGACATTAAGATCTGATGGAGGAGGTGAATATATGTCAAATCAGTTCAGCAGTTTTCTAAAAAATCATGGAATGCAAAAATAGACATATTGCAAAAATAGCAAGAGCTTTGATGGCTGAAAAGAATATGTCTCATTGTTATTGGGTAGAAGTTGTGCATACAACTCTATACATCATGAATAGAACTCCAACTGTTATTGTACATCAAGTTACACCTTAAAGAGAAGTTTAGAGGTAAAAAGCCAAACTTATCACATATGAAAGTTTTTTGTTGTATTGGATATGTACATGTTCTAGATGAGTTGAGGATGAAGCTTGATCCGAAAGCGGAAAAATGTGTCTTCATTGGATACTCCCTTGAGGAAAAGGGGTACAAATGTTATAACCCACTCACACAACAGGCGAAGGTTAGCACGTATGTGGTATTTGATGAAATGTCAAGCTTCTATGCAGATGCTAAAGAAGGAAATTGAATCTTGAACCAAATGAGAAAGAAAATGCTGAAAAGTCAAGTTTAGAATCTCAAGTTTTGAGTGGACCGGATGAATCACCAAGCAATAGTTCCAACTCAAATCCATAGAGTGTAAGATTGCGTGGAAATTTCAGCCCAACAAATTCAACAAATACATCCAAGAAAGGTAAAGAAAAACTTTCAGCTGGTAGTAAAACATGTGTAGGTTTTGAAGACGTTGATGGAGATTCAAGCGGCTCACAAAAGAGTCTTAATGAGGAACTTGGATTGCCCTCTGTGAAGACTTGAGGAGTAAGAAGGGCACATGCAGATGATACAAGGAGAAGTGACCCAAGATCAAGAAGATCTAGGAGGATGCGGAATTCAGTGCAATGATTGACGTTTGACAGTTATATGGCTCGTCATTGTGCCTACATGAAGAAGGTAATACAAGATGGTGAGCCTTCTTGTTTTGAAGATGCAATTGGAAATGCAGATTGGGAAAAAGCTATGGATGAGGAGATGGCTGCACTTTATGGAAATGATACATGGAAGTTGGTTCCATTGCCGCAAGGAAAGAAACCCATAGGCTGCAACTGGGTTTAGAAGGTAAAGCATAATGCTGATGGTAGCATAAGGAGGTATAAATCACGATTGGTAGCTAAAGGATATGCATAGACATATGGCATTCATTATGAGGAAACATTCAGTGTTGTAGCCAAAATGTCTATTGTCAGAAGACTTGTTGCATTAACTATAGGAAAAGGATGGACTTTGCATCAAGTGGATGTGAAGAATGCTTTCCTACATGGTGAGTTATAGGAAGAAGTATATATGGACTAGCCACAAGGATATGAAGATTCAAAGCATCTTGAACATGTATGCAGGTTTCAAAAGGCTTTGTATGGGCTGAAGCAAGTCCCTCGTGCATGGCATGGAAGGATTGCTGATTATTTAACTAGCATTGGCTTTTCTATGTGTGATGCAGATCACTCACTATATGCAAGGAAGGTTGATGATGGCATCACTATTGTGGTGATTTATGTTGATGATCTGATTGTAGGTGGTGATAATGAAGGAAGCATCAAAGAGGTAAAGCAACTTGTTATGCAAGAATTTGACATGAAAGATCTTGGTGTGCTCCACTATTTCTTGGGCATTGAATTTATACATACAGAAACAGGTATATGAATGTTGCAAAGGCAATATGCCTTGAATATGCTGCAAAAGTATGCTATGGCTGATTGTAAGACAATTTCTATGCCATTGGATACTACATCAGGTGAAGCATTGGAAAATGCTACTATGTACAGGAAAATTGTGGGAAGTCTTAAATATCTCACAATTACAAGGCCTGATTTAAGCTATACTGTTGGAATTGAAAGTCTGTTTATGCAGGTTCCCAGGAAGCCACATTTGGATGCTTTGAGGTGCACTCTACGTTATGTGAGTGCTACTTTGTATTATGCATTGTTTTATGAGGTTGGTGTAGATTTGCAGGTTGATGAATACACTGATGCAGATTGGGATGGTAGCATTCAAGATAAAAGATCTACTAGTGGTTTTCTATTCTCACTTGGGAGTGCAGCTATTACATGGAGTAGCAAGAAGCAACCCACTATTGCTTTTTCGAGTATAGAAGCTGAGTATAGAGGTGCTGCAATGGCAGCATGTGAGGCATCATGGCTAGAGATGCTTCTTACAGATTTAGGTGTGGAAGTGCAAAAGCCTATCACTATCTATTGTGATAATTTTAGCAGCATACAGTTAGCATGGAACCCTATTTTTCATGCTAGAACAAAGCATATCAAGGTACATTATCACTTCATCAGAGGGAAGGTATTAGCAGGTGATATTGATTTTGTTTATGTGAGAGCAGATGAGCAGGTTGCTAATACTTTCACCAAAGCACTTGGAGCTGAGAAGTTGAAGAAGTTTCGGGAGATGCTTGGATTAGAGGATATGGCATTGAGCTTGAGGGGTAGTGTTCAGATATCAAGCTCAACATGTGATGATCTAGGATGACACGTACCAGTTTTTCATTTCTCTAACATGTATAGTGGTCATGCTAGTATATGTCAGGGATACTTCATTGAGCTTTATTAGATTTATCTACCGAGCGTGATGGCACATTTGTTTCTTGGCAGCTCAGTCATTTGCAGAGATTAGGTTTCTCCTTATGTATTGGTCTTTATATATTGCACTTATTGTATTCTTGTTTTAGGTCATTTTTGTACATTCCTTTTTATGTAATATAAGAGGAAGAAGAAGAAGAAGAAGAGGATCATTCTTCCTTGCCTCAATCAGTGTGTGTGCTTCTCATTGAGAGTGAGAGTGTGTGTGTGATCTCTCTTCCTTATCTCCTTACTTGTGACACAATGCAGAACTCAGAAGGTTATATGACATGATAACAAGTGTAAAAGTAAGAGTTTGACTCTCATTGTAGACTAGCCCAATATTGGTCAAACATACATTCGGAGAAGGAAGTGTTGATCTGCAATTCATCGAATCCCTCCACCTTCTAGCTAAGCCATGTGGAAGAGTTAAGGCTATCCATACAAACATGCAGAGAGCTCAACCTCAATATTACTAGAGGTGAATTGAGACTAGGCCAATAACAAGAAAGAAAATCCAAATCCATGTCTCACAATTTGAGGCTGCTACTACTCAAGAAGCAACCTCAATTGTGACTATTGATCTGACAACAGAAACGTTTGTCCAAACCTCGCCTATTTTTGTTGATATATTTAGGTAGTGATGTGTGAGAACACATTAGGACCGTTGGGGCACTTTCTTCCCTCTTTAAGAAGTTCTTTTCCCTAGCTTGTATATATGCCTTTAACCCTATAGGGTTACTTATCTTTGTACATTCTAGTGGTAATACATTTAGTATGTGTTGTGCTCCAAGCTTCTTCTTCTTCCTTCTATTGTTTGCATGCTTTCGAAGTCATCGAACTCCAACAATTGGTATCAAAGCAGGTTGCTACTTCATCTAGGGTGTCATCTACACCTCTTTGGTTGCAGTCCTAGAATCATGCAAAATTTGGTGAGCATACCCAAGAAGGCCTATTCAGGAAAAATGGGAATTACACAGGATTTTGAGACAATTCTTTGTGTTCCAATGTTTTACTTTTTGACTCATTCACAACCTACAACATGTTATTATCTCTTGATTGGATTATATTAGATTGATACTTTAATATTAGGGATACTTTTTTTATAAATGGGGTATCAACGTTGGGATCAAATGTAAGAATTTTACATAGCAAGTAATATAAATGGCACTTGAATAATTCCCAAATTTCTTGAATAGGCCTTCAAGGTGTTTTAGAGATCAAAACATCTTCGCTCAATGGTGTCAAAATCACGATCTGAGCTCATTTTAGCCTTCGAATGCACTATCATAGCACTTGTGAAGGCTATTTTGTCTTTTTGCACCAAAGATATATATAGGTTTTGATTCGCCAATATAAGCCTCTCAAAGTATGCTATAGGTTTCGTAGAATGTGTGAGGGTAGTTTTGTTCAACTTTCTAGATACAATCATTTTTTTGCATCAAGGTATTTTGGTCATTGTCCATGGCTAAAAGTAGTGATGTATTTCATCTGTTGGCTGTTGAGGATAAATTGGATGGTATGAATTACCTCTTATGGGTGTCGAAGATGGTGATATTCTACAGATTCATGTTCATGCTATGGTTTTTGTTGCACCTACTGTAGAGAAAAATCATTAGGATGGCAGAGATGCTCAGGCTCATGTATTGATAGCTTTCTCTATCAAATGTGCCATTATTCCTCATATTTGCTCTTGCAAAACAGCTAAGGATGCTTGGGATACACTTACCACATTTTACGAGGCTAGGAATGAGGCTCGTTTTGCTTCCCTCCAAAAACAGTTGGAGTGTGCACATGAATGAAGGTGATTCTATGGATAGTTTTCTGACAAAGATCAAGGATTTGAAGGAACAATTGATTTTTGCTAATGAAGTCCTTGATAGTTCACTTGTGCAGACTCTTTTGAATGGTCTTCCTGACTCATATCAGAGTTTGCTTCTACTCTTTGTTTGATGATGAAAGGCAATCCAAATGTCTTAACATTTGAAGAGATAGTTTCTATTCGGTTGCACGAAGATCAGTCTAGGCAGAACAAGTCTATTATGTGTGTTGCAAATCAAGCTTTCTTTGCTAGTCAGAATGGCAAAGGAAAATGGAGCTCTTCAACTAGTAAGTAGAAATCTGCTAATTCTGCACAATCAAAGAAGGGAGACAAAGATGAGAAAAAAAAAAGAAATTGTTTCGCAAATACTCTAAAACAAATGATCATGTCATCAAGACCTATCCAAAATTGGCTGCTAAAGAGGCAAAGAAGAAAGCACCCACAATGGTTGTCACCTATAGAGAGTCGAGACCTTGGCGGCTTGCACTCATTTCCATGAAATAACCATTGACAATTTGCCATATGGTATAATTGTGCAAAATTACTTACACTAGATCAATGGAAATTACTATGGTCATCCAAAACAATCTGACTATGTCCCCAATCTCTATGGAAAAAATATAAAAACTAAATGGAAATCTTTTCCAAATAGTACTTAATCTCTAAGCTAAAGTAAATCTGTTTGATTTACTCAATGTAATGAAAATGAAACTCAAGAAAGTCTCATCATTATCCAAACTATGAATCCAAGATGATAATCTATCAATGATCTAGACTATGGACCAAGATGTCAATCTTTTAATGATCCAAAACTATGGACCAAGATCTAGATCTCTCACATCCAAACTATGGATCAAAATCTCGATCTATCATATATAATAAACCAAACTATGGATCAAAATATCTCTCATACACAGTAAATCCAATTCCACTCTATGGAACTAAGTCCATCATGCCTAGTGAAGACACATGCTAAGAAATTATAGCAACTAGTGGAACTACCACCACCTTCTTAATAATAACATGCAAGATGTTCCAAGTGGATAGAACTTGCTTTATGTTTGACCACCATTGTCTAATCATCAGTATGATGAAATCATTCCCAACTAGGAATGAGGTCTCTAGCAAAATACTATATTAACCTGGCACTCCCATATATAATGAGGACCATAATATGAGCCCACCAAATACACTCAAACATGGTAAGTAGATTTGTGCACACTCAAAGCCCACTAGACTAAGCATCTAACTCACCTCATACACACTATGTATGAACCATGGCCTATTCTCAGGCATATCAAATAAAGAAGTACGTCCTCTATGATTTTCTTCTTAATGCAATTGGCTATTCATAGTTCTTATGTGAAAACCTTGCCTTTCTGCTACTAGAATGATTTTCCCAATTGCCCCTCTATTTTCTAATAATAAGAAGATCACATGAATGAACTCCAAATCATATAAAAAATACAATCTCAGAGACTTCTCTCCCATACCATCTATCCTACATCTAGGTAGAAGACAAAGTTTAATGTCCCATGCCACCAAACTTTATACCCCGCATAGATGCGTGTATGAGATTAAAATCAAACACTTCTCTCCAAAATGATAAGAATAACTTTGTGAGTACTCACAACCATAAATAATAATAAATGAAATCATGAAGTGTTCAAGAAGTGTTTCCATCCCACCATGGAAAGAACAAAGTCAGTCCTATCACTCTATCATTCATAACTATCTCTAACATCAACTCATCTTGAGTTGAGAAATGAGAAATTATATGATAAATCAACTTAACTAGAGTTGTGGAGGATGCAACTTGCATCAAATATGAACTTATGCAACTTGATTCAAATATTAACTTATGCGAAACTGGAATTTATACAACTTGTATGAATCCATAATATATGAAGTGAGAACAACTACTAAAGTTCTCTTGTTCTCTGCTCTCATGGCACTATATATATTATTGGAAATTTCAACATAGTCTCCTCTTTCCTACGAAAAATGGTAACCATAAACCAATGATCAATAAACAAAAATCTAGGGCATGGGTAGCCCATGGTGATCACACCATATTAAACAAGTATCATAAACACCTATGGAAAATCTTTTCCTTTCAACGACATCTCCTGCATAAACAATTTCCAACAGTAGCAAATTAAAGCTTAACTGTAACTCACTTTTACTCATGAAAAATCTATGAAATTTTCCAGTCTTATATATATATGTTCTCAAGCTTTCATTAGGGTCAAAAAGCACCTGCATTGGACCTTTTCTAAGAGTTTTATTATCATTTCAATGGAAGGGTTGAACACTTGATGACCAACTCTAAAAATGTATAGGGTCATTTTGTGAAGCCCTTAAACTGATCAAACAAACTTCAAATTTCTTTTTCTTTGAGCCTAAATCTAGGTCAACATATCAAGTTTGATTTCACAAAATTTCAACTTAAAATTCAATCAAATAATCATTCCAGTTTATCATTGTTTCTCTGCTACACCTGCACTTAGGTGAGCCTAAAAACAATATTGTTGCAGATTTAGAATATCTTCTAAGTATGAAGATAAATTCCAAAATATTTGAATTTTGGGTATATTATATGGTCTATATTGGAGTAGCATCTCCAAGAAAAATGTTCAAAATTGGAGCTTCCAATATGAAAAAACCATGTGTTCACCAAATACATGTACCACTCTTTGGCAAATCCTCATCGAAAACTATTCTGAGAAGAATAGGTCATTTGACCTACCCATTGATGTCTAATATCTTACAAATTTTAATGACATATAGATACTACTATTTATTTTTTAATAATCTAGTTTTCAAGGTCACTGCAGTTTTCTAGAATAAGAAAATTGAAGGCTTGAAGGGCTACCACATGCCAAAATATGATTGAACCATGTTGTACGGTCAAGATGAGCTCATATTCAAGGGTGGAGATGCACTAAAGCATAAAGGAAGGAGGATCCACGAGTTTTTTCATCAAAGAATACTTTTTTGATAGTTAAAGATCAATAATGCAAAGTTTCTCCAAAAATAGTGGCTTATCTTTTCCGAATTCATGTTAGCACTGATCCGAGGGTCCAGATCATCCCCAAATCCAATGGTGGAGAATGAAGGCGCCTAATTTCACTCCTTTACACTAGATTTGATAGAAAGAACAATTCCAAGCCATTGATTTGATTAATCAAATGGATGTAATCGAAAGTATTGATCCTAGAGTTGAGAGTTGATTTCTGTAGATCCAAGGGCCCAAATTCATTCAAAAAACTATATAAACCCCCCTCCAAACTCCTAGAGCACCATTTTTAGGCATCCATAGGGCTCTTGCTAGCTTAAGGTTTCCATGAGACGATCACCCTCAGTTGAGCTCCCGATGGTTGGAATGTACATTAGTTGAACATTAAAAAAACATTTCTAAATGGTGACTTGCATGAAGAAATGTACGTCTTTTGGCCCCATGACTTTGTGTAAAAAGGGCATGAAAACTAAAATTGTAGGTTAAAGAAGGAATTATATGGTTTAAAGCAAACACCACGTGCTTGGTATGAAAAGATACATGCCTATCTCATTGCACATGGCTTTGAGAATAGTCCAACTAAAAGCACCTTATATGTTAAGCATGTTAATGATGTGCTTCTGATCATTGTTGTGTACGTAGATGACATGCTACTCATTGGCCCTCATGAGAAGCATATTGCTAATATTAAGGCTGATTTACATGCCTCATTTGAGATGTCTCATTTGGGGCATTTGCATCATTTTCTGGGCATTCAGTTTATGGAGGTTGATGGTGGAATAGCTTTGTGTAAAACCAAATATATTGACACATTATTACAACCTTTTGGCCTTGGAGACTGTAAACCTATTGCCACTCCTATGGAGATAGGTTTATGAATGAGTCTTATTGATGCTGGAGATGCATGTGATGTTGTTCCCTATCATCAGGTTGTTAAATGCTTGATTTACTAATGCATTACTAAGCCATGTATTCAGTTTGTTGTTTCATAGATGAGCAGGGTTATGCATTGCCCACGTGTCAAGCATTGGTAAGCAATTAAGCGCATCTTCCGCTACTTGTGGTACCTAGCTACTTGAGTTCTTTATCCCAATGGGGGATCACTACCACCAAATTTGCATGCTTTTATGAGTCTGACAAGGCTGGTTGTTATGACACTCATGTGTGGACTAGTGGCTTTCATGCTTGGTAGTTCATGTATATCTTCGTTGAGCAAGAAGCAGCCTATTGTGGCCATTTCTAGTTGTGAGCCTAAGTATAGGGAACTTTCATAACAACTATTGAGTATGTGTGGCTTAGATGCCGTATGGCTGATTTGGGTGTTGGTTAGTCTTTTGCCTCTACCATCTTCACTAAAAGTTAGAGCACATGGGCAGTTGCAAGGAACCCTATTTCCCATGCTTGCACTAAGCACATTGAGGTGCATTATCATTATTTCAGGGAGAGGTTCTCTCCTAGAGAGATTAGCTTTGCATATGTGCCCACATAGGAGAACATTGTAGATCTTTTCACAAAGGCTCTACCTAGGGATAAGTTTGAAGCTTTACGCAAAGCTTTCGGCTTACTTCCTTTTGTGGATTGATTCCACATAGCTTGGCACTTCCTTATACATGAGTGTAGGCTCGTTTTTCACCACATCACTCCGAGAGGGGATTTGTTGATATATTTAGGTAGTGATGTATTTGAACACTCTAGGATTACGGGGGCATTTTTTTCCTTGTTTAGGAGGATTCTTCCCCCCGGCTTGTGTATATGCTTTTTGCCCTAACGGGATACTTATCTTTGTACATTCTAGTGGTAATACATTCAGTAGTATCTATGAAAACCAAAATGTTCGAGGCATCAAATTATTTTATTGGCAACCTACATGGAAGGAAAAATTGATCATATGCATGAATGAGTAGGCAACGTGACATGAAGCAAAATTTGCATGAAAGAAAGAATTCAAACACGCAACATGAATATGCATGAACAAATAGGCAACATATATGCAAATGAACAAGCAACATTGTCAACAAGAAAGAAAACAAACAAGCATCAATACGAAGTGGAAGTGGACGTATTGAGTCGTTTTAAGCATCAATTCCTCTCATCTTGAAGAAAAATTTGTACCTTTTTCATAAAGCAATGTACCTTAAATACGATTATAAACAAAGATTTAGGATTTTCAAGAGACATCTTTCATCTTTAGCTTATTTTAGATCAACTCCTTTGCTACATAAATATGAATATGCTCTTTCTCTAATAACATGCAAGGAAATGTAACTAAACTCTGCTAATGCATAAATCTGCCTATTTAGGCTGTGATTTATTCTACTATGCCTCTTTATCCTCCTTTGGCTTGCTCTCTCTCTTTTTTTTTAATGATGATGATGATTCGGAAACTTTATGGTTAATATCACTTTTTTTGGGGTGGAAGAAAGTGTAAACTTCTTGGTAATATGTAGCAGCTTTTCTTTTATGATGGGGAAAAATTAAACCCCGATACAAGGTACAACCATTTTTGATGATGCAGAACAGTCGTTTAAACTCCGATACAAGTGCTATGAGATGGACTAAGGATGTAGAAACATGCAATAGCAGGAGCTACGATTTCAACAATTATGCTTTCGATACAGGATACATATGCATGTTTATATATGAAAGTCATGTCACCAAAATAAACCTCAAAATCTACATGCCCTAACTTTCCACAATCCTAGATTATAATCAATTTCTTAGTAGATAAGTTACTACTTAAGATACAATTTTACACAAGTAGAGAAATCATCATTTGTCCCTTTTTTTTTTACTCAAGTGATGTGGATATGCAATGCAATGCAAAGACTGAAAACAAACATGCATGAAACAAGAACAGAAAAAAAATAGAATGAAAAAAAAGCAACATGAACTTGAAAAAT